>OY804606.1:6701003-7169646 GCA_963680895.1 Fragum sueziense | reverse complement strand
AAATGACCCAATACGGTAGTATGAGGGTTATTCCGGTAGAAGTAATTAAGTTTTCTTTCCCAAACAGCAAGACTTTTTGTTGTTTCGATTTGAAAAGAGTTATATTCTGTTTTTATTCGGGAGACAGGGCGGAGCTTAGTAAACGGTTCATTCCATTTAAGCTTGGGGAGAAACAGCCTTCTCGATAAGCGGTAATTCGTCGGTATTGTTGCAAAACATTATAACTACAGCGTGAATCAATCTGTAGCTACGAGGTTTTATAACACATTTTACAATCGCACATTGTTTCAATTTGAAATAATTATGCTCATGCTCGTGCCGCACGTTTTTTCTCTTCTATCAACCAAGGTATCGAGAAGTAAACTTGTCGAATAACCTCTTTACTTAGCCACACCCTGTCAGGTGAATAAAAACGGAATATACAGACAAAACAATTATTTGATGTAAGAAGTGTAAACTTTGTTTGGTATTGAATAGAAAATTCTGAGTGAACAGAAAGAATTGCATTGCTGATTATCAGCAATTTATTCTTTTCTCTCAATGTTTTCCCAAACCATGGGACGTCAAAACTAGGTCTTGTTTGGGAAAGGGTTAATGGTTTTGAAGAAATTGTTGGTAAAACCCGAGCTTATTTCGTTCGCAAGTCATATCGTCTGGCCGAATGTCAGATTTTCAAAAACGAGGTTGTCTTTCTTACAACAACAACAACAAAATAATAACAAAGGACTCGTAAAAATTCGTAACTAAGTCGGCAATACTCCTATTGATTCGTAAATAATCCGTAAACAGTCCGTAAACTAGTCGTAGAAATACGTAAACCGTCCGTTAAATTCGCTCAAATCATAACAATACGTGAACTTATCGGCAATGTGATTACGAATGTCCAATTCGTAAGGAATCGAAGAAAATTCGTCAATGTGAACCCACCTTAACTATGTGGTAATGGGTTAAGGCGTAATAATTAGTAGCGTTTCTGCTAACACGACCTACACTGAGTTTCTGTCCGGACCCTACAGGTTTTATTCCTATGTAAAAATCCAAAGATGACGAAATGCTAAAATAACTTCTGCTAAAGAACTGTCGAATTTTATTAAATTTTAATGCCATTTTCAACCATTGTAGTTGCCATTACTTCTTGTATGTATGTAGTTTGTATACTCCCCGTCATAAGAAAGTAGCCACTTATCTTATGCAATTGATCGGCAATTTTTATGATTATTCATGAACGTATCGAAATGAATACAAACCATTGCAACAAGGCAAGTAAAAATGCTTTCACGAAAGTACCGAAAACAGTCGATTTATCCTTTTAGCTATGGTAGTTTGACGGCAGCTCCAGGAAATCCGCAACTGATATGGAACACACTACTGAAATTCGCGGCCATATATAGGGCTAGAAAAGGGACAAAAATGAATAAGGGTACGTGTTTATGATACTGTTTTTATTTAAAATGGTTAATGACTAAAGGTGATTTTCATTACACCCAAGACCATTGCAAAATGGCGGTTACCGGTTTTAGCCAAACCAACCCCCAATTTCCTATCAAATGCTCCATTCATTGAAACTTTGTTTCTGTTTGGTCTTTAGCAAGTTCCTCATTCGGAAAATTTTCTCCTCACTTTATTCACCAACCACTTCCTGTTATTATCAAATATTTAATATTGAGACATGCTATACTGGTAGTGCTATTCTTTCATAGACCTCTATCAATTCAGCCGAATGATTTTCTGTAAAATTGAAATGGGACTTCTGTTTGTGTTTCAACAGCGTCAACTTACGCAGAAAATGACAGCTGTAAGTAAAAAAAAAAGAACTTTGTATCCTAAAACACTGTTTTGAACCCACATTACAACTAAACGTCTTTCCGGACATGTTGAAAGCATTTAACCATTGAGGTGTGAAAAGGAACCACTGGGAATATGTATGAATGTGTAAAAGCAAAAAGACATAACGAATTGTAAAAATATGGCTTTTTTGAAAAGCGGCTAGTTTCTTATGAGGGTGAGTATATTTCCGACGATGTTCAAGTCTGAATCAATGAAATTGTGTTCTTGTTCGTCTTTAGTGTCATTCAGAATAAGGTAAAAAGATTATCATGCCGACCGAAAATTGTCACACAAATAAACACAATTCTTACAATAAGCCCAAAGTACCAAAGTACTGTATGGAAAAAATTCAATAGTTCAACATTATTTTTCATTTACTAGTATTTGAGATTAATTTGATTGAATATTGACCTTGTTTATCGAATTGAAATTGACGACCTACCGTCCTAGATTTTTTCGGCATTTGAGCGGAAACAGCTTGTATTTACATGTACTATGTCTCATCAAATAATTCGTCGGTGTAAATGCAAAACCTCGTATGTCGATTCTTGCGATTTTCAAAGTACAAACTTGTGTGCCCAGTTTAGAAAATTCTCGCAGGTTTTGAGATACTTTTACTAATCAGTATTAATGACACATTATTTATGAACAATATGTCAAAATTTCATGTAAAACATTTCAGTTTCAGTTTGCACTCCCCCCCCCCTTCAAAATTTTCCAAAAACGAGATACGAGGTTTTGCATTTACAACGACGAATTGTAAAATTATTAAACTGTATTTACAAATGCGTTTCGGCGGTAAAAACACCGACATCTGTAGAAATAAAGATTAAATATTCTAATTTTCCTTATTTTGGCACATAGTTAATATTGTTTTATAAAATAGATGTAATTGACTAGAATACTTCACTCCAACGGTGGATAAATCCTGAACATTACACCGGAAGACATTCATGGTAGCACAATTAACAGTAGGCTAGGCCCTAACACATGAGCAAGAATTATGGCCAAGTAAAGGTCCCATGCAATCCTACATATCATTAGAAACACCAATTCTTCTATTCTTTCTCACAGAAAACGACGAACATTTAGGGTGTCATCTTCGTAAGTCAATGATTCTTCTACCAGTTTGTTCCATACTTGGCTTGTGAAGATGTTACAGTGGGGTCGCAGTTTGATGTTTGTTTAATCCTGACTGCCGGAAGTGACGTTTAACACTGGTTTCCGGTGAGCACCAAGACTGTCCCAGTTGACCCAGGATAACCGAGCTGTCAAATCTGAAATAATACAAAACAAATTGAATAAATTATACAAAATAGATTAAATAGATAAAAGAAATTATGAATATTTTATGTAATGCAAACCAATTGCTATCTTAAAGGGACGTCGAGATTGGTTATTCTATTGCGTATAAATGGTACCAGTTTTTGAAGCTGTTGCTTGTAAGCGAAAAATGTGCCTTTAGAGTTGAGACAGAAATGACAAATTTCATATAAATCTGAACTGTTGTCCATGTCATTTTCATTTTTAACACAAAAATATATGTTTCGCGTAAGCGGCGCAATCTTTTGGCTTGAAATTGTCAGTGAAACTTATGAGAAAATGTCTGTGAAATGTAACTTTAAGAAGTTTGGTTATTTCTTAACCCTTTTCAAAACAAACCCCGGTTTTGACGTCCGTGGGAAAAAGTTCCTACAAAACAAGAAAATTTTGATCAATATAATTTTTAGCTCCACTGGCCTTTCAGGCCAGCGGGCTATTGTCATAGCGGTGTGTCCGTCGTGCGTCCGTCCGTGCGTGCGTCCGTCCGTGCGTCCGTAAACTTTTTCTTTAAAAATCTTCTCCTCAGAAACTACTGGATGGATTTCAACCAAACTTCACAGGAATGATCCTTGGGTGACCCTCTCTCAGATTCCTACAATTAGTTTGGATTGAACTAGAATAACTTGAGTTATCTGCCCTTGAATGTCAAAAAAAGCTGGTTTTGACTTTATTTTTACTCTAAAATCTACAAATATTAACCAATCAAGACAAAACTTGGACAGAATATATATAACCATGATATCCTGCCTGGGTTCAATTTTCAGCTTGATCGGAATTTTACATCATGAGTTATGTGCCCTTGAATTTGACAAAAATTTCCGTTTTCGACTTTGTTTTCACTCTAACAACCACAATTGTTAACCAATCAAGATGATATTTGGACAGAATCTTGTTGACAACAAGATCTTGCTTTTGTGTAATTTTCAGGATGATTGCATTACTACAATGTGAGTTATGTGCCCTAGAAATTGACAAAATTTCAGTTTTCAACACTTTTTTTAACTTTTGTGGCCACATATATAGATTAATACTGACAAAATTTGGACAGACCATAAGATCTTGCTCGAGTTTAATATTCAGCTTGATTATTGTGGTGTTCAAGACATAAATTATCAAGTCAAAATCATATATTTAGATCAGAATGTCTTTATTTTCATGACCACTATGATAAATACACAATCGCAACTTCTTGAACTAATTATCATAAAGAAAAACAACTCTTACTGAACTTTAAATTGCTCATATCAAAAGTTACTTCCCTTAGTCTACCACAATTATCAACTCACATATTGAAGTATGTGCCCTTGAATTTGGCATAATGACAGTTTTCAACTTTATCATCACTCTAAAAATCCCCAAAATATTAGTCAATCATTTACCTTCTTTTTGCTTTGACCACATAATTGCTTCTCTTTACTTTGTTTCTGCTCTAAGAATCACAAGAATTTTAAAATATATCAGTTTAAGCATTTAGATAAATTTGTCAAATTTTTTATAGTAAACCACAAGAAATTCAGGCCTGTGGAGCGACTCAAGACCTTCAGGTCTTTCTAGTTTATAGGCCTACACATATATTTTGAAATCAGAAAACGGTGATGGAGCAGGGAAAGTCTGGCATTCGACACGTTCTGGTTTTCTTCCAATGTTTTACAAAAATATCAATACAAATCTAGGTAACTGGCATTTGAAAGAGTTGCAGACAAACAAGAACATACATAATTTGCTGGAACCTTTAGATTTTTTTGAAGAGCAAGTAGAAAACACCGAAAAAAAGGGGGAACATTTATATTTATTGCGAATCTATCATCTTCAATCTTTTCTTATTTTATAACATGCACAAAATGATTTCTCGTTTCTTGAAATAGAAAAATACAAATTTGAGCCAGGATATTGAAAAGGGCGTTTAAAACCATCTTATTATTTGATTGATTTTTTTAGACATACCAAAATTTAGCACTTTTATCATACAGGATAGTTACATTCGTACGTTTTAACCCTCTCCCAAACGGCAATATCTTAGGGTGATCCACTTCAAAAACTGCTACAAATGACAAAATAGATGCTATTAAAGATAAGATTTGTGTAAAATATGGCACAGAAAATATTGAGACAAAAGGAGAAAATGCTGATAATCAGCAGTTTCTTCTTTTGTTTCAATGTTTTTTCCAAGCCTTTTCTAATAGGGGCGTCAAAACAAGGTATTGTTTGGGAAAGGGTTAAAGCGCTAAAATACAAAAACTTAAATCTACTGAAATATCTGAGAACAACTTCGTTCAAGATCAGCCTCTGTTTATACACAGTCTGATCGTGAACCATGATCTTCTCCAATTACTTCTTTATTGTGTGTAGCAGCCGTATATGATATCAGCATGGATCAACGTCAGAATGCACCTAGGCACAGTCTGAGCTTGAAACAGGTCTGTCTAAAATGCTTAAATCCATTACCAGACGGCAACACATTAGGCTGTTCCAAATTAAAAGATGTTGCAGACGACAATTCTAATACTCGTAGAATGAAATTTAAAACTTTTTTGTCTTTTTGTGTAGAAAACATTGAGGGAAATGAAGAAATTGCTTGCCACAAGCAATTTCTTCATTTTCCTCAATTTTCCCTAAAGGAATTATCTTGTGTGGAGTCAGAAAGAGTCACTGTGTGGTAATGGGTTAAGGGACCCTTTTCCAGACCATGGCTCGTTTTATTTTCATGCTGTATTGAAGGAAATATAATTTCTTTTCATCGTTTTACGTTTATAAAATTTCTGTCCACACGAACAAATTTGAATTTATCTTTTTTACGTTTCATTAATTTGCGTTGAAATTTCGATATAATAAACAAAGGAAAAGTAATATTTCAACATTGAAAATAGATATCTATTAGTATGGACATTTAAAGTCTAAAGGGTAAAAAGTGCAATTTTCAACTACCTGAAACAATTTCTGTCCACACGCATTTTATACAATAATTCATCCGTTTATTATGCTAACTTATTTTCTTCTGACAATATTATAGAATAAGAGAAAAATGATATTTTTTTTTTAAAAAGTTTGATTGCATTTGAGTAATTAGATCTAATTAACAAGATATTAAACAAAATCGTCATTTTTTGCGACGTAATTCTAATTGTTACATTGCGATTTTTAGAAAACAAACTTAGCCAATTTGCGTAATCGACATCGAAATTTTATTTCTGTTCGGCAAAACATTTTACAACATTTCCACTGTCTTCAAATATACTTTCCCATGTGTTTGACGTTACTCAATATCAAAATTGTTTATAAATATATCCGTCGCTCTTGAACATTTATGTTACATGTTAAAAAAAATTCGCCGAATTTACGAACAATAAGTCTTGAAAAATATTTACGGTTATTTTGATAAATAACAAAATTATGAGCGGGAAAACGATTCTTACAAAATTCAACTATATGTATGAATCGCAGAGGTTAGTGGTTTTTGAAAAGTGACGCAATACCGTGCGCGACGTCAATGATAAGATGGTCACGATCTCGCCAGATTTGGAACTTTCTTTGTTTTTCCAATGCTTCTATTCTTTTTCAAGTTTTTCGTTATGAATTATTACGACAACTTTCAAGACGCATTTAAATTGAATGCTTTTTTTTCTTCAGAAGGTGGAACATTTCTTTTTTTTTTTTTTTTTTTGCAGAATGCGGAACAAATTACTCTTTTAATAGAAAGCTGAAAAGTTAAAATAAACCGCTCTTTTTAAACGTACATGTACTTAGTAATGATAAAACGATTTGATACACAACAAAGAAAATAAAAACAGATTCTAATTACAAGAACATTGTTTTCGTTTTCGTCAATATTTTCCATCCTATCAAGGATATATCTTTTTTTATATTCTGAGGATATGATTTATCATGTCGTTTACAACAAACATGTGTGTAATGAATTCGGAAAGACTCAAATGTTGTCCTCCGTGATCGGGTTACGGCGCAAAAATCATAGCTAGATGCAAAAAGGAAAAATGCTGATCATCAATAGTTCCTGCCTTTCTACTAAGTCATGTAGCTTTTGCATCCAAAGCCAGCTCTTTTTTTAAAGAGGGATTTTGCCCACTCTTTGAAAAAGTAGAAAAAATGTATTAAAACAAAGTGAAAGAATACATTCCACAGAAAATTCATACAATTGAAAAATCACAAATCACAAATAAATGAATATAATAAATAAATAAATAAATAAATAAATAAATAATTAAATAAATAAATAAATAAATAAATAAATAAATAAATAAATAAATAAATAAATAAAAATAGCCCAAAATATCGTCCGTATTTTAACTTTCTATTTATAGACGGTAATGTAACCGAAAATACAAAATCAAAAATGATAAATGGTATCAAAATAAAGAACATGAAGAACCGATTTTGTTGTATTAAAAACCATAAAAGAAAAAGGAGAAGGGGTTGGATACCAATGTTTTAAAAATAAAACTTATTTCAAACCCCTCCATTCATTAATAAGTCTACTCGCATTTTGGGTTAAGCCAGTCCACCAATAATGAGATTCAAGTGACGTTGGAATTATTCCAGCGACGCCGAGGAACGTTCCACCGCCAGGTAATTACAACGACGTCCGAATAGGTTAGGATATGTAACGAATATAAACGACGTCACACGAACAATTCCGACGTCGCCTGAATCTATATAGGGATGGACTACCTTAAGTAAAATGAAACAATGCCAGTGTAGTAAAAATTAAAACAAAGAATAAATTAATTTACCGCTGGTATTCCACAATGTTTTCGCGTCTGTTTTCAGACAATGTTCCACATAATCTACTGGATCCAGACAAGATTCAAGCATATCCTTCAGTAGACAGATATATGATATAGCCAGCCGGAGTGTGTCGATTTTAGACAAACGTTTCTCAAATGGGAACGTCGGAACATGCTGTCGGAGCTCCTCGAACCCGGAGTTTATACTCAACATGCGCTTCCTCTCTCGCACATTGGCTGAGAATCGTACCGGCTGTCTGCTGGACCCCGGCATCATGTCGTCATCAAGCCGGTCACAGATCTGGGGGACGTAGGTTCGAGCACATGCTGGGTAGTCGAGTTGTTGTGGCGAGCCGGGACGGCTGTATAAACACCGATCATCTCGGATAACTGTACCCGGGATATAACAGGCCCGCTCCCCGTCCTCCCTGATAATCGATCCCGGGATATAGCTGGTCCGATCTCCGTCGTCTAACTCCGACTCAAAACTCCGACAATAGTTCAAAAACTCCGCTGATACGCTCTGTGCCATTTTACACCTCTGTCTTTGATTTCAAAAGCAAAATTATGAAGTTAAAATTTCAAAACGATTTTGAATATTGAAATGCAACGTTTATAAACTTTTATACAAATGTTTTTATTATTTTTTTTGTATTATTTTTAACGCACTCCGATTTTCTACAGAAGCAGTGGATTGTTCACAAAATAAAACTTCTGTCAGCCGATTTTCAAAAGGTCAAACTAGATAGATCTATATTACATTGTTTTTCATATATTCCCTTTGATTTGTTTTATTTTCTTTAAATCACAAATTCATCTGAACAAATGACTCGTTATTCCTTCAATTTTTAAACAATTTTGTTGTTGTTGTTGTAAAAATATTCACAGTCCGTCACAACCGAATTTTAAATATTCGTAGGCCTATGTTTTTATAATTTAGATATTTTCACAAACGTTTATAATGCATAATAAATTAAGCTAATATTCCAAATATGAAGTTGTATGTCCGTGTGTCCGTTTTCAAGAAGCAAGCGAACATTTTTAAGGTTTTGACAGTGCCATACTTGGCTTATGTATTTGTCCGCTCCATGAAAAAATGGGGCTTAAACAGGATTAGATGTCTTTTATGTACTAATTTCCACTTTTTGTTTTCGTCCATTTTGCACACTTAATAATATATTTCTGAAAAAAAAAATATTGTTTTTTTTTTACATTTTTAATAAAAGCGTACATTGAGTAATGAAAAAAAAAAAACATATTCCTGAAATCATGTTACCAATTTAAATTCTTACATTAAAAAACTGGAGAAATTTTGTGATCAGCGTTTTGCTATTTTTTGCTCAATGTGCCTTTTTATTAACGTCGTCAAAACCACTTCGGAAATGATTAAATGCAATCTCTTGCAAGAATCTTTGAAATGACAGTTTTGCTCAAATTTGGCGACACGCTCTTTTTCCTATGGCGCTTCGCCTTTTACGTACCCCGGAGTCAGATTTTAAAGGAAAATGCCAAAACCATCCGCTTGCCAATTATTGAGCGGATCCCGTTAGAAACGTCATTCCGCGAGATTTCATTTACAAGTATCGGCTGTATGTGACTCCGCGACTGAAGAGCTATTCAGGATCTCCACAGGGGAGGCCCGATCAATTTGTAATTGTGAAAACAATCAATTTGTGCTCTTAATTCGGCGTTAAATCGTCGACAGTGAATTGATGCTTGCTGGGTAGCATATTTTACCCTTCCCCTTACCACACGGTTTTGGACCGAACAAATGTGGATGATGTTGTAGAAAACAAATTTAAATATTACTTAAAGCAAAATGCATACGATTTATAACATAGAAATCAATTGGGAAACAAATGGCAATGCTGATCACATGAATTAATTCATTTTCCCAGAAGGTTTATTATTCAGCATCCAAAAAGGTCTTAAAAATCAGGCCATATTTGGGAAAGTGTTAAGCTGTATTGTATCATTATTTTATTTCACAGACGAGGTACGAGGACGTATTGTGGCGGAATGTGGACATGGGAAGGTGTATAGATGTCTGACAGGTCGCGTGGCGAGCACGTGTAACAATGACTGCACGGCGGGGAACCATCTCGCGGCCATCTTTTGTCAAAATGCTATGGGGGAACCGGACCAAAGATCGTAACCAGGGCCCATCGAAAATATTAAGAACAGTTCAAATTAAGTTAATTCATTTACTAATTAACCTGGTCCCCTTCTCAAACATGGAAATCGAAATAATTAACATTATTAATTGTTTAAAACTTTAATATAGTCATTGATATATAGTTCTTTGTAAAAGTATCAAAATGTGTTATGCCGAGAAGTTTCCTTCCTATATTTATATATGAAGTTACCTGCTGAGCAACAAAAACGGCTTAAGGTACTAGCAGTCCTTCACTAATGAGATTCATTCGACGTCGGGGTTATTCGGGTGACGTCGTAAATACCGGCATTCGGCAACGGAACTTTCCATCCCCGAGGGTTTACGACGCTGCTCGAGTAGGTTCGGATACGCAGTCAAAGTTAATGCTTTCGCACAAAAAAAATCTAAAATTCAAAGTGAATTGCCGAAACTGAACAAATAATAACTGTACTGCACTGTACTCTGAGATAATCAGCACTTCTCCTTTTCCCCCAATACTGGAAAGTGTATTTCCTTCGCTATTTCGTACACAATTCTTTTTTAGCAACGTTCCTTTTGTTTTATACCTTAGCTTCCGATCGGGATCATTCTAGAATTTTCTCATTTGAAAGAGTGTAACTTTAAGATGTTGTCGTTTTCGAATGGGGCTAAATACTTTATAATTGTCGTGTGGTACGAATAATAAACAGATGTCCACCGGGGAGTACATTCACAAACAGATCTAAATCAATAGTCTTAATCTAAATTATATTACAATCAATCCGATTGGACGAGACGTATGTCTCGGCCAATCGGATTAATTGTGGAGTAATTTTAAAGGTATACTGGGAATACCATACCTGAAAACGCCATTCACCAGTCAAAATTCATTTAGGACACAACGTGTAAATATGAGGTTTGTTTCTTTTTCATTCTCAATTAACCCTATCTAAACGACAAATCTTTGGGATGACTAAATTTGAAAGCTACTGTAGACGTCGAAATGGTTGATATAATGATTCTTTGTTTTGGAAAGTTGCTCATTATTTCAGTTTGTGGATTTTATTTCTTGAACATTACATATCCACACGAAGAAAAGCAAAATGCTATCAATTACCTTTATTTAAAGGGTAAATTCATATTATTCAAAATACTGTACAGATTCTAAAAAAGAGAGAGAAAAAGAGAGAAAGAGACAACATCCAAACAAATGAAGATATTTTTATAAGAGATTTGAAGTTATATTTCTTTGCATCTTTTTCATATTATAACACCGAAAATCTTTAGGGGAAAGGAGAATTTGCTAATTATCAGCAATTTCTTCTTTCCCTTAATACTTTCCCAAACAATATCTAATAGGGTCGTCAAAAGCAGATCTTGTTTGGAAAGGGCTAAAACACATTTATTACATTGCCTCTGTTGTTATTTTCAGGGTTCAAGTACTAACTATTTTCTTCCTTGTTTTAACCTTGTCGATTGTTGCTGCCAAATATAGATGTATTATAGATGGAAAAAGGTACAAACTAGGTAAGAATGAATTTGGTGGGGTATCTTGTGATACAACATTTTCGATAATTTTTAATGATTGTGTTAATATTGGGCTGATGTGGATAGGATTTGAAGCCTAGAGGGCGCGAGAACGCAAGGGATCCGCTGAATTCGAAGGATCTCTTGTGCAAAAAGTAGACATATAAAAAGTTATTGACGACCAACCAAGATTGTTCACTTTTTATTAGCTGTTTGTAACAGATCTACCCTTATCAGCTAATTCCTGGCATTTCCCCACATTCTCTGCTTCAAACCGAATACAGACTGGACTGGTAAAGTAGGGCCTATGTAATAAAGTTACTGGCGAATTTCTGAAATCATGTCATGGGATTCCGTACCCTGAAAACCATATGTACGATTGATACCCGTTATTGCGACATCCACTGGTGATGAACTAAAACAACTTTCGCTACAACAAGGTATAGATATTTTGCGTTTTAATATGTGTTTATAGTTTTTTTCTAATGACAATGAATTTGTTCTAAAAACAGACCGGGTTAACCGTTTTGTATTGACAAATTGTCGGTGTTGTTATAAAATCTCGTAACTACGGCTTCGATAAAGCCGTAATTACGATATTTTATAACAACACCGACGGAATACATTGTTCGCGAAAAAACGTCCCTCGCTTTGGCCGAGTTCACCACCAGTGACATCGGACAGTCCAATTTCCTGCTTCAGGAAAAAAGAGAAAGTGCTCGGTTTTTTTAGCAAGTTCTGTCCTCTATCTCCTTTATTTGAATATGAACATATTCGATTGGCAAGAGAAATCAAATAGTTCTACATTTAATCGAAACTAAACACCCATTGTATGAGTCAAACGTCAGATATTTCGAGGTCAATGGCGTTCGCTACGACTTCGACAACGAGTTTTAACTGTGCTTGTATGTTGTCTAATTTTTTCTCCTTTACAAAATTCCTCAAAATTTATTTCATTGTCCTATTTCTATAAACTCAAAGGGAGCAACCCTTCTGGATCCGCACACGTCTAGCGGAACAAAAGAATGTTTGTTAAGAAACGTCTCAACTTGTTTAAACTTAATGTCGTTGCTTTTCAAAAGAAACTTCGTAACCTTTTATCAAGCTGCTTTAACGAGGATGTCGTTATATTGATTGTATATCGAGGGCTTGGTGCAAAACTATTGTAACTCCATTTTATAAAACTTTACAGGAGAGGGAAAAACTTATTGACTTTCTCAAAGCTAAAGGGGAAAATGTTTTTAAAATTCTATATATCATTTTAAGTATACAGAATTGAAATCTTATATTTGAACACATGATGCATTCCTTCCTAAAGATTCAGAAAATGCAAAAAAGTGAATTTCTGAAAAATATGCAGTTACAATAGTTTTGCACTGAGCCCTCGATATAGGTTAAGGTTGGGGCATTGTCAATCTAAATTAACAATAAAGGAATCGAAAGTTAAGTAAGAACAAATTGTTATGGTACCTTGGAAATAATTTGTCTACGCTGGTGTCAAATACTAGGTCTACCCAGCATAAAGACGAAGCATTGATTAACAATTTGTCACTTGTACTCCCGTTGTTAATCTATCGTCTTAGTTTTTGAACCAATGAAATTGCAGTGTATTTGAAAATGTCGGCGCTATATTGGTGCGTTTATGTCACGGATATACATTGCCACGCCCCCGTTTCATGTGCAGTTGTGAAAAATGATGTAATTTTGGGGAAAATGATGTAATATTGGGGAAAATGATGTAATTCCAGTAAGATCCGCTTGATAGTAGGTCGGAGGCGTGATTTGAAGAATGACAGTAGAAGCGTATGTTTTCATTGGTTGACGAACACTATTAAAGTCAGATAGTCTGTATAGTAGATTCTACGCGACATAAATGTTCAAAGGCTGCGCCTTTTGAACGTTTATATCGCGTAGAATCTACTATACAGCCTCTATCTAATACTTAAACTCCTGTAGATTCTGTTTGGTATGGCTAAGAATTGGAAGTAACGTTTATTAAATACTCGTGACGTTGTCCTTGTCAAACAGCCTACATGTTTATCAATCTTATAATAACTGGTCTTATATATGTGAGATCGCTGATTTTCTTCTAAAAACCCGTATCATTAGCTTTAAAAAAAGATGTAGTTTGGGATTTTTTTCCATGAAAAGCGCCACTTTTCCAGGTACACCAGTGCCGTCAGATGATCCATGTAAAACCTGTAAGTGTATAGCGAGACGAGTGGGAAAACCGGAAGTGACGTGTACCACACAAACTTGTGACGTGTGCGACGGTAAGCGCGAGGATGACGGCACGTGCTGTGGCAAGTGTGTTGAGGTCGAAAAGTGTGACGTCACGAAATGTCCCAAACTGAGATGTTCAAAGAGGTTTCAGGTATGATGTTTGTGACATATCACGTAAAAGAGGACTGTCCGATGTGTCCCTAGAACCACTAGTCTACACGAAAAAAGATTAGACCAGCAGATGTCATTCATATATCTCATTTGAAATATTACTATATCGTCGGTATTATCGCAAAACATCGTAACTCCAGCTTGTTTAAAGCTGGAGTTACGATGTTTTGCAATAACACAGACGATATGAAGGCACTAGATCTAGTGAGCTACAAAAACATTGCAGAAAAGCAGTACGAAACGTTTCGACCCAAGCCAGTCTTTATTTTCTGACAATATCGATAAGCGTCCATCTAAATGAACAAGCTCACATATCATTTGTGTCAGTGATAATTTATCAATCAAGACTGTCCCTTTTAATTCCAGTTTACGGTACCCAAATGTGTTTCAGAAATGAAGAGAAAATATTTTAATACGGTCGTCTTGAAAAGCTTTATAGAGAGAGGTCAATCTATGTTATCTTAGCTGATTGAACACTGCCTAATTTTAAAATACACCAAAGCAATGTTGGGGGAAATGCTGGTATTCATTATTTATCAATCAAGACAATCTAACTTCCTCCCTACATGCAGATACTAAATGTGACATGATGTTGACTGTTATTAATTTCAGTTTAAGACAGACGCCATGTGTTGTAGACAATGTAAATGTCGTTATAAGAGGAAGCTTCATCTACCAGGTAAATCAATATAGGCCTACATTGTTACCAATCCTTTGTATGCTAAACAATATTCAGGACCTATTCCTTCTGTACTTACGAATTTAAACAGTGATGCATGCGGAAAAGAAAACAGTGGTCAAAGTTAAATCTTGAATATGACTTTGGGATGACCTTTGACAAGTTAAATGTCAAACGAGACAAAACTGTACGAAATTATAGTCAAACTCCCAGCATCGGTTATGCTAAGAGCAGTAGGGTAAGGAGGGGCAAAACGCCCCCCTTAAGGAAAGAGCGCTGTAGCACAAAACAAAAAAAGTATAATGCAAATGTTTCAACGTGAAATTAAACTTTGCCCTTTGTCCCAAATGTCTATACACAAAACAGCTTTGTCATTTGATATAAAAAATGACTGCCGTTAAAACAATTTTTCTCGAAATTTGGCCTTTTTGCCCCACCCTCGGGGCAAAACGCCTTTGGGGATGGGGCATGAAGCCCACCACTGGGCTTTATGCCCCATATGAAAAATGAAAAAAATATTTTGAAAATATCTGGGGGAAAATAGGAATATGATTAGTTTGTAATTAAAATACTAGGAAAAATATATTTTGGATGGGTTTTATCATATTTTCAACATTTTTTATCAAGCGTAAAGGCTAGATTTGGGCATAATTTACTTGTCTATAAAAGTGGTTACGTGTTACTGTCCTTTGTCTGCAGCATCTTCATATCAGTCAAATTAAAACATACTGATGTTATGTTCTTTACAAGGCCCCTTTAAAGTAGATTAAATGGTCTTATTGTCTCATTTTAACACGAAAATGGCGTCTCATGGGCGTTTTGCCCCACATGGATCCATCAGGTGACATAAAAGTTCGATATATTCGCGAAAAGTCGGTCTTTTTTGCCAGTTTTTTTCTTTTGTAGACAACGAAATGCAAGTGGATTTCGTCATATGTACCAACCTTAGTCATTCTTTGAGATTAAAGGAAAATTTTAGTACTTCTGAATACCTACTTATCCATACAAGGGGCAAAACGCCCACCATTTAGCCCTTGGAAGGGGCAAAACGCCCAGTCTGGGCGTTTTGCCCCAAAGCAGCATAGGCGTTTTGCCCCAAAGGGGGTGGGTGATTTAATTTGGCCAGAGAAAAAAATGTGTTGATATTTTTTTCTTTTTATCTTTTTGTGTAGGCGACCAATTGGACATATAAATATAAAATGCATTTTGGTTGATTGAAAACTCGGACTGAAATAAGATACACAAGAAAACCCATTACCCAAATATTAGAAACGTATGCAAAATAAACAATTATTCGCATACTGATAATTGAATGACGTTTAGATGTAAAAATTTCATGGGCATCTTTCTAAAAGAATACTTCAAGTGTACAATCAAGACAAATATCAATTGACATAATGAGTGACTAAATAATAGGGGTGGGCGTTTGACCCCACCTGGGCGTTTTGCCCCTCCTTACCCTACTTAATCCAGATATAACACTGTCAGGGAAGATAACTGCGTATTAGATAACCAAATGTTCTGTTATTAGCTCCCTTTAATCCTTTACGAAACAACAAAATTCAAGAATTGTGGTATTCGAAAGGCACTGCAGATAAATAAATGTATGTTGGAAAATGATAAAGATGTAATTTGTCTTCAATATAACATAGAAAATATTGAGACAAAAGAAGAAAATGCTGATCATTAGCATAAATTTGTTCTTTTGCCTCAATATTTTCCCAAGTCTAATACGTGTAATAAGGCCGTTAAAAGTTCTTGTTTTGGAAATAAATTCATTGCCCTTTATCATACAGGTGTTGTTGGAGACCGCTGTGATGGGTGTCAATGTGACGGGACTGATGGCAGGGTGAAGTGTGAACCCCCTACCTGCTCTAACGCAACAATACAGTGTGTAGATCCCGTCATGGGAGACGACTGTTGTTATCACTGTCCTAACGGTGCGTATTACCTCCCTTTTATGATTAAAGAAATGACAAAGTAGATCTAGTTGTCTGCTGCAAAATGACTGGATGGGAAACATAGAGACATGCTTCCAGTTGATCTGACTTCCCGACCGGTTTCGTTCAAAGGTTTGAACTCATCAGTGGATTTTTGTTGTTTTAAGGCAAGAGAGCTGTCTTGAAATGTTGGCGAAGCAGAACCCGCTGATTCTCTTTATATATACCCACGTGCTGCCGGTGCTGTCGGTTGCTGCCGGTTGCTGCCGGCGCTGCCGGTGTAGCCGGTTTGCTGCCGGTACTATCCATGACGTCATGATCTCCCGTTTCTATTATAGAACAATGGGCGACGACGTCATTTGTTCTATTTTTAGAACAGAGCGTAGATAGTGCCATATTTTCTATCTTGTAGATCACAATGGCAAAGGATTGTTAAATTTCTAACAGAATACGATTGTCACTACCTTGGTGTATGTAGTGACACAGCATTATGAATTAGGCTGGCTACTTGGGTAATAGCTAGGGCTGAATTTGCTCATTTTGAACATGACAAGGGACAGCTTTATTTAGCTAGTAAAGAGCAGTTTCCCTCGAAATTTCTCTCTAACTCCATTGTTAGTATTCATTGCAGATTGTTGCAAAATGTTTGCTGCAGTATTTTTGCAGTGCTTAGATGGTGCAAAAGTGTAAATTTTATACAGCTGTAACGTGTCTTCAGTCGGTAGAGTAATTTCATATGAAAATCAATAGATCTATGATCAACAATTATCGAAAATGTGGTTAAATGGACTGATTTATCCTAGCTCAAATAATCAACAATAAATCTGATCAACTTCATTTAAAATTAAGTAATTCACCATTCAACAGTATCAATAGACGATCTTCCTCTGCTGATCCTGAGCAAACTTGCTCAGCTACACTAATTGAATTGCTGAACTTACTGTGTCGATCACCGAGTGTATGAGAACGTTGTTAATCTTGAAAGGGATATTAAAAGTGTCATTAAGTTTTGGGCTGATCAAAGTTAAACTTGTCATCCTAAAATACAGAAGTATTGCTATAAGTTGCCTATCCATCTCCATCATCAGCTTGGTGCCCGCTGTCATTGATGTTTCGGCCCTTATCAAAGTACATCTCGTAGCGGGTGGGCCCACCAGTAAATGGTGTGGAGACGGATTGATTTCCGTTATTCTCTAAAAGTTAGTTAATACATAGAAAACAGTCCTGAGCATTGTCTTGAAACTAATTTGAAACATTCATTGAACCTTAGGTTTAACTGCTCGCGGTCAGAGCCTGTACCTTGTATCAGACCAGATATGTCTTGACCAACACACATGACGATACCAGTCTCAAACTGACACTGTACAAGTCAGTTTGTGATGAGGCAGTCTGATCCATCTTGTCTACCGTAGCTCAACCCCTTGCATCAGCCTTCCAGGCGATCTCTAAGCTCAACTGCTATATAACATGACACAGTTGTTTCTGTTGCACTACCAAAAGCATCAAAGCTTTTGAAAACGCATGGCCAAACTAATTGATCAACCATAGCCTATCTCCCATCCGAGATAGCTCATCAATAGTTTCGACCAACCCTATCTCTCATCATCAGAGATAATCCTATCTCCCATCCGAGATAGCTCACCAATAGTGCCCAAAATCACTTGGCTTTATATCATGGTATATGCTGGCCTCCATTTTGTCACTGTTCAGGGCGACCAGAGAACTTACTAAGATGAATACGAATATTCACTGTTCGGTCTTCTGTCCCCTCTACTAGGTTGACAAAACTAACACAACAATACCAACTTTATTCGGCCGTATAATTTTCACTATTGAAAACGACCTGTTCCTCTCACGTCGAAAAACAGAATGACTGCAACAGAGAAATTCTGCGCCTTTTATACTTTTTGGATTGAGTCCGGCTTTACTCATGGTTCCCGGTTTTTAACAGGTACTTGTAGACTGGAATACTATTGGCTAGATACTTAAGTGAAACCCTAGGTTCGTCACATTACCCACGCCTCCGGGTTCATGCGACCCGCATGACAACAAATTGAAATGGCATTAAATCGCTCTGATTGACAAATAGAAACATCTTCAAAAAACAACATTGTCTAGATCGCTAAAATTGTTATTCATGAAATAAACAGAGTATCATCAGCTATGTATGTGCCTTTATGCATCGGCTCAGCGCTACCAGATGGTATATCAAGTCTAACAAGCCTTTGACTAAAATCTAGCTATTTTTTAACATTAATCGGTGTAGAAAATCGTCTTTGATCAGAATGGTCTTTCAGCTCCTGTCCAAACAATGAGAGCTGACTCTCCATGCGTAATATTGCATTTCGTCTTTTCAACATCTCAACCTTTTGAACACAGCTTTCCAGATCGGGATGCCTATCATGATCCAATATGACGGTGTTTTGTCTTAATCGGTGGGTAAGTCCATTAAATAAAGTAATAGATTGATTAGCCCCACGTTGGGCGCCAAAAATATGTAACGTGTCTTCAGTCGGTAGAGTAATTTCATATGAAAATCAATAGATCTATGATCAACAATTATCGAAAATGTGGTTAAATGGACTGATTTATCCTAGCTCAAATAATCAACAATAAATCTGATCAACTTCATTTAAAATTAAGTAATTCACCATTCAACAGTATCAATAGACGATCTTCCTCTGCTGATCCTGAGCAAACTTGCTCAGCTACACTAATTGAATTGCTGAACTTACTGTGTCGATCACCGAGTGTATGAGAACGTTGTTAATCTTGAAAGGGATATTAAACGTGTCATTAAGTTTTGGGCTGATCAAAGTTAAACTAGTCATCCTAAATATAGAAGTATTGATATAAGTTGCCCATCCATCTCCATCATCAGCTTGGTGCCCGCTGTCATTGATGTTTCGGCCCTTATCAAAGTAAATCTCGTAGCGGGTGGGCCCACCAGTAAATGGTGTGGAGACGGATTGATTCCCGTTATTCTCTAAAAGTTAGTTAATACATAGAAAACAGTCCTGAGCATTGTCTTGAAACTAATTTGAAACATTCATTGAACCTTAAGTTTAACTGCTCGCGGTCAGAGCCTGTACCTTGTATCAGACCAGATATGTCTTGACCAACACACATGACGATACCAGTCTCAAACTGACACTGTACAAGTCAGTTTATGATGAGGCAGTCTGATCCATCTTGTCTACCGTAGCTCAACCCCTTGCATCAGCCTTCCAGGCGATCTCTAAGCTCAACTGCTATATAACATGACACAGTTGTTTCTGTTGCACTACCAAAAGCCTCAAAGCTTTTGAAAACACATGGCCAAACTAATTGATCAACCATAGCCTATCTCCCATCCGAGATAGCTCATCAATAGTTTCGACCAACCCTATCTCTCATCATCAGAGATAGTCCTATCTCCCATCCGAGATAGCTCATCAATAGTGCCCAAAATCACTTGGCTTTATATCATGGTATATGCTGGCCTCCATTTTGTCACTGTTCAGGGCGACCAGAGAACTTGCTAAGATGAATACGAATATTCACTGTTCGGTCCTCTGTCCCCTCTACTAGGTTGACAAAACTAACACAACAATACCAACTTTATTCGGCCGTATAATTTTCACTATTGAAAACGACCTGTTCCTCTCACGTCGAAAAACAGAATGACTGCAACAGAGAAATTCTGCGCCTTTTATACTTTTTGGATTGAGTCCGGCTTTACTCATGGTTCCCGGTTTTAACAGGTACTTGTAGACTGGAATACTATTGACTAGATACTTAAGTGAAACCCTAGGTCTTGTGTTCATCTATTGAGAAACAGTCTTTTCATGTATTGGTTTAACATGATGTCATCTTGTCATTATCAAGCACTTTTGTACGTCTGCATCTCTGGACAACAAGAAAGGGGTGATAAAGTGACAAACTGTATGAAAATGACTGATTGCTTTCTTGTTGTTCGGAGAGGCTTATCACTATTAGAGAGAGAAGCTACTGAGAAAGTCCGAAAGAGATCCATCCTGAGATAGATGTACTCCCTGCTCAAATAAGAAATTTGAGATCACTTAATCTAATTCTAGATTATTATCTGCACACTCGTAGGTATATTACATATACAGGCAATTAAGCCAATTACCATATGACAATCTGTCACAGAAGCAAGTGTAAGAAGAGCTCCTCCCTGACTTGCTCCAGTAGTGGACAAATAAGTCTACCGAAATAAGATACTCAAATATCTAAGCAAGTCCAACCAAGAGATCTTTTTCTACACAGCAAGCGTCTTACACTCAGTAAAGAATACTAATACGGAAAAGCATGCCCAAACGAGTATACAGCGAATTTTATAGGGAATACATGTTTTATCTCCAATCTAAAAAAACTTTTGAGAAGTTTAGACATAAAAATGTCTCTACATCAAAATGATCATCAGATCCATTCACAGTAGCTTCTCTCCCTAATAGTGATAAGCCTCTGCGAACAACAAGAAAGCAATCAGTCATTTTCATACAGTAGATCTAGTTGTCTGTTTACCCCAATTCACAAAATTAATCAATACATGCACACATGTATTTCATATCCGATCAAAAGAACCGACTTACTGTAGGCATCACTGTCCAAGTGTACTCTTATCAGTGAGTATTTTGTTATTACTTACAAGGCTCCTTCTGCCTGTCCTAATGCAACAATTCAAATGAATAATTGCATCTGCAATTAAGAGAGATGATTATTGTAATCTTAATCGCAACAAATGCACCATTTAAAGGTATTTTACGTGTACACGTACTTAAAGGGATAATAGCTGTGAAAAAACTGTCTATTTGCCTCAAAAAAGGTTTACCTTTTTAAAGTATGAACAAAAAGATGCAGAAATACCGTATTTCAAGCGAGTAACCATGCGCGGTTTACCCACAACAAGCGTATAAATGTTGGTATAGCGGACGATAATTCACCTGGCAGAGCTTTCCATTCGATTAGCATGGGCTGCTCTGCCAGGTCGATTCTCGTCCGCTATATTCTCACATTTCCACGGCGCTCAAAATATGTTTACATTCGTGGCTAAATATAGCATAACGGGTACTTGTCACAGCCGTGAACATCCGTATACAGTCGGTTGATCATGTGATACACAGGAAAGTGTTTGTCACAAATTTAAATGAGTTCCCGTTATTTCATGAATGTTGCCCGTCACGCAGAAAAGGGCCTAATGGGAAGTCTATAAAATCAAATTTCGCGAAATGAACCAGACTCAACAGATGTCAATCATTTTTTGCTTCTGGAAAATGTAAATAAGGTAAGATGTATAAACCATTCTAGATTCAGAAAATAACCTTTGAATCAAAAGTTCCGATCCTAGTCAGTCTGCGCAGTCAGATCAGACTGACCAAGGTCGATACTTTCCACGCTTCCCATACGGTCCCTTTTAACATGACGGGTCACAAATTTGAAACATTTCGATTTCCACGGGATTCCAGTGCGTGCTTTCTTATGAATAATGTTAAACCCTTTCCCAAAACGACAAAAAATAACTGTTTCCATTTCCAATTGAAATCGGATCCAAACTGCAAAATAAATGGCATTGAAAATGTAAAATATTTAAGAAATAGCTTAGACAATATAAAGGCAAAAGGAGAAACTGCTAATAATAAGCATTCCTTTCTTTTGTCACGGTGGTTCCTCAGCTTTAGCAAATAGGGGCGTCCGAATCAGGTTTTGTATGGGAAAGGGTTAACCTCAAATTGTAGTAAATTGTTGTACTTAACCCTTTCCCATGCGGCAACAATTTTAACTTTTCATAAATTGGAATATTGAATGTTTTGTAGACGACAAAATGAGTATATAAACATAGGGTTTAGTAAAATACTGCTGGTGAAATATCTAGGCAATAGGGGGAAATGTTGGTTATCAGCGTTTCCTCAGATTGCACGAATGCTTTTTGAACTCTTTTTAGTAAGGGCATTCAAACAAGGTCATGTTTGGGAAAGAGTCAGTGCTCATCCGTATTAACGTGTCCCGTCACGCTAAAGGCGTGCTTCTATGAAGTTAGTTGAAAACTGAATTTTGAGATAACATCTATTGGACACCAACCTCATTCGAATTTTGAAATCGGATATTTAATATATTATAGGTAGATAGGAAGAACAATCTTGATTCAGAAAACTAACTTAGAGTAAAAAGTTCCGATCCTGGGTAGTCTTTGCAGTCTTCATAGAATGACAAAGACTGGTACTTTAACAATTACCAGAAGATCCCTTTTACCGAGACAGGTCACATTTTGCAATATTACTGTTTATATTCTCTGACGTCATTTCAATGCGTGCACACGATTGGAAAATAAATTCCGCTGATTTTCGTATTTTACCGTTCAGAACTCGGATAATTCCGACTCGCACTTGCAATTGTAAACATTACCTACTGACATACATTGTAAAAGGGGGAAAATACGCAAATACACATTTCTGTTACAGGCGGAAAAGACTTCTTTCATAATATCAGATGATTAGACCTCGATAACACAAAAATATTTTTTTTGTGGTATTTCTTCCTTTTTCACAGCTATTATCCCTTTAATCATGTTTTGTTTTGAGTAAAGGGAAAGGACCGCTGTTTTAGTCGTCAAAATGATTTGGATTGTCTCCCGCATTATTTGTAACTGCCACACTATCCATAAGTTTGTATTTTGACACAGGGGCGTAGACACGGGTGCGGCAGGTGCGACATTCGCCGTACCAATAATTTCCGCAGATGCAATGAAGCAAGAAAATTTATCTAAAATGACTCAACAATTGTGTTCAAGTATAGTCTAGAATTCACCAAATCGCACCATTTTTTCAAAGATTCTTTTTTTTTAAAAAAATCTGAAGGACAACAAGAAGACATGTTCTTTAATAGCTATATGTCTAAATGTACATCAATTGCATTGCACTCATGGTCTATTGCACAATAAAACACATGGATTACATCACGGCCACCAATCCCTCTCATTCATTGCAAAATGCTATGAGCGAAATCTCAGAAGAGGGACTTCCGGCTATGAAGAAACGGGACCCATTTTGAGTAAGTAAACACGCGTTGATACTTTAAATCGGTTATTTTGCTAGTTATGGGTTGAATCGCAAAAATCGCGGAATGCTATTCGATGGGGTAATGAATGATGTGTTATATTGCCAAAGCCCTTTGTTCTAGCTTACAGAGTAAACTTGCAATTACTTTCGAAGTGAGTGCACACACTTATGTTTACCAACCAAACGACACATAAACGACACATAAACGACTCCTACGGCGCTATCATATGCATTTTTCGAATGAGACATGTTCAGTTTACTATCTTATGATCTCTTTTAGTATTCCGCACGTACGATTTTGAAAACCTTTGTTTATTTATGAGAAAAACAAGTATGCAATGAAGAAGAGCAGTAAGCTATGAAGAAGCGAGAGTAGCTATGAATAAGAGGGAGCAAGCTATGAAGAAGCGCGTACTTCATAATTCTTTCCTGGCACTCACATATACTGAATAGTTATGCGTTTAGGAAGAATTGAAGACAGAAATTCCAATAGTTTTTACAAATTTCCATTTGAAAAATCAAATTCTAGACGATAGAACGATATTTATTGTTATGCAGCTTAAACATGTATTTAATGCCGACCGGTAACTTACAGGCGCGCAAAGTAATGACAATTCAGCATTTTGGGCAGGCCTTTTTGGGGGTGGGGGTCTTAGCCCCTCCATGCCCCCACTTGTTACTACGGGCATGACTTATCATCACGTGGAAATGCATTTTTAGAACCTACATGAGAATTGTTACTGAAAATTGTAACAAATCGACATTATCAAAACGAGGCTCCCAAAACATGCGGAGAAAACAATGACGTCGCACGTGCATTCAATCAATATACAGCGATAAAGCGCACGTGCATACAATATACAGTAATAAAGCGAAGTTTTAAGTGAACCAAAAATGATAAAATTGAATGAATTCGTTAATAGCCGGTAAGATGGTTATTTTATTGGATTTACGGTCAACCGTTCCCCGTTTAAAAATTTCGACTTTTGCCTCTAAGGACGACTTCCGGAGGCTGTCGTGTGTGTGTGTGTGTGTGTTTGGAGGGGGGGGGGGGTCGTAGAGGAAATAACCTAATTCTGACCAACTTTCAGATTGATCGGACAAAAATGTGGCCTCTAGAGTGCATACAAGAAAAAAATAACCGACGGACGCATGACGGACACAACGCAATGACAAAAGCTCGACTGGCCGCTAAAAACATGTAAATAAGACCTGTTTTCATTCAAAATACAATAGTACCGGCCGAAAATGACAGTGACGTGGGCTAATGTTTACTACTTGACAACCAATCAACTCTGTTCGTATTTGTAACGGTGCAAATCAGACGAATTGGTTGGTTTTGCAGCAGTAAACATCAGCCTACGTCACTGTCATTTTCGGCTGGGACTATTGTACATGCAATGTATCTTGCGTAGGCTTAAAATTATTAAAATGTTAGGGTTCTTATACGGTTTGCCAAGTTTTTCCTAAATAGTTTAAAATGACATTGGCGTCCGCATGTGCAGGCCTATGTTATTTACATAATTATATCATCATTCCAAATATAACCACATTGTATACTGAAAAGTCTTGAAGTAGGCTAATTTGGAAATTAGATTGATCTTACAATCCCAAATGTGCAATAGTATTAACAATAAATTCGTATCACTTTCCGAGCGAAAAGTATAGCGAAAAGGCAAAATTAAGTCAAAAACCCGACGCTTTGAATATCCGAGCTTTTATTCATAGCGTATTATATCTTCTTCATATCTAGTCCCTTTTATTCATAGCTGATCTCTCTTCTTCATAGCGTATTACTTTTTTAGCCTTTTCTCTCTATCAGAAAATCAGTCATTGGATTGAAATGCATGTATATATAAGATAAAGCATTCGAAGCTTATGTGACCTGTATAGAAGGGAATTATAGTAGTATTTAAACCATAATTTTTCGATCAATTTTGACATGTCTTCAAAACACAGCACTGTGATCGCATGACAAAGCAGTTTGAAACAAACACGGTGAGACCATGCCGAGGAGACATACTCCAAAAGAAGTTTAAATATACTCACCATCGAATAGCATTCCCCGATTTTTGAGAATCAGCCAAAAACTGGTAAAATCACCGATTTAAAGTAACAACGTGTGTTTACATTCACAAAATGGGTCCCGTTTCTTCATAGCCGGAAGTCCCTCTTCTGAGATTTCGCTCATAGCATTTTGCAATGAATGAGAGGGATTGGTGGCCGTGTACATGATAGGTCATAATATATACTTAATACTATCGTTGCGGTTTTTTTTTCTTGATTCTAGATAGTTCTATCTCTTTTGTCCATCTTCAACTTAAGCGACTGAAATATAATGTATATTAAAACGCTTAAGTATGCTAAAGGTTCGGTTACACACAACTCTGCGTCAACATCACGTCAACATCACGGCAACTTCAATCGTACGTCATCATTACGTCCAAAATTTATGCTGCGCGTCTCCGTTGTCTGCTAATTTACATTCTACGAAGGTTTATCCAGATAAGGATAATATCAACAATAACAAAGTAAACATAAATAATCCATCAAGACGATATCTTAAAAAAATGAAATATGTCGGTTCTTGCCAAGCCACCAATCGTAAGATAACGGCACGGGTGCCTCTTTCTTTTTGATGTGGTCATGTACTGATGTGGGCGGGGAGTCGTGGGACTGAAATGCTAGAGTGGAATGTTACATCAATAATATCTGAAATCTAGGAGTCAAATTGTTAACCCTTTCCCGAACGACAAAGTTTTAGGTGTTTCAATTTGAAAGCTGTTGCAGACGACAAAATGATTGTTTTAAAAGGAGAAAATGTGTACAAAATAGTCCAGAAAATATTGAGGCAAAAGGAGAAAATGCTGATTATCAGCATTTTCTTCTTTTGTCGCAATGTTTTCTCGAGCCTTGTCTATTAGGGACGTCAAAACCAGGTCTTGTTTGGGAGAGGGTTAATCTACAGGTTTAAACTATTTACAATTAAATTTAAAACAAGAGATTTCAGATAATAGAATGTTACAATTTTGCAGGAAAAAAACTCAAACAACAGACATCTCGACAGTTCCAATTTGAACTCTTTCCCAAACGACAAAAGTCAGCATGGTCATATTCAAAAGCTGTTGCAGATGACAACATTTATGATAAAAAGGAAGGGATATGTGTACAATATAGCTTAGAAAATATTGAAACAAAAGGAGAATCTGCTGGTTATTAGCAGTATTTTCTATTAGGGACGGCAAAAACCATGTCTTGTTTGGGATAGGGTTAAAGCAGACACAGACTATAGAATCGAAGCTGAAATAAATGGGATTCCTGTCAAATACATGTATAGCACAGAAATTATCAAGGCAAAGAATGAAATGCTGGTTATCAACATTTTTTCCTTTTTTGTCTCAATTTTTTTCACAAACACCTTCTTTTACTGACGTCAAATCTGAATCTTGGTTGAGAAAAGGTTTAAACCCATTCAAATAAACCCTGATTTGCTCCCCTATTTTATCTCTGTTTTTAATGAACACGGTCGATGAAAAACTAGGATAATTATCTCAAAACAACCTCCAATTCCGTTCTCCTGAATTAAGAAACCCTTTCGACATTTATAACAGAAAACGATATGAAGACATTGAGAGATAATAGCAAACATTCAAATAACCATCATTTTCTTATTTCATATCAATGCTTTACATGCTATATTATTACAGTACATAAAATATCTCTCTTTTGTCGTCTGCATTATCTTCCAAATGAGATTTAGTTCAACTTGTATAGGAAAGGATTGATCATTTCTCAACCAAAGTCTGATTACAACATAATTGAAAGAATGTTTTCTTATCATGTTGTCTGCTACATCTTTGTATACAGAGAATCTGAAAAATTGGTCATTGCGGTAATTTTGACCAACACAACATGTTTCACTTTGAACATGCCTGATCCACAGCTATGTCACTCTAAAACCGCAACAACCAGTAAAAAGAATCGGTATAGACTGTGGATGTCCCTTTTGCTGTCTGCCTCAGGTTCTTGTTGGGAACTGTCTTGTTGTTGGGGAAAATACTGATGATGTATGGTCTGATCACGATATTATGGTACATATTTACAAATATTACAGACGTAAACATTCAATATCGGTCTCCGAAATATTGTAAGTGAGACACATGCAAGATTCGAAGCAACACATGCAAACTGTATTGATATAGTGAACGCTTTTCCATTGTTTACATAGCTAAAATGTTTTAGAGATGCGCCATTATGTGGTGACTGGACTATATTTTTTTTATTTCCAGGAATTAGCTGGATAAGGTGTTTTTTTTAAAGAATCAGCTGATGAAAAAGTAATTGAAGATCAACCAAAATTTCTTTTGATCTTTAATAACTTTTTTATCAGTCGACTTTTCAAAAATCCACTACGTTCATTTAATGCGAGACGTCTGTGCAACTTGTCTGAGTCAAAATGATTTCAAATCGTCCCCGTATCATCTAAGTTATTGAAGATTTTCTGAATTTGTTGTATTACGTGATTTTCCATTTGATTAATACATCATTTTTATTTGCAGGAAAGACGTGTTCACCAGTTTTCAGTCCTAAAACCATCATAAAATATGGCGAATATAAACAAGTCAAGAAGAATATTTGCGCATGCGCTGGAGATGAATGGTATCCCTACGCGTTCTGTGCTTCGCCCTCCATCAACAAGAAAAACTTTAAGGGGATGACAGAGTATATAGAACCATATATGAACGTCTGATGTACATGTTACTTAGAATTGGAGATACACTGTAGGGCCATATGACATTTTAACAGTAAAGTGAATGTTAATAAAGTAAATGATAAAAATAAACTAAAACGAGTTTCATTACATATCCCATTCTTTCTTTCCGATACCTTTATTTCTCGTTTCTTTTAACATTCGTTGACTAACCAATTATTTAAATGACTAGATCGAAGTCTTCCCTACCAATTATGTGAAATAGCATACTATGATGCACAAATCGGTATCGGTATCATAGCGAACCATGCACATCTTTACGTCCACCAAGCTAATGTCACAGCCCTTGCCTGCAGACAACTGTATAATTTCTCCAATATGCCCCTTTTCTTTATAACGCGACTTATACATTGGAGTTTCCATGTCATTCTATTCCCACGAATTCAATTAGTTAAGTACCTGTTCTTTCCTGTTGAGTGTTGGTATCTATCAGATTCGAGGCGTCATTAAGACAGATTTCAACACTTCGGAGGTTTCAGACATTAAGTAACATGCAAGAGTTTTAAGTCTCTAGAAATTCCAAGACTAAAAGTCGACAAAGAGGTTTAACAATTTCATTCACCCAGGAATCCTTGTAAATCGGAGATCGTTATGATAAATTGACGAATTTTCGGAACATAACAGAGTAATCGCCCCTTGGGATAGCTGTTTACAAAAGAATCGATGGTTTCTAGGATGAATTGTGACTTTGTCAATGACGATCTCTAAAGAAATTTGAAGTAGAATGTCCCCGGTGGGAGTGTAATTGAAGATATTTCAGAATAATTTGCATAAAATGAACAACTTTATCTTTTCAGATAATGTATGTAAATTCGTAGTCAACTCTGTCTTCTCTCATCTTTCACAGCGCGAATGGCAAAGAATTTAGTGCTAAAATAGACTTGGCTCACTGTTATGTTTTGATAAGCCGTCAGTGTTGTTGTAAAATCTCGTAACAACGGCTTGAATCAAGCCGTAGTTACGAAATTTTATAACAACACCCAGGTAGAAATATTTGTTTTTGTCCGAACTTACGTCACTGTTAACTGGATAAAATCGTTCCCTATTTTATAATATATAACTCGTCGTTTATAACTGTAGACTTGTATTCAAACACTATACCGCTTGTTGTTGAAAATAACCAAACACAAACACTTTCTTTTTCGAGAATGAGTTAGGTCATCAATTCGCCCGTACAGCTAACGATAAATGGTTTGATAAATGTTAAAACTGTGTATTTGTTTTTTTAGTGTTTGTATACAAGTCTACAGTTACAGCCGATAGACTATATGTACAACTACGCTTGACCATTAAAGGGGCCAATTCTATGTTTTTATGCTTTCGAACTGTTCGGGAACTCATATTTGTGCATGGAAAAACAATTAGCAATGCATAAAACCCTCGATCACGGCGAATAACCATCTTTCCTTTGCTATGGATCAATCCTTTACAAGCGTGTTTACACATTCTATTTTTATTTTATAACGAGACAAGGCCGAGGTCAACGAGACACACCTCCACGGTATTAACACACCGTACAGCCGGCTTTGTCGATGACTGTGACCTTATTTGCGAGGGTTACGCGGAAAGGTTTATTTTGTACAAGCACTGTACATTTATACGCGTATTTATCAACTATAGAATACCAAAGATCCTTTCGTTTATTTATAAAAGTAAATTCATTTGACCTATCATGCACATGACATCAGATGCCGAATCTGTCTTCGCTGACTTTCGACGCAGCCGGTTGTACGGTGTGTTAAATCTCGCTGAGCACAGATGACGTATCTCTGACGTAATTGATTTTTGAAGGTTGGGCATATGTTACCGTTACAAAACAAAAACAAGGACGCCAGCGCGTTATTAATTGACTAGGATTTTAATACTTAATAAAGCTGAATGAGTGCTAACAATGGACATAAATGATCTACCCCTTCAGGTTGGTAATTTCAGACGTTATTTCTGGTTTTTAATTATTGTGTCATTTGCATTTTCGACAGCCTAGCTGGTCCCCCTTTAATCCTTTAGGAATAATGCCCGATTTTACATGCGTTTTTGAATGCCAGACATTTCAGATACTACCGAAATTTGGTCCCTATATTATCTGATTTATATCATTCAAATATGATTCCAGAGTCACAGCGATATTGTAAATATAAATATATCTTTTTAAAGATACTTTTATTTTCACTTCTGTGCGTAGATTCATCTAAGTAGGGTGAGCAATTGGATACTAAATTTGGATGTTGTGTGTGTACTAGGTGCGAGAAATGCCAAATAGGATGCACCATATTAGTGATTTCTCTGCAAAATTATGTGACGTTATTTAAGCTCATTCGATCAATCTCTTTCTGAATGAACATATCTAATACATACAAAACGTGTCGAAAACTTCTACTCGCCCTTCTTGGCATTTTTCAAAAGCAATATATCAAACAACAAGTGTAAGGTCGTTGGTTCATGAAAGACGTGGAACAGTGCAACTAGTAATTTTACCTTGTAGACACTAATCTTGTCTGGTAAATAATTGAGGTGAAATGCGGAAAACATTATCTACGACCAACGTTGGTCTCCAATACCACGTGACTAGGTCCCAAATTTACCAAATTCCACATTGAATGTAACTAAAACCGAACATGCTTGCTTAACAATGATAAATATTGTAGACTAGTAAAAGACACCTTTGACCCTTTCACCTTGTAAAGTTCACAGAATCTTGTTTGTGGTAAATTCCATTTATCAAAAATTCGTACAGTTTGTTACAATATTCGAATACATTGTATTGTGAAGTCCATGCGTTTCATTAGCGGCCTCTGATGCTGCCCAAAATCTACTCCGTAGGTGGGGTTAACCTAATAATACGGTCCTGCCGTGACGTCATATCTCTTAAACGTCCGCTCAATGGTCGAGTAGTCGTGGTTCAGTGAGAACCCACAGCATATACAGACGGGAATTTGTCGATTTGCTGCCACAACAATGTCCTTCAACAACATTTTGACTTTTCCAGCTAAAAACATCCCTACTACAGCTTGTCGCTGGTTTTGGCGTAGTCATGCTAAGCGTAGGATCGTGAGAACTGTATGAACGCTTCGGCCTCTTACTTGTTTTTGTTTAAGCTTGTGTCTGAAGAAAATTTGTTTTAATAGAAGTCATTTAGAAAACACGACATGGTAAAATCAGTTTTTAACAATTTACTATGTACCACGTGCTTAATTTGCGATATCTGAAGAAAATGACACTTTATGTATGCATATGGATGCTGCAGGTATAATAAAAATGTACTCAATAGCAATTAAAAACATATTTTGTCGAAAATATTATGAAAAATTGGCGTTGCGTATCTTTTTGTCGTAGTACATATAGGACGTCTTATATTTTCGATGTTAGTTTCAGCAGACAAAATGACAGTTAGTAGAAATGTCATCTGTGTACAAAGGCCTAATAGCTAAATCAGTATTAAAGGAGAACATGCTAGGCTGTGGAAAATGCAAATGGCATAAACACTACAAACGTATGAATTTACCAAGCTGAAGGGGTAGATAATTTATGTCGATTGTTAGCACTCATCGAGCTTTATTAAGTATTAAAATCCGAGTCAATGAATTGGACCCATCTATATTGTCATTGTTTTTGTTTTTTAACGTTTACATTTGCCCAACCTTCAAACAGCAATTACGTCATAAGTACGTCATCTGTGCTCAGCGAGATTCAACACACCGTACAACCAGCTGCGTCGAAGACAGACGAAAGTCAGCGAAGACAGATTCGACATCTATGGATAAATGTAAGAGTTCAAGGGCCTGTTTCATCAAAACATTTAAGACGTATTTTTGACTTACTGACGACTTACGACAAGTTTAGGGTAAGAAACGCGTATCGCCATTCTATCAAAAGCTGTGTTATGCGACTGTTGCTTTAAGCGATTTTTACGACATTGGTAAGTCAAAAAGAAGACTTAAATGTTTTGATGAAACAAGCCCTAGTGCTTCTACAAAATAAACCTTTCCATGTATCCCTCGCAAATAAGGCCACAGTCATTACTTATTTCGGAGGTTTCCAACAAAAAGTTACGAAATTTGACTTCGTGCTTGAATATTTCGCATATCTCTCAGTTGAACCTGTACACGAATAAAGTTTAATCATTCAACTATATATACTGAACCTCAGAAATAACGCATCACTTACATTTTTCCTTCTAACTTTTTTATTATGTTACCTTTTCACGAATCTGTACAACCACAACACGAACTGATATCAACTCGTTCGTTTCTGGTAAAAAAATGTTTCTCTACCTTAAAGCAATCAAGCGTGACGAGCGCGCAAACGTGACTACCCTCTTAAATGAAAGTCACAAAATCAGTACTGCTCGTGACTAATTTGTTAGAGCAATACAGTCTGTACTTTGTCGACACATGCAACTGATCACATTTTGGTTTCTGGTCTTTGATATGACTCTCCAGTCTCCCTATATCGCTGCACTTTAACATGGTTACCTGTTTTGAGCTGCAGTTGGGAACTTTGGCGCACCCATTGCTGGGCAGTCCAGCACTGTCCTATATTGTTGGAAATGTTCCCTAAACCGACCAATATTCTTGTGGTGAAATCTGATCGTGTGTGCAACAGACCATGACTTCATCACTGCCTGCAGTATCCCAATAGCACGATAACGTTCGTCAGTGGAAAGTCTTGGCATTGTTTAAAGCATCGAAAACTTCCGACCAATGAAATGCTTGGAAGTTTTCTTTCTATTACCGACTGCATGCAGCCTCGGAACCGATCAGCTGGTTTGTGCACCAGGTCAATACTGCGGCAGAAACCTGTTTACCAGGTTCGGACGGCTAGCGTCACGGATGTATGGGTTTTGTGTTTAAGAGTGTGTTGTGTGCATACCTAGTGTCTAGCGGATACCGAATAATACAGTGTCAACAAAATGAATGATTATATTGAAAAAATGTGAAACAAGAAAAAGTGGTGCGTCATTTCTTAGGTTCAGTATATCTTCCAAATGTGAAACAATCGCTGACTCTCGTTTGTCTTCGACGTAGCCGGTTATACTGTGTGTTCAATGGAAATACCGCGGGGGTGTCTCATTGACCTTGACCTTGTCTCGTTTTGAAGTAAAAATAGAATCTGTAATTATGCTTGTGAAGGATTGATCTAAAGCAAAGGAAGGATGGTTATTCGCCGTGATTGAGGTTAGGGACGTCACAGCCAGAACTTGTCTTTGAAAGGTTTAAATGTGTTAGCTACCACATATAACATTATTTTCAAATCGAAATAAACAGGTCGTGATTACAATATGGTCCCATTGCTCTTTATTTCGCTTGTCTCTACCACGGAAAGTACATTTCCATGATTTGTTACCAAACGACCTCTTTCTGGAAAATCGTATGTAAATAGAGTTTCTTCATTTAAGTGTATCCGGTTTATATTTCTCGGGATTCCCAAAACCATTTTCTCTTTTCCTGGTAGTTCAGGCGTATTTCGTTCTTATGCGAAAGGGCTTTGAATCTCAAAAGTGTAAAAGTTAAACGGAACTAGGTTATACTTAGAACAAAAAAAGGCATATTGGTATTGTCAAAAAGTCTTTCAAATTTGGTCACAAACTCTGGATAGACTAAATTACAATTTTCTTTCATAGTCTAGGAGCCAGCTTTTACAAAGGGGGTTAGATTAGAAGTTCTTGCAACCGGTGACCTATAAAATTTTGAGTGGTATTTTTCAATACATTAGGGTCCCATGCTTTGGTTAATGGTGGATGACATGCTTAAAAGTGGTAGGATTTTTTTTTAAATCAAGGCCAAAGGTCATTCGGTGCACTTTTCATACATACCTCTTAAAATACCCCATAACTTATTCATTTTTTAAGCTAAAACAATTATTTTAGTATCAAAATAAAGCTGATGATTTGCACTTTGACTTACATGAATAATATACAACTTTTTGATTTTCTACATTTTAGAATATTCATAAATATAGCAAAAATTGGCTAAAAATCACTAAAATAAAGTTTGTCTACAAGTGAAAAAAAAGTTTATAAAATACCAAAGGTGTGTTTTTGTGGTTGAAATCATACTTAAAAATTGCCCAGAAACCTGTTCTTGACTTATATGTATTTCTTCACAGAATTAGTCTTTGACTTAGGCTTGTAGTCATAGGTAAAAGTGGGTGGGGTAAATTTTCCCTAAAATTACAAAACGTGCAAACATTGATGTAACAATATATCTTATACATAAATGTGATGTTTTATCAGAATTTATTGTTTTGAAATCATATTTGCAGGGATTTGTAAAGCTTTTAATGCATATTCCTGAGAATTAATTTGAATTTTAAGAGCCTAAATAACAATTCAATGAAACAGCATGTTAGATGGATACAGATCATATCAACACCACAATGTCAAAACTATGACTCTTAAAGCGAATATTTATCAAGTATCTATATAATAGTAATCGGTAGCTGAACATATTCCCCAGGCCCGTGCCATATTTTATAGGAATCAGAACAACATGGGGACGGTCAGAGTTTGTATTGTTGGGTAGTGTATTGCTTTTATAGAGCCAAAGGGAAAGGAATTTAGCGCTGGAACCAAATAGCTCATACACAGGAAACATAATTTACAGTTTAAGTGAATAAAACAATATCTCTAGTATTACATACTTATTAGAGACACAGAAATATCTTTTTTGAAAAATATATTTCTCCTTTTGTTCAAAATGGCCAACAAAATTCAAGATGGCCCCTTTAAATGTTTATATAGTGAAATTTTAACATAGATAGAAATAAGACCACGAATTAGTCGTTTTTATGCCCCCGCATCGATAGATCGAAGGCATATTCATAATTGTTTTACCATTGTTTGTCTGTCTGTCTGTCGGTCCATCCGCCCATCCATCCATCTGCCTGTCCGTCCATCAGTCCGAAACTTAACATGAAAACTTAACATTGGCCTTTTCTCCAAAAGTATTCCACATGCAAAGCTCAAATTTGGTATGTAACCTTCTTTCAATGATATCTATCTGTTCCATGCAATATGACTTTCCCCAAGGTCTTCCATTAGAAGTATTAGCTGTGCGTGTTCATAATCATAAAGATCGTCTCTGTAGATTTTGATTTTCCAAATTACACTCAAATCATTATTGAATACCATTGCCCTAACACCATATTTGCTATGTAAGCAAAGCGATGACTCCAAATGTCAGCCGATGATGTTACGTTTGCTGAGGAAAATGTCCGCTCAAAGGTAACAAGCGTTTTGGACAATTGTTGAAGTCAAAATACTAAATATGATTGCTTTAAAAGCGATTCATAAGTCACATCTTTGCAAATTGTCAAAAGTTTCCCCGCTCATCGTGACCCCACCCTGTCGAATGCGCCCTTATCCAAACAGCAGCGTTTTTGTTCCAGGATCAAATGTATAATTCTTCAAAGTATATGTGTTTAAAATTTCATCTCAGTTGGTTTAATAGTTAAAACGACAAATGGGTGATTAGATTTGTGTACAATATAACCTAAAAATATTGAGGCAAAAGAAAATGCTGATAATCAGAATTTTCTCCTTTTGCATCAATGTTTTCCCAAGCATTTTCTCCTAGGGACGTCAAAACGAGGTCTTGTTTGGGAAAGATTCAATGATTTCTTTGATATAGATACAAATGAAAAATGCACGATTTACTAGGAATAGTTTTAGCCATGTAATAAGTAAAACATTGTCCAGATTTTTGTCAGGTATATTGTTGTGGAGTTAGAACAACCACAGGTCCAAAGATTTCCACTTTTTTAACCAAAAGTTTCTCTGTGTCTACTCAAATACGTATTACATTCGTGAATCAATAAATAAAGTTATGTTATCATGATGGGATTGTGAAGGATGGATCAACAATTGTGGTATCTTTATTTTCTACTATTTTCTCGTAACAAAATTTCACATGCAATAAATAATTTGCATAATAAGAGATATAGTGCCTATTGAGTTCAATTTCTTGTACAATTAAAACTTATTGGGTCACAAAATTAATTGAACTCAAAGACCAGATCCTCTGTTGTCCCTATTGAAGGCATGTACATAAACGAATATACGATACTAACATGTTCATGGTTACTCTTGGAGACCTTCATAACCACCAATCAGAACATCCAGATTCTAGACTAATGATATTGATATGTATTCACAGAATGGAATATTCTGTTCCAAATTACATTTTATGTATACATATTCGAATGTTCTCGTAAGGCTACCAGGTGTAAGCATTGCCATGATGGCAGTTTCGTAATTATCTTTAAAGAGACCCATGCTAGGTTGTAGGAAATACAAAACGATAGGAAACATGTTTATGAAATATTGTATGGAATGGTCAACCTGGATAGCTAGATCATTTCTGCACAAGGAAATTTCAAATGAAGTTCATTTAGTTCTGTTGAATCAAGTCTGTTCTTCTAAATCAAATGTATATAATTAACTAACCGCACTTAATATTTATAGTAACATTTATGAGACACTGAACCTTGATAGTGAAAAATTTAGTTCCAGCTCTAAAATTGCTTTCCTTTTGGGTCTATAAAAGCAATGCGCTACACAACAAAGCAAATTCTGACCACCCCCATGTTGTTCTGATTCCTGAAAATCTGGCATGGGTCTCTTTAATGCCCTTTGCCCGTAAGATAGAAAGAGGAATATTTTCAGCTGCTGACTATGCTAATCTGAGTCTTATTTTATTTAATTGTACTAGATACTTGATAATATTCATTAAGAGTCATTATTTTGACATTGTGGTGTTAAATATGACCTGTATCCATCTCGTATGCTGTTTTATTGAATTGTTATTTTGGCTCTTAAAATTCTAAATATTTTTCAGGAATATGCATTAAAAGCTTTACAAATCCCTGCAGATATGATTTCAAAACAATAAATTCTAATAAAACATCACATTTATGTGTAAGATTTAATGTTACATCAATGTTTGCATGTTTTGTAATTTTAGGAAAAATTTACCCCACCCACTTTTACCTATGACTACAAGCCTAAGCTAAAGACTAATTCTGTGAAGAAATACATATAAGTCAAGAACAGGTTTCTGTGCAATTTTTAAGTATGATTTCAACCACAAAAACATACCTTTGGTATTTTTAAAACTTTTTTTTCACTTGTAGACAAAACTTATTTTAGTGATTTTTAGCCAATTTTTGCTATATTTATGAATATTCAAAAATATTGAAAATCAAGAATTTGTTTATTATTCATGTAAGTCAAAGTGCAAATCATTAGCTTTATTTTGATACCAAAATAATTGTTTTAGCTTAATAAATGAGTAAGTTATGGGATATTTTAGGAGGTATGTAAGTGCACCGAATGACCTTTGACCTTGATTTAAAAAAATCCTACCACTTTTAAGCATGTCATCCACCCTTAACCAAAGCATGGGACTCTAATGTATTGAAAAATACCACTCAAAATTTTATAGGTCACCGGTTGCAAGAAAAGTCTCATTCCAGGACCTGGCTCCTAGACTATCATTTATGATTCTCGTCTTTAGAAGACATTAAATCTTTCCAAATTTTGTTTTGTTACCATTTGAAAGCTGCCACAGACGACAACAAAACAATAGATGTTGGTGATGTTACCCTGATTTTTAGGCCAGGAAATCCCTCTCAAGGGATTTCTAGCCTATAGGTATCCAAAGCTAAATTTGACGGACTACTTTCAGAAAACTGGCGACCGATGTGTCCACTCTATGCCACTGAGTCCGCTAAAACAACTAGTTTTCCAAGTGTAGACAGAGAATGCTTATCACACGGTCCGAATGCTCCGAATGATTTCCTTTCATCAAAGTTTTCATCAGCAAATGCAATTTAAGGTACAACTACCCTTTAATAATAAACGAATGTGTGTTTTCTCTCATATTACAGACATAAATTACTGCGCCTGATACAGTTGGTGTCACTTCACAAATAATGTGATTCTGGGTCGTAATCCCAAAATATGTGCCGGTCAAAAATTGATATATTTTTCGTCGGTATTTCTGTATGTATGCAGAGACTAGCTAATAGCTTGAAATGCATTTCTGATGAATAACAGGTCGCTAGTGGAAAAAAGGCCCTTGTCCGATGGTATATTTCTGTGGGTAGTGTATTAAAACAAAATTTCAACAAATTTGAGATCCATGGATCATGACCACTTTTTCTTTGTGTATATTTGATCTTAGAATACTCTTTATCAATGTATAAGTCAAAATTGATCTCTTCTTTCCTGGCCTTCAGTACTATCAGTACTTTGATTTATACTTTGTTTACGAAATGTTACTTTACAACATATGTACAAATAAAAAATAAATAAATAAATAAATAAATCATTGGACGGATAAAAAGAAACCCACCGAGTCCAAACTTACCACAAATGGATATTGATCAAACTGCGTTCGTGCACAAGCTGATCTTAAGGTAAGTTTGGACTCGGGGGTTACTTTTTATCCGCCCAATGATATTTTTTATTTGTACATATGCTGTAAAGTAACATTTTCTAAACACAGTATAAAAAAATCAGGGCAAGTTTCCTTGTTCGTTTTCGTGTCAGAATTATCTGCCCTTGACTAGAAATGAATATTTTCGCAAATTACCATTATGTTTTAAAAGCCATATAGCAAGTTATTCTGAATGGATAATTTCAAATGTTATATCGATTTAGAGACTTAATATATGCACACATGCGATGAAATGATTAAAAGAAATATTTCAAAACCATTTTCTGGAAAAAATATGAGAACATCTCATTTGTTATGAGAAAATTTTGCAACTTTTTGCCAATTCGCCAAAAAATTACCCAATGAACATTTTTTTGTGTTTTTGGATATTTTGAAGATAATGCCAAGAGCTATTTTTACACAAAAAATAGCACACCTCCACACAAATAAAAAAGATATTTGACTTTATCTTATCCCACCCACCCTGTTTTAGCCTAATCACGACAAAAATATCTATGTCTTCAAAAGGAAAAAAGAAATTTTGGCATATCTTTATATTTAGAACAATAGAATACTTCATTTGATATACACCATCACGAAAAAAGGAATTTTTCGCTTTACAATTTGATGAAAATTGTAGCATGGGCATTTGGCGCCGCCGAATAAACACAAAATTTGAAAGTCACATGGCCGCTCTCAAAACTTACCTTAAAAGCCATATTCAAGATTTAGATTCACTTTTATTTGTAGACTCTCTGCTCTCAATTATGACTGGTCAACAACGTTAGTGTTTAGGGAACGATTTAGAGGAACAACTATAAGACTGGTCATTATTCCAGGTCTCGTGAAACACCCATTTATCAGTGTCAAAGGGGATGAATTTGTGTCGCCGTTATCTAGTCATGGGGGAAATAAAGGACCCGTAACCGCTTCCCATAGAGGCAAAGTTATCTTAATCTAGTCTAAAACAGTAAATGTTATTAAGCAAGCACTTCTTTGCTGGACAACGTTAAAAAGACAAAGTCCAGAATTTCTGCAATTCAAACGGTCCAAAAAGGACTATGTCAATTACATATACGTAATAAAGTTGAAAAAATAAAAAGTATTATTTTCTACAATTATTACACAATAACTAGGTAATACGATTAAATTGTTTTAACATTAACAAAGGATTTACCAACTACAATGTATATTTTATGTCCCCATTTTCTTGATGTAGAATGCAAGGCTACATAACAGCATTATCCATTGGTGCTTGAAAAGATCAAAATTTAACGAAACGTTTAAACTCGGCTAGGCCGCTAGTATCTGTGGTGTGAATTGGGACGATAGAATTCAGAAATACCAGTATAACCACCCTATCTGAGGCAGTTCATTTCGTCGAGTTTCTCTTGCGGTCGGACAGTTATAAGATTCGAGGCACTTTGCCCTTTATGGTAATGCTTTAATACGACCAGACTATCGTCGCTTTTCAATAAAAACATCGTATCTACAGCTTAAAAGAAGCTGCAGATACGAGGCTTTTGTTGAAAAGCAGCGATATAATTCAGCTTTGATCCAGTCAGTCTATTTACCCAATATAATTATCCCATCTAATTCCAGACAAGTACTAATGGATCTGCAATCTTCTTGTCTGATGTCGATCTGTCGTAGATAGCTTGTAAATATTATACGATGGATTTAGGTACTCTATAGTTTTCATACGAAAGAGACGATGGTTCACTCTGGGATGTTTATGAATTCAATACATCTTTATTTTAAACTCTCAATGAATAGCTAATTGCTGTAAGCCCTTTGCGAAGTGGCAAAGACAAAGTAATTTTGCCTCAATGTTTCGCTAGCTGCTTAAATTATAATCGAGGACTAAAAAAACAAGTCGTGTTTGGGTTTTGTTACTATAGTTCTGGCAAAAATACTGGTCATTATTCCAGGTCTCGTGAAACACCCATAAATCAGTGTCAAAGGGGATAAATTTATGTCGACGTTATCTAGTAATGGGGGAAATAAAGGATCCGTCGCCAATTCCTACAGAGACAAAGTTATCTTAAACTAGTCTAGAATAGTAAATGTTATTAAACAAGCCTACAAACACTTTTTTACAAAACGTATAAACGCTAGTATCAATTTCTGTGGTTTGAATTGAAACAAAACAATAAAGAACCCCCAGTAAAATCGCCATACATGTCGCAGTTTATTGTCCTTCCTCTAGCGATCACACCGTGTCCAATCGTTACTGGTGGATGTGGTTGGGGTAACGCTGAAAGTGTGGTGTATAACGCCGATTTGTGGCGCAAAACAGACCCCAAGGTAAGAAAATTGAAAAATTGAATCGATGAAGTTTTTTCTTTGGAAATGAGACTAGGCCGAGGCTCATCTCAAATGATTTCTTGACCCCAAACAATGTCTGCTTTCTTCGAGAAAGTTGCCGTTTTCTTTAGCATTCCGTGATTGTAAGGCGTTTTAGGCGAAATTAAGTCAGCTTGCCCCTAAAATATGAATTATATACAAGGATAACCAGTTTTGAACCACAAAGAAGCATGTAATTCGCACTTACGCATATATTGCACAAAATCACATTGAGGTTTGCACCCTCTGCTTCTTACAGAAGCAATGGAAACGGATTTTACTGGAACTTCAAACTGAAAATGGTTGATGTGGTGCACACAAAGGAATGTTTTGTTACGTATGTGGTATGGCGATTTTAAAGCTTTGCGTTTTACCTAATTTAAGCAGGCCTAGCAGATATAGTGACACCTTCCTTCACTTCAGATGCAACACACGTCCTATTCGAATGATCTCGCCAATTGTGCAATCATTTTGTGTAAAAAAGATATGTGTTTTTTCGACATCAGCAACTAATAGGCCTACACATAAACCAGATTGTGGAATGAATTTAGAAATTGTGCAATCCAAACGTTACATTTAAGTCGTACAAAATACAACTTATCTGTCAATAAAGGTTGTTAATTTGGTACCACCGCGATACAAACTCAGTTGTAGAAAGCGGCGTTAAAACCCCACACTATCAATCACTTAATATTAACTCGGTAACACCTTCCGTCACCAACACTGTAAATGGCATGGAAATGTACGTAACTGTTCTGACCCTGTTGCTTGTAGTATAACAACTATTCACTTTCGTCTGTACTTAAAGATAACAAGAGACTCTACTGGCTTTAATTAGCGATTTACCTCATTAACGGGGCCTCTAGAATGCATACAAAGTTTTTCCAAGATTTGATCCCGTGACCTAGTTTTTCACCCCAGTTGACCCAATTTCCAACTCGTCCGTGATTTCATTAAGACAATCATTCTGACCAAATTTCAGGTTAATCCGGCAAAAAATGTGCCTGATCAATCTGGCCAATTCTTGTATGCACTCTAGAGGCCACATTTTTTGCCTTATCAATCTGAAATTTGGTCAGAATGATTATGTTGATGAATAATCCGAGTCTTCTCTGATGTAAATACGCTCTTTGATATTTTGATTTTTCGCTATTTACATCAGAGAGCGTTGCTCTTTGAAAACAGCGGAAAGTTCGGTAACGTTACAAGTAGTGAAGCTCTGTTTTTGTGTATCATATCGAATCACTCGGTAAAACACTGTAGGGTATAGATCAATAAATAATTTTTTGTCATACCTGACCAAAACTTTCATTTCAAATCGGCCTGCTGGAAGAGTATAACCTTTGGTTTTGAATGGAAGGTCAAGGTAAACAAAGGCTGCTCAGGTGAGGGCTGTTGCAAAACATTGCCTATAAACCTTTTAGAAATACTTTTTGGCCGTAAATTTTTCAACATGTATGACAATAAATGGTTCATTGATCGAAATCATCAGGGGTTTTAACGATAGCGTTTAAGATCGGACGGTGAACGATGCGCAACAATTTGTTGAGAACTTCTTGATTTTTTCAAAGAGCAACGCTCTCTGATGTACATAGCGAAAAATCAAAATATCAAAGAGCGAATTTACATCAGAGAAGACTCGGATTAGTTGATGAAATCTCGGATGACTTTAAGATTTAAAAAACTAAGTACAGACGAAAGTGAATGGTTGTTATACTACAAGCAACAGGGTCAGAACAGTTACGTACATTTCCATGCCATTTACAGTGTTGGTGACGGAAGGTGTTACCGAGTTAACATTAATCGATTGAAAGTGTGGGGTTTTAACGCCGCTTTCAACAACTGAGGTTGTATCGCGGTGGTACCAAGTTAACAACCTCTATTAACAGATAAGTTGTTTTTGTACGACTTAAATGTAACGTTCTACAATCCGGTTTATGGGTACTAGTTGCTGATGTCGAAAAAACCCACATATTTTTTTTCACAAAATGATTGCACAATTGCCAAGATCATTCGAATAGGAAGTGTGTTGCATCTGAAGTAAAGGAAAGTGTCACTATATCTGCTAGGCCTGCTTAAGGTTTACGAACTGAGAATGAAAACACCAATTTCTAGCCATACGAAATGCATCAAATTACACACACTTGTAAATACACTTAAAATAAGTTGATTTACCATGCCGGATTTCAAGATTATGCTTCAAGAAGAAATATATTTACAAATATTATTTTACTCTATATTCATATGCAAGGGAGGCAATTTTGAACATTTGTGTCAAATACTTCCATAAGTATGCATTAATTCAAAATTCTAAACCATCCAAAATGCTTATGTTTGTATTAGGAATGGAAATGTTAAACAGTTTAGGAATTACTGGCACATTTCAAATTTCGCCTCTGGCTCTGCATTTCATTCTCAGTTCGTAAACCTTAAATTAGGTAAAACGCAAAGCTTTAGAATCGCCATGCCACATACGTTACAAAACATTCCTTTGTGTGCTCCACATCCACCATTTTCAGTGTGAAATTCCAGTAAAATCCGTTTCCATTGCTTCTGTAAGAAGCAGAGGGTGCAAACCTCAATGTGATTTTGTGCAATATATGCGTAAGTGCGAATTACATGTTTCTTTGTGGTTCAAAACTGGTTATCCTTGTATATAATTCATATTTTAGGGGCAAGCTGAGTTGATTTCGCCTAAAACGCCTTACAATCACGGAATGATAAAGAAAACGGCAACTTTCTCGAAGAAAGCAGTAATTGCTAGAGGTCAAGAAATCATTTGAGATGAGCCTCGGCCTAGTCCACGGTGGGTAACCCACGTGACTTTTGGGTAGCGTTCACACTGAAAAAACCGTCCGCTTCAAGGTATGTTTTGTTTAACTTCTCAGCTGCTACGCTACAGATTTTGATGAGATAAAGTGCACGGAACGCGCCTTTGAGAGGGCTATTCCCGGTTCTAACTTACTCTCCTCCAAATCTAGTGGTTTCTTCAAACATTCGAGCAAAAATATTTTTAAGTGCAAAACGAAAGTGGGAAGCGTTCACATGCACCGAAAAAAACTTTCGCTTAAATGCTTGAAGAAACCATGGGGTTTGGAGCGGAGTGAGTTAGAGCCGGGAAAAGCCCTCTCAAAGGCGCGTTCCGTGCACTTTATCTCTTCAAAATCCGTAGCGTATCAGCTGAGAAATTAAACAAAACATACCTTGAAGCGGACGATTTTTTCGGTGTGAACGCTTCCCCAAAGTCACGTGGGTTACCCACCTTGTAGTCTCATTCCCAAAGAAAAAACTTCATCGATTCAATTTTTCAATTTTCTTACCTTGGGGTCTGTTTTGCGCCACAAATCGGCGTTATACACCACACTTTCAGCGTTACCCCAACCACATCCACCAGTAACGATTGGACACGGTAGATCACGCAGTTATAAAAATCGAGAAACTTTGCCCTCTATGGTAATGCTCCAATGGAACCAGACTATCGTCGCTTTTCAACACAAACATTGTAACTGTGGCTTGTTTTAAGCTTCAGTTATTAGTTTTTCGTTGAGCATAGAGGTGTATGTGGACGGTCAAATGGAAAACCACAGTCTCACGATTACTATGCGTTCTTAAGGTAAGTTTTGAGAGCGACCGTGTGACTTACAAAGGAGGGGTTTCCATAAGGCCATTTTCCTGGGACCTAAATTTTCCAATGATATTTTTAGTACAAATAGATACATAAAGGGGACGTGTTTTGCCGAAAAGTCTGAATCTAACGGACCTTTGGTTTGGTGTATATTGTATATTGAAAGTGGGTGGGGTATTTTTTTTCAGGCGCTACCCAAGGTTCTTATTAATCAATTTTCTATCTAAATGTAAATAATTGGCGAATTTTTTTAAAACATTATTTTTTGTATATGAGCCCATGTTAAGATGACATTAAATCCATTGGTTTGCTTATTATAAATATTAAAATATTTGGAATTTTATGTAATTTTTCATTTTTTTGTATGTTTTCATCTCCCAACTTTGGGGAAAACATCAACACGTTTTTATAAAGTGGCATAATGGAATAATATTTTAGGTGAGAACTTGATAATAAATGGTCATTGCAAAATTATGAGGGATTTTCGATAGCTAGTCGGGTAAATGAGTTACGGGCCCTTGAATGCACGAAAACACATGACAAATTGTGGAATATATAACAAAATACATTTTTTCTGACTTTTTTTTTCGCACAGAAAGGCAGAAATGTTTAATAAGCTTAAATTATAGCTGGCCTCATCAAATTCTACTACAAATAAGCTATTGTGGTCAGTTTCGTCTGTTGTCCGCCCGTCTGTCTGTCTGCCCGTCCATAATATCAGGTTTACACTCTAGAATCCACAAATAGTATCCGATCTTCACCAAACTTTGTCAAAATGTGTATGGTCATAAGCCCTTGTGTTAGATAAATTTTGAACGGAATTGCTGCAGAAAGTGCTGAGTTATGTGCCCTTGAATGTCAAAAAGTGCTATTTTGACAATTTTTGCGATCAAAAATTTTCAAATATTACCCAATCAAATGCAAAACCAAGTGAAAATGTTTGCATTTATAATATCTTGGGTGAATGCGATTTTCATCTAGATCGAAATCGCAAATTTTGAGTTATCTGCCCTTGAATTTGGCAAAATTGCTATTTTAGACTTCATTTTCTCTTTAGCATCCACCAGTATTTAAAAAATGAAAGCAAAATTTGGACAAATTGTTGATGTCCATTAGATCTTTTATAGGTTAAAGTTTTGGCATCATTTGAAATGCTTTTCCTAAATTATCTGCCCTTGAATTAGACAAATTTGTGGGTTTATGTGCAAATCTAGGGCTAATACGGCAATTTTGTTAAATTCAAGGGCGGATTACTCAAGATAAACATTTTCAATCTGGCTGAAATTCTTACACGTCTGATATATTATAGACAGAAATAATTTGTCCTCTATCGGTTTTAATTGCTCCATGTTTGTGGATGCTAAAGGGAAAATAAAGCCGAAAAATGCAATTTTGCCAAATTCAAGGGCGGATAACTCAAAATTTACGTTTTCAATCTGAATGTAAATCACACTCATCCAAGATATTATAAATGCAAACATTTTCACTTTGTTTTGCATTTGATTGGGTAATATTTGAAAATTTTTGATTGCAAAAATTGTCAAAAATAGCATTTTTTGACATTCAAGGGCACATAACTCAGCACTTTCTGTAGCAATTCCGTTCAAAATTTATCAAACACAAGGGCTTATAACCATACACATTTTGACAAAGTTTGGTGAAGATCGGATACTATTTGTGGATTCTAGAGTGTAAACCTGATATTATGGACGGGCAGACAGACAGGCGGACGGACAACAGACGAAACTGACCGTAATTGCTTATTTGTAGTACTATTTGCTGAGGCCAGCTATAATTTAAGCTAATTAAACATTTCTGCCTTTCTGTACGAAAGAAAGTCAGAAAATATGTAATTTGTTATTTATTCCACAATTTGTAATGGTTTTCGTGCATTCAAGGGCCCGTAACTCATTTACCCGACTAGCTATCAAAAATCCCTCATAATTTTGCAATGACCATTTATTAACAAGTTCTCACCCAAAATATTATTCCATTATGCCACTTTATAAAAACGTGTTGATGTTTTCCCCAAAGTTGGGAGATGAAAATATACAAAAAATTGAAAAATTACATAAAATTCCAAATATTTTAATATCTATAATAAGCAAGCCAATGGATTTAATGTCATCTTAACATGGGCTCATATACAAAACATAATGTTTTAAAAATTTCGCCAATTATTTACATTTAGATAGAAAATTGATTAATAAGAACCTTGGGTAGCGCCTGAAAAAAAATTACCCCACCCACTTTCAATATGCAATATACACCAAACCAAAGGTCCGTTCGATTCAGACTTATCGGCAAAACACTTCCCCTTTATGTATCTATTTGTACTAAAAATACCATTGGAAAATTTAGGTCCCAGGAAAATGGCCTTATGGAAACCCCTCCTTTTGTGTTTATTCTGCGGCACCAAATGCCCATGCTACAATTTTCATCATTTCTTTAAGCGAAACATTCCCCTTTTTTGGGATGGTTAGTTTCAAATGAAGTATTTTATTGATCTAAATGTAAACATATGCTAGAAATTTTTAGATTTTCTTTTTTTTTTTTTTTCTTTTTTTTTTTGAAAATATCTAGATATTTTTGTCATAATTAGGCTAAAATAGGGTGGGTGGGGTAAGATAAAGTTAAATATCTTATTTTATTTGCGTGGAAAGGTGTGTTCTTTTTGTGTATAAATAGCTCTTGGTATTATCTTCAAAATATCCATAAAAAAAATATTCATTGGGTAATTTTTTGGCGAACTGAAAAAGTGGCAAAATTTTCTCCCAAAAATGTGATTTTTCAACTTTTCCCATATTTTTTTTCCAGAAAATGGTTTTAAAATATTTCTTTCAATCATTTCATCACATTCGTGCATATGTTAAGTCTCTAAATTGATTGAACATTTAAAATTATCCATTCAGAATAACTTGCTATATGACTTTAAATCATAAGGGTTACTTTGCGAAAATTGTCATTACTAGTCAAGGCCAGATAACTCTGACATGAAAATGATCCAGGAAACTTACCCAGATTCTTTTATATTTTGTTCAGGAAATATTACTTTAAAGCATATGTACAAATAAAAGATAATTGGGCTGATAAAAAGTGACCCCGAGTCCAAACTTATCTTAAAACACATGAAAACGTCTGATAACTGGTAACCTGCATTTTTAAATGACATCACTGTCTTTTATCTGCAATACTGGCTAAAAGACACTATTATAAGACTGGTCATTATTTCAGGTCTCGTGAAACACCCATTTTTCAGTGTCAGAGAATACTGTGTTTCCTTTATCCAATCACAGGGGAAATAAACGATCTGTTGCAAATTCTCCACAGAGAATTGTTTAGTTCTGATTTGATGTCTTTGATTGAAGTTTCGTTTCTTTTTTGTCTAATATGAATTACACAATGTAGTAAAACACCAAGTTATCTATCAATTCCTCAGTGACCACTATTATTAAGTATTAGGGAAAGGGAAATGCCAATTCATTTATTGCTTCATTAGATTTACCAAGGTTTCTTCATTAATCCTGTCTAAAATAAGACCTGGTTTTTATTTCCTTAATAGGAAAGTCTTGTAAAACATTGTGTCACAAGACGCAAATGCTGATAACAAACATTTTATCTTTTTGCAACAAAATTTCGGTACTAAGGTTTACACCTTTTTTCATTTTCAATTACATCTTTTGTGTCGCGTGCACGAGGTTACAAATTAGAGCATTCTAAAATTCCTTTGTTCGGGAAAGTGTTAATTTCCATCAAACCTAGTTTGAAATCTAGATTGATTAGTAATTTGTGTTACAGAATGTCTGATTCGATACAAATGTGACTTGTCACTCTGAAAGGGACCATTTTAGTGCACAAGTAGACTAAGATTAAATCTTACCATTTTACCAAGTTTTGAATGTATAAGATTTTTTCCCCTTTCTAGATGTATGCTTTTTTGCTCAAAATAGACTTGGTGTGCCATTACGTATTGATCATTCGAATATTCTCGGATCTTATCGTTACTCAAGATTTCCTCGAATGTATTACAGTTGCCGCCTTGAGCAGATCCTGCCCTTATCTCTCCGCAAGCATAACAACGGTAGTGCGGTCACGACAACGGAAGCAGACCAAACAACCATTTAAATCTACGCCAGAAAAATATTTGAAACAAACTGCGTTCAAAAGTCGATTGTATCCTCATAAATGTCACAAAGTTTTATCAGATAAAATAATTGATGTGATTTACCGATCATTGACAGAATGTTTCACTTGAATTATAACGTTAGCTAAAGGATTATATTGTTTTGGTGACGTCATTTACGCGCGTCTACTTTCACGTTCAATATGGCGGTCACTGTATTACGCTCGAGATCATGTTGCAACCACGTTCGAACGCGGCAAAAGGTTGCAAACAGTCTCGAGGGTCGCGATTGACGTATTGATAAATCGTAAGTGTTGTTATAAATCTAGTAACTACGGCTTGAATCAAGCTGTAGTTACTAGAGTTTATAACAACACACACGGAACTACTGTTGTTTGTAGATAAAATCGTTCCCTTATAAGTGTGTTATTTGGTAGACTTCTGCTGGGTCCATGCTGTTTTTATATTGGTTTTACGTATTCATTATCGGCCCCTTCTAACGTGACGTTTCACATTAATGATTTGCGAGATTTCAATTAAGCTGTATTACATCGACGTATAACCACGTGTAGCTGTAGGAAAATATAAACCCTTTCCTATTAGGTGCAATTCTTAGACTGCTCCAATTTGAAACCCCACATCAACGGCAATGAATGCTATAGTAATCACTCTTCTTAGATCGTTGGTAACGGTGAAAACACTGTTATGTCGTACTGCCGTATTGCCCCCAAACCCCAAAGTGACTAAGAGTAGACAAAAATATATTTTTAGGGGCAGACTAATCTGTATCCGTGGTGATCTAAAATACTTTACCCCATTACCACACAGTGACTCCTTTTGACTCACCACAAAATAATGGCATTGGAAGACATCGTGGAAAATGAAGAAATTGCTTATGACAAGCAATTTCTTCATTTACCACAATGTTTTCTACCAGAAGGACCGAAAGATTTTAAATTTCCTTAACTTGAAATTTACGTCTGCAACATCTTTGAATTTGGACCAGTCCACAATGTGTCGTCTGCAAGGGCAGATCCAGGATTTTTTTCCAGGGGGGGGGGGGGTCTGAGCCAGAATTTCTTTTTCAGGAGGGGGGTCCAAGCCCAAATTATGGCTTAAAATGTAGTAAATATGTAACGTTACATAACGTTACGTCAAAATTCAATTTTCGGCCAATGCCAATGGGGGGGGGGGGGGGTCAGACCCCCTCCCCGACCCCCTCTAGATCCGCCCATGGTCTGGTAATGGGTTAAGAGCCCTTTAGAATTCAGATCCTAGCTCACAAATTTTTACGTAATTGCATCACGTTTGCATGGAATATTTCGTAGAAGAAGGCGTTTATCTTCACGTTACCGAGCACAAGGCTAGAAAATAATGATCACGTTAGAGCCTCAAGGAATCATTGTATATCGAGGACTCAGTGCAAAACTATTGTAACTACATATTTTTCAGAAATTCACTTTTTTGTATTTTCTAAATCTTTAAGAAGGAATACATCATGTGTTCTAATATCAAGTTTCATTTCTGCATACTTAAAAAAATATTAAGAATTTTAAAAACAGTTTTCCTCTTTAACTATGAGAAAGTCAATAAGGTTTTTCCCTCTCCTGTAAAATTTTATAAAATGTAGTTACAATAGTTTTGCACCAAGTCCTCGAAAAAATTATATTGTCCACAAAAACGAGAACTGTTTTCTCAAAATTCAAAATATATTCCATATTCTATCAGGAAAACGAGGGTTTAGCAGTCTTTACAACCTATTGTAAATTTATGTTGCCTTTAGCGATGTTTAAAGCATTTTACATATTGCAAGATTTTTATACGCCCGAAGGGTCGTTTTATGTTATCGCCTGCATCGTCTGTCTGTCCGTCTGTCTGTCCGTTAGCAAATTCGTGTCCGGTCCATAACTTTCAAACTATAAGGCCTATGGTCTTGAAACTTCACAGGTGTATAGATCTCATAGCTAGGGTGTGCAGAGCGCAAGTACCACAACTCTACTATTAGTAATTTTTGAGTTATTGTCCTTTGTTTGATTCAGTTTGCAAATTCGTGTCCGGTCCATAACTTTCAAAATACAAAGACGTCGCACACGGTATTGCGACCAATTTATGTAACGTCAAAATATAGAAAAAACGTTGCACGTTTACAAACGTTGCGCGTAACGAACATTTCCATGTTTTCTTTTTCCTTGTATTTTGGGCAAAAGTCAATCAGCGCCGTTAATTAATTTATTCCCAAAACAGGAGTAAAAATAAATAAAAAGTGAATTAATTTCTGGATTATGGTTTGCGTTTTACAATCAAACTATTTAAATTGTTTGTGAATACTCATTAAAGGCATTCGTGTATTTCCGCGATATTCAAAACGCGGACGGTATTTGATTTTATTATATAGCTTTTGAGAAAAAATCTGTTAAAACATGTTTTGCAATTACTTTTTTGCAACATACAAAATCAGATCTTTCAACATGGAGGGAAATTAGTCCGTTATGTCTGTGTGATTTCTTTTGTCTGTGTGTTATTTGCTTGTTACGCGTCGTAAATATTGTACCATGTTGATTCGTTTATTTTGGTTTTTAAAAAAGAAAAGGAACAATAACTCTTATAGCTTGAAATAAATCAAACTTGTTTATGAAACAACACTTCAAATGGCCTATTTGGAAAATATCTTTGCAGGTGGAAATAGGAAACACAAGCCATGTCATATATAGCGAACATTGTGTGATTCATGTAAGCATGCGGGAATAATTTCAAGACACGCGAAGAAAGTTTAACATCATTTTGTTTCTTTTTTCACATTTTAGTCGATGAGAGAAAGCAAAATAAAAGAACTTTACATTTGATCATAATCGATGCCTTTAATGATATAGATTCCCCCAATTTTTCAAATTTTTTTTTATCAATAAACGAAGAATCAATCGCTTTAACGTCGACGTTAAACGTCCATTTTGACGTAAATTAAAGGGGGTGGACATTTCTGTTTTACCTGGGAAAAATTCTGGCGTTTCTCCTATATTGAAAATACGCGTTTACATGTTACACCATTTTAAAGATATTGTAATGAACTAACTAGTATTCCAAATATCAATGTTCAGAATTTGACGGATTACAAAATATTAATGTCGAAAGGCACACTAAAACATTTTTGTTCGAAAAAACACAGGGGGTGGACATTTCTGTTTTACCTGGGAGATTTCTAATTAAGACGTGAAAACGGCGTAATAGATCGTTCACATTTCATAAATATATTGTCCGAATGTTGAACTTGATAATAGAAGAAGTTTGAATGAAAATAACACGACTGTATTTATTTCAAAGACAGTGAAAAATCGCATTTCAAAGTAAAATTCCAGAAAATAGCTCACGTCACGCGCCAGTGCGAGCTTTAATATTCATTGTACTGACTTTAATATTTGCTTGTATTTTATAATAAACATTTCTAATGATAGACAATATGATAAACAAACGTAAAGTAATATTTTTAAATAAGTTTTTACGACGCAAATATAAGTTTTTCTCGGAGTAATCAAATTCTTCGAAAAACTTTAAAACGGATGTTTTTCCATTAAATTTTAACCAATATTCGGGACTTTCCGGTGTTTCAGGTCCATGTAAAACTACATACAGAAAGATTCATGTATACAGAAACAGTTTCTATCAAGAAAACGATTTTCAATTAAATAATGTCTGTAACTAGCACAGCATTCATTGATGATCCGTATTTTTCACGACTGGTCGCAATAACGTGCGCGACGTCAAAGCCTACGACGTTGAAACTTCACAATCATCATGTGTGTAGAACTCATAGCTAGGGTGTTTGATTACATTATCTCAATCTGATTAAATTTGTGAATATTTTAGTAGTACTCGGGTACTTGCAACACTTCGTGATTATTTTAGTACTTGGTGAATTTTGTTTTATCGGATACTTGCAAGAAACTTTTAGAAAAGAACAGGACATCAACAAATATCACACACCCATTTATTTCTGAGCTTCGGACGTATAATGCCACGCCCAGCGTTGCTCTTGTTCCATTCTTCAAAGTTTTTTTCTAATTTATTATATTTTTTAAGAATTCAATTTTTACAAATGTTATTATACGAACGACATGTTTCCACTTGAGGAAGAAGATTTCAAGTAAATCGAAGATATTTCTGATAAAATTCAAAATTTTTCCATGATAACAGAGTTAATGCCCAATGGGACAGCGTCATACAGACAACCAATTGTTTCCATGATGAAGTGTGACTTTATCAAGATTTACGTATAAATGTAAAGCGAATGTCCCCAGTGGCATTCATTTCAAGACAATTTACATAATGAGTCAAACTCATTTTTTTTCTGTGCACCCGCGTTTTGTCTAGAGCACATAAGTTAACAGATTTATGTGGTCCCTATAGTTTTTGCAAATTATTATTTAGTGTTCGTCCTAGTTTTTGGACCAATGAAATTGCAGTATATTTGAAACTTCGGCCCTATATTTCACATAAACGCACTGCCGGTCAGTGTATGTCACGGATATACATAACCACGCCCCCGTTTCCTGTGCAGTTATGCAAAATGATGTAATTTTTTGGAAATTATGTAATTTTTGGGAAAACGATTGAATTCCAGTAAGACCCGCTCGATAGTAGCTCCGATCGGAGGCGTGGTTTGAAGAATGATAGTAGAAGCGTATGTTTTCATTGGTTGACGAACTCTAAGTCAGATAAAGTCTGTAAAGAAGATTCTACGCGACATAAACGTTCAAGGGCTTCTCCTTTTGAACGTTTATATCGCGTAGAATCTACTATACAGCCTCTATCTAATTCTTAGATACTTGTTTATCTTATTTTACATTGTCTGGAAAATAGATTTAGAGACATCGGTTACATGTATGATACAACCTGTTCAACCAGGTGCATTGCAAAACCAGTTGATCGATACTATAACCACGATTGATAATCATAATGTGAAACAACAATTTCAGAAAAAATCTAAAATTTATGTTATTACTTGACCAATTTGAATTCCGTTTAAAGAAGAGAAGATGGACAGACGTCACGTATTAGATGGACGTGATGGGTTCTTTTAAAATCACCAGATAAAAAAGTTATTGAAGATCAACCAAAATTTTGTTATCAGCTGATTTTTCAAATATCCTTTATCACACCGTTCATCCATATACAAAATACACGGATTGGTCTTCCAAACGCGGATTTGAAAATCAACAGCGTGGGAATACACAAGGTAAGAAAACATCAACATATAGCCTTTTAATTGCCGCAATATAAAAAGTGTTTGTGCAGAGCTGATGCAAAATGGTTTATCTTAAGGGTGCTGCAGTTTCATAACAAAAGATTTGAGTAAACTATAGATACAAGCGATTTTAAATCGTAAATCACTATTTTCTCGCCTACTTCCCGTTTTGTTTTATATTTGCAGAAATCATTTAACTGGTTTCGAGCAAAATTCTCTTCAAAATAAGTTTTCGACATCTATGGAACAAATCTATACCATTTATCAAACTGGAAAAATAAATTTTGGGTGTCTAAAGCCATGTTTAAAAATTAGCCTAGTTTGCTTCAAGGTACAACTTACCACGGATGTTGATACCACACACCACGGATGATTCACATAATTTGGGTAAAACAAACTCGGATGCGAAAATCTGGTTTAATAGTGCAAAACACTTAAAATGACGTTTTCTAATTAAAATACAATGACAAATGCTTGATTTTTATATAGTAAACGTGCTATAACCGCATCCCGTTGACTTTTATAGTCGGGTATTTACTTTGCATCACACGCTTAAGAATTTTATCTTATGTACCAAACTGTGTTTTGGAATGATCTTTGTTCTATTTATTCCAGATACAAAAGCCTTCCTAAAGAAGTAGTTCAGAGCGCTGATATTTCATTACCGCCCTCAATCACTTGATCATGATACCGCTGTGTCTTGTGTGTGTTTGAGACCTATACGAGGCACATATGAGAGAAGCCAAGTTCTGGTGTACCAGGTGATTTTTCTTGGAGTTCTCCTGCTTTCGCACCACCTACTGACTGTTCCGTCTCATTCGGGTTGAAATGATCTTAAAAGGGACGTAAAATTGAATAAAAAAGAAGAAAGATCTACTTGATCAGAAACTTTAAATATGAAGTTTAACCTAAATGATCAGTCACCGTTCACGATTAATTAAATGCTTATCATAATTGTTTACGAAGCACTTTCGAATTATTTTTTTGGATTTAACGCTTGCTATATTTTTAAATCCGCAACTGTGATATCTTTATGAACGTGTACATGTACGAGCTTGTTGGGAGCAAAAAGTCATAATTAACCCTTTCCCAAATGGCAAAATTTTAGGGTGGTCCATTTTGAGAACTTCTGCAGACGACAAAATAAATGATATCAAATGCAGAAAATGTGCATTGTATTGTATAGAAAATAATGAGAGAAACGGAAATAAATGCTGATTATCAGCATTTTCTTCTTTTGTCTCAATGCCTTTCCAATTGAGTTTCTAAGGGCGAATTCGATCTTGTTTCTTAAGTGCGCAGACTTGCCGGACAGCACTATTAGTTTTTGTTATTTTTGCGTGCAGGATCAACAGTCAATGTAAGTCCTTATTTTCACAACCAAAGTCTTCCAGAGGCACGGTAATTAGTTCTTGAATCTACGCAATTTATGTTCATTTCTATTCATAGTTCAGTGGCGTAGGAAGATTTATAATATAGGGGGGCAAACATTCATGTAATTGGAAATATGGGTGTATTATGGGGGCCATAGGGGGCAGACCCCTTTTCTAAATTATTAGGGGGGCCAGGCCCCCACCTGGCACCCCTCTTCCTACGCTTATGTAGTTTGTTTTACATGCTGTCGTAGAGGGCCTTTCATAAAGACTTTCACCCCAACCCACACTAAAGAGTAAGAGAGACAATCATGATAAATATTCTTTGCAATATCTTCATGAAAGAAATGCACCCATATACCGTATGTTTACATGTAATAATTGACAGACATGCGTAATAGAGTTGGTGTTTGAATATCGAAGATGAAAACCTTTTGGAGCTCACTATCAAACTGCATTGAAACAATATGATAATGAGGGTTTTAATCCTAGAATTTAAAGATTGAAAACAAAGACACGGACAACTTATCTGTTAATATGCAGCTGATATTCGCCTATCTCTTTATAAAACATGTAAACATGGTTTACTAATGCTTTACCGTCGAAAGTGCTCATCCACAAGCCTTTTAGTTTTAGTAAGCCAAAATAAGCCATAATTGGTCTTAAACCAAACATCTCTATTGACTCTAAACGATATCAAATTGGTTTTAACAAGGATGCAGCCAATTTTCCTTAAAAAAGACCGGAATTTGCTTTTTATTATCCGTGTCGGTTGTATCGATGGGTCCGAGTTTGTTTTACCTGCTGGAGAATTTGCACCGTGGTATGTTGCCCCATAGCAACTGACAGTACCCAATTTCAAATAGTTCTTGTTCTTTTTCTGTACTTTTTTATGGGTTCTTGTAAAGAAAACACTTGAAGCGATCCCCGATCCTCCGTGAAACATCAATTTGACAATAATTATGTGCTTTAATAATGATCTACAGACATTCTTACCAAGAATTTTCTCTTTTCGTGCATCAAAGTCATATTCAGTAGCATATATTTCTCTTACTAACAGATTTTATGAGACAGGATTTTAAGTAAACATTGTCAAAGTTATGTACGTTTTCATCGTATGTAACACAAAAATCAACTCAGCCGATATTCGTTGTAATTAAAGATAATAAATACTCACTCTTTTTTCCCGCCGTTCAAAATAAAATTGTTTACATCCGCGTTTGGAAGACCAATCCGTGTATTTTGTATCTGGATGAACGGTGTGTTTATATTCATCTAATGCGTGACATTTGTCCACCTTCTCTGCTTCAACCCGACCTAAACTGGTCATCGCTGATCTTCATTCGAAGATACCAACATTTTTGTAACAGGTTAATGAGGGTAAAGGAATGTGTCACTGATTTTCTTCCAATGGAAGTTTCCGCAGAAAGTTTTAAGCTGTAGTAGCCAACTCTATACATTTAAGTTTTGGTATATCTTGAAACAAAAAGCATTTATGGAAATAATTACGGATAAAAAGAAATTATTTTCATTTTGTTCAATAACGTTTTTACACATGAATATTATTTCATTCGTGTATTTACATTTATAGAAATTGGATTGGAGATCATACAATACCTCTTAAAGTGACATTTCACATTTATTTCATTTTTAAAAAGTATGTCTTGATTCAAAGATTGTCTATTCTAATGCGTAGAAATGCTATCAGTTTTTCTAAAGTTATAATTTATAAGCGAACAATACGCCTCTAAAGTTGAGACAAAGGTGACAAATTTTATATACATCTGAACTGTTGTCCACAGCAATTTGTTTTATTTCAGCACAAAAATATATTTTTCTCGTAAACGGTTCAATATTTTGGCTTGAAATTTTCAGAATTTTCGTACGAAAACATGCTCTTTCAAATAGAATAAAAGTAAAATTTATGTAAAAATGATTGTGAATCACTGTATTTGGTAATCATTTTGAAAATGTATATTCAGCTGTTGGATACATAAATTTTGAAGCTGTGTGGACAAGTCATTGGTTTACCTGAAGCCGTAGTGGGGCCCCTACACCTTGGGGAGAACCTTAAGCCTCTCTTACAACCGGTCGTGCGTGCTCCTGCGTGCGGTCTGCGTGCGGTCTGCGTCCAAAACGTACGTGTAGTCGTGCACGCACGTGCAATGTACGATTTTGGTGGACACAACCACGACGCATACTGCACGCAGCAAAGAATTGACCGGACAATTCTTTGCTACAACCATTCTGCGTATTTTAGAACGCCAGGGGCTCGCAAGACAGAAGTACTGAGCACGTACGACAGGCGTGCGTGTGACGCAGGGAACGATGTACTGAAATTCCAGAAAATTCACAAAGAATGCGTACTTTTCTCGAAAGAGATTCATACTTTTGACCTGCTTTGAATGTACATATTTTGAGGCGCTCTTGCAACCCGTCGTGCGTCTTTATAAATCGTGCGATTTTGCAGAGTTTTAATACGTACGATTTAAAAAAGATGCACGACGGGTTGTAAGAGAGGCTTTACAAGCTGTGATAACAAAGTTCTGTAAGAAAACCAACGATGCACTAGTCTCCGAATGAAATTAAGGATGTTTGGATGCAGACGACAACTTTGTATGTCCATTAATACTTGTCTGGAACGTTATTGGATGACAAGATTGGATAAATAGATTGTCTGTATCACTGCGCAACTATCATGTCAGGTCGGTTTAAATATTTGCTGGTTAACTGTATTTTCTTCTTTTGTCTCAGTGCATTCCAAATTCTTTTCCTATTAGGGATGACAAATCAATGTCTTATTTTAGAAATTGTTAAAGCCTCACCACAAAGACACGTCGTGGCATTTCTTGTTTCTCGGTAACGTCAGACTCAAACCAAGATTTTGTTGCTTTCTAACGAAAATCTCGTAACTGCAGCTTGTTTTAAGCTGCAGTTACGAGGTTTTCTTTGAAAAGCAGCGATCTATGGTTTCTTATCCCGGCTTTATAAACACCATTTCTGATATTTGACAAAAGTATTTGTTACTTACAAAATGAAATACTGGAATCAAAATTTACGCGAGATGACCAGCAGCTGATTTATATAACTATGACTTTTGACAATGGATACTTTGGGACAAACTCATCATATTGACCCTGTCTACAAATTAAATGTAATCGAGGTCACAAAGTTTCGTTAAGGCAGTTTACCTCTAAATTGATTCGTGCTTCGTCGGAATTATTCGCGTGCGGTCGAAAACATTCGGCGGTGGAACTTTCCACCGCCGAATGTTTACGACCGCGCCCGAATATGTTCGGATACGTAACAACGACGCTCGAAAAAATCCGATCTTTTGTAAATCTCAAATGGCCACATTACGGGTATTCTACCTTAATGCCATTTTCCAATTCTATACTATTCTGACAAACCTGTCTCTGAGGAAAACCAATGAAAGATCCTTTGCATCCCCAAGGTCGAAATCCAGCCAATATAAATCTTTATAGACATTGATTGATTAACATTCTATGAAATCAGAAATAGTGACCAAATTTGTCCTTCCCTCACACTTTGGCTCTTTTAACACTTTTCCAAAGAAGACATGGTTTTGACGTCCCATATTAGAGAAGTTTTGGAAAACATTGAAGCAAAAGAAAAAACTGCTGATAACCAGCAGTTTCTCCTTCTGCCTCAATATTTTCTGTGCTATACTGTACACTATACCAATCTTCATTTATATGAATATTGCCTTCTGCAGCAATTTTGAAACAGGAATACAACCAAATTGGTTGTTTGGGATAGGGTTAACTAAACGCCGAGAGAAAGTTACAGAAAACTTTGTTGAGATCCTTTATATTTCCAAGGTCGAAATCCAACCAACAAAAATACGGTGGGTGATCATGTGACACTACAATTTCAGAAAATATTTAATAATTTTGTTAATACGAGGCAGATTGGAAATTGGATTGAAGCAGAGAAGGTATACAGACGTCACCCATTAGATAGATGCAGTTACTTTTTGAAAAATCTACTGATAAAAGTCATTGAAGATCAACCAAAATGTTGGATGATCATCAATTATTTTTTGTCAGCAGATATTTCAAAATCCATCACACCCGGCTTATTCCTGACATTTTCTCAACTACACCCAGCTTATTCCTGGCATGTTCCCAACTTCTCTGCTTCAAATTGAATTCAAATTGGTCAAGCATTTACAAAAATATTGATGATTATCTAAAATTCTGAGTCACGTGATTAACCACCGTGATATACCATTATTGACTTTGATCGATTAACTCTCTACGCGACCAGAAGTAATGAATAGTGTTAGCCATTGTTTCTTCCCTCAAAATGACACTTTCGCGTCTCCTCGAGAATAAGACACAAGCAACATAGCTGAAAATATTAGAATCTCTATATCTTCATCGTTCAAAACTTGGCCTAATAGATAGTTATATCTGTTTGATTGATTAACGTTGTACGAGACCGTGAATAATGACAAGTGTTGTTCCATTGTTCCTTCTCGCACAATGAAACTTTCCAAGCCCCACAAGAGAAAGACACAAGCAAGATTGTGGATAATAAGGAAAACGTTTGTAACAAGCGAGAACCTTGAATGGAAAATAAAGTAATTGTAATAATCGAAAAGAAATAGTGGAAAATGAAGAAATTGCTTGATTTTTTAACTTATTAGATAGATGTATAATTTGAGAATTACAACAGCACAGTAGTTGTAGTTTGATAAAAGAATCGAGTATAAAATAAAAATGTAAAACATTTTAACGTTTTAATGTAGAACCGGATACTTTTAAAACTTTAAGCTACGATCCTAAATTTGATATCTTTGGAAACTAGAAGCTATTTCTGTTTCAAATTCGATATTCATTTTCTCGTTCATGTGGTGACGACGTTACCACGACGACGTCACCATAGGCACCTCGCACGTTTTTAACGTCGAATTTCTATAGCCCTGAAATGCACAAAATTGCGTTTAAGTAGGGTAATTTCAACGTCACAACAATGAAAATTACACTGACGGAAAGAACTTTTCAAACGTAATAAGATGATACGAGAATCAACTATTTCGGACTGACGACGCAGAAATAAACGACGAACTTTCATCTTTTTTCCACGTCAGATTTCGAGGAAAAACTAACTTTAGAGCAGAATGTCGTAAAATTGGCCAGAACGATTTTTGCCATTTTTCATTATTATATTGCACGCCCATATTGCAAGCATTTGGCAAGAAAACAGAAAAAATCGCCGTACCGATTTTTAATAACACATATTTAAATATTGTTGGTATGCGTCAAAGTTATGAAGTCGGGCGTCGGCAAATTTCGATTACAAATCACTATACGAAGGAATTTCGTAAAATTGGCGACAGTGATTTTATGTTATTTTATTTTGCATCCATAGTGCAGGTGAAATGCAAAAAATCAGAAAAGTATATTCTATAATTTTTTGATACAACGTGTTTGAATGTTTAGGTATAAATAAAAAATTAAACAGTCTGGCGTCAACGTCGAAACTACGTACGTTGATGAGCAACAAGGATGAAGACGCGCCAGGATTTAAAACTGCTTCACGAGAAGAAAACTTATGCAAATGCATTTACATGGAATTCGCGTATTTTTTTCCATAGAAAATATCGAAATAAAAAAGAAAAATTGTGACTGTCGCTATTTCCTTCTTTTCTCTATTTTTTCTCAAAACATTTTGATTGGAACGTCAAAATCACATCGTTATTAGATAATGTTCAATTGTAACATTTTGGTTAAAGTAAAAACATTTATAAATTCTGACTGTGCATATATTATGATACATGTAGTCTTTGTTTATTTTAACGAGATATTAAATAAGCTGCATTTACTGCTGCGATTTTGATATTAGAAATGAAACAAAAAGTATCCGATAGAAATTGATGCAATGCGAAAGACATTATTTTTTGTATTGCGATGTTATGCATTTTCGCAATAATTTTTATTTATTATATTCATTTTATTATTTTTACATTTTCTATTTCGCCCCATCATGCGAACAGAAGTGGTTTAATTATTCTATGACATTTTTTACTGTTGGTTACCAATATTTTCCGCATATTCTTTTTCGAAAGTATCATTTCAATCCCGTTTTCGTTGTCCCCTCGAATAGGCGTTCGTGAGCGTGTCGACTGTTATCCCGATTCTGTACTTCTTACTAGGTATTTACTTAGACAATAGAGATTTACTTTCGCTGTCCAACTAATTGAGTACACAAATGTGGTCTCCTTGAGCAGTTTGAAAACCCCGGCGCGTCTACATCCTTGTTGCTTGTCTACGTACGTAGTTTCAAAATCGACGTCGACGTCCAGCTGTTCAAATTTTGATTAATACATAAAATATTCAAAAACGTTTCATTAAAAAGCGATACAGTAAACTTTTCTGATTTTTTGCATAACACCTACAATATGGATGTAAAATGAAATAATGTAAAGTCCTTCCAGGCAATTTTACGAAAATCCGTCGTAAAGTGCGTTTTCGTCGAAATTTGTCGACGTCCGACTGCATAATTTGACGCATACCAACAATATTTAAATATGTTTTATTAAAAATCGGTACGTCGAATTTTTCTGTTTTCTTGCCAAATGCTTGCAATATGGGCGTGCAATATAACAATGAAAAATGGCAAAAATCGTTCTGGCCAATTTAACGACATTCTGCTCTAAAGTTAGTTTTTCCTCGAAATCTGACGTGGAAAAATGATGAAAGTTCGTCGTTTATTTCTGCGTCGTCAGTCCGAAATAATTGATTCTTGTATCATCTTATTACGTTTGAAAAGTTCTTTCCGTCAATGTAATTTTCATTGTTGTGACGTTGAAATTGTCCGACTAAAACGCTTTTGTGCATTTCAGGGCTATAGAAATTCGACGTTAAAAACGTGCGAGGTGCCTATGGTGACGTCGTCGTGGTAACGTCGTCACGACATGAACGAGAAAATGAATATCGGATTTGAAACAGAAATAGCTTCTAGACATCAAATTCATGACCGTAGCTTAAAGTTTTGAAAGTATCCGGTTCTACCTTAAGGTAGTCCATCCCTACTGAAATTAGTGTGGTGTCGTTAATATTCTTTACATATCCGAACCTATTAGGGCGACGTCGTAAGCATTCTGTGGTGAAACGTTCGTTCCACAGCCGAATGTTAACGACGTTACCCTAATGATTCCGACGTCGCACGAATCTCATTAGGAGTGGCCAAACCTAATTATTAGACTGGTCTAGGGAACTATGGTAGATTCTATTCGACTGTCTTTAGTATGGATTCATCTGATTTAACGTATTTAAGTACGCCTGGTTCACTTATTCCAAGCTGACCTACTTTTTAAACCGGATTTATTAGGTAATATGGTCGGAAAACATAGGCTATAATATCCTTTACAAAACACTTCCTTATTTGACATCCACACAATGAACAGCAAATACGCAAACATTGCATGAAATGTAACGTTATTTTTTCGTCCGTTTTTTGACTATTTTCTATGTCATAACCTTTCCCACACATTGACGCTTTTGGACGCCCAACAACATAAAGGCTTTGAAAACATTGTGGAAAATGAAGAAATTGCTTGTGACAATGACAATGACAATGTTTTCTACCAAGAAAGACAAAAAAATGTCAAATTTTGTTCAATGGAAATTGTCATCTGCAACACCTATGAGTTTTGACTAGACTAAAATTATGTTGTTTGGTAATGGTTTAAAACATCGATTTGGTCGTCATTATATCTAAATTCGTAAATCGAAATCTGTTACAAGGCCATTCCTACATTTCCTTTCTTTACGTAAGTTCGTTCTGGTGTAGGCCTTTTGAAATTAAAACATCGTTGCGGTAGAAATTCTCAGCTCATCAATACTTAATTTTGTTAGAAGCCGTTGAATTATATCAATCCCATAAATGAAGCAACAACTCTAACGTGGAAGTCTCCACTTTGACTATCCAGAATTAAAAATAAAGCTTTTTAAAAATAGACAAGATCTTAATGTATAATTATTCACACAATATTAGACCTAATGGTGCCTGAAGCATGTGATTTACATTTTAGTCATAAACCAATCCCGCATCTTATAATTCAGATAAAGAGATGCGTTCTGTTACTATGACGAAGCGATTGCAAATTAGAAGGGAACTGGAAAAATGCGATAAAAATGGATCTTGATCAGCCTGTGCAAACGTACAGTCTAATCAAGACCCATCCTGTTCGCAATTAACTACTTCAGAGGCGTGTTCTTTAGAGCGAGATTTTTAAGATTTCTTAGGATGTTTTTGATACAGCGTCTTTGAGACCGAGATTATAAGCGAGGTGTTCCGAATGTTCCATACTTCATACAAATGACGTCTTCATGACGTCATTTGTATGAAGTATGGAGCATTCGCAACTCCGCGGTTTATGAATCATAGAGCATTCGGAACAACTCGGTCAATTCTCTCCCATATAGATTCTACAGAATTTACCGAGGGGTTCCGAAAGAAGTAAAGAGCAATGGCGGCTCGCAGTGATCGTCTTAAAAATCTTGCTCAAAAGAGCGCTTTATCCTAAAACATCTTAAGAAATCTCAAGATATCCCAAGAAATCTCGCTCTAAAGAACGCACCTCTGAACTTGTACAAACTCACTTTTAGCAGCATAGAACAATGATCGAACGGCAATTGCGGATGAAACAATTCATTAAATAAAAAATTTAGATTCTGTATAAATACGAAAAAATGATCTTTTTTAATATGTGAGGAAAAGTAACATATGTTATTATTTTATCTGATTGATTAGGTTTTACAATTTACCATCAATTTCCACAAAAGGACCTTTCATTCGTCTTTATCGATATGTTTTGCAGAAGACAACGCGTTAATGTAACAAAAGTTTACATATGAGCATTTTAGCAGTGAAATTAGTGAAAAGGATAAAACGTTTGTGATCAGCATTTTCTACATGTTTGCCATTGGGTGCGTTCAGAGTGCTCCCATCGGTAACCGAGTGTTTTTACCATCGGCTACCGATGGTACAATCGGCAACCAACAAACTCTGAACGAATATTGAGCCGATCGATAAAAAATGGCGGATAATCAACCACCAATATTATCAGAAAAAGAAATAATTGGATAAATAAAATAACTGTTGCTTCAACCATTCAAATAAATTCTTTCACGAACCGTTGCAGGGCGGATGCGCTTGCTAATGAAAAAAAAAATATGTGATCGGGATCGCCGTAGCTGGGTTGTTCTCCGCCATCTTTTGTAATCAAAACGAGGCTACCGACGCTACCCGACTAGCCTACTCGCGGGAGAATTGGTGACCAACAAACTCACTGATGGTGAACTCGGCCAAAGCGAGGGACGTTTTTTTCGCGATCAATGTATTCCGTCGGTGTTGTTATAAAATATCGTAACTACGGCTTTATCGAAGCCGTAGTTACGAGATTTTATAACAGCACAAACAGTTTGTTAATACAAAACGGTAAACATAGTCTGTTTTTATAACAAGTTCATTGGCATTAGAAAAAAATCTATAAACACACATTTAAGCGCAAAATAGCTGTACCTTGTTGAAGCGAAAATTGTTTTAGTTCACCACCAGTGAAACTATCCATCGGTATACTGATGGTTACCGATGGCTTACCAACGATATCGATGGCTACCGATGGGAGAACCCTGAACGCACCAAGTGGATTTCAAAGACATCTCTATTGGAGACAACAAACCCTAGTGTTGATTGGAAAAGTTAAGGGGAAATGCTCCAGTTTCCTATTTTCCGCCATAATAGAATTCATCAATATTTTGTATGTTGAAATTACATGTTATAACCAATTGAACAATAAAATAAAAATGGGTGGTCAGCGATCTTGTTCGAATTTTATAGGCATTCGTATCACATACCCCAACATCGAAAAAATGCACAATTTCATGCACCTGTCCAAGGTCGTTAAAACGTTAATACAATGCTGTATATTCATCGTTTAGTCCCGAAAACGGATTTAAAGTAACGTCTTTCATTTACTAAGAACAGAAAACCAAAAATATGTGATTTTATAAACGCGTATACATATATATAAAACATCATGCTCACGTGTTCGATTAGATCAACGAAGCTGGAGTGTTTTATGTCAAAATTTGCATATTTTGGGAAATATTTCAAGTTCTACATAATAAAATTTGATAAAACTCCCTCATTGTATTAAGCGACATGTCCTGATAATAATTCAAAAGGAAAATGTATGGGTCGGCGCACTTATTAGTGAATTACAGCAATTTTTATCAGCTACACATGAATAAAATGACACAAAACAGTGGTAACTACATACACACTTACGACTGTCTTGCTCTAAATAATCGATTTCCATCTTGAGGAAATCATTTTCGCATAATGAATACGCTTTTACCGTCGAAAATGGTAAATTGTAAAAATGTGTTATATTATTGAAAATATGGTAGCGAAACATATTGGTACGAAACATTTGATTTACTACAGTAATGACCGAGTGTTCCGAAAAAAACTGGAGCATTCCCCCTTAATTCTCAGCTGATCTTCTTATAAATCAATATTGATTATGAATTTGAACAGGAGAAAGCCGGATTAAATACAAATGAATTGCGTGATTGCACATTTCCCTTCACAAAACGACTTTCATATACTATACCTTACAATAAGCTTACTGTTCTCAATATGTACGTTTTTAAGATATTACCTTCGGTTTGAGCTTTTTACGGAGATTTGTAGAGCTCCTTCTTGTTATTTTGGGAAACGTTAACTAAAGGGCCATAACTATGTTTTGCATAACTGGCAATCAGCAGTTCTATGTTTTATCTCGATGTTTTCGACGGACGTCAAGCGCCGTTGTTTTGGGGAAAATTTTAGGCATAAAGCTATTAAAATCTATTTACAATCGTAAAGGATCTGATCATTATTTTCCCTGCATTCAGGCATGATCATTACTGTAAAAGTACATTTCCGGTGACGATCGATGATGGACCAGTTTATTTACTCATGAGATTCTCGGAATCTCAAATTTCTCCCAATTTATCGCCTTAACGAGGGTCATTTAGCGGTAGTAACACTTTTTACACCTGTCTTAAAGGGACCCATGCTAGGTTTTTAAGCTTCCGAACTGTTCGGGAACTCATATTTGTGCATGGAAAAACAATTTGCAATGCATAAAAACCCCAATCACGGCGAATAACCATCTTTCCTTTTCTATAGACCAATACTTTACAAACATGTTTACAGATTCTATGTTTACTTCAAAACGAGACAAGGTCAATGTCAACGAGACCCCCTCCCGCGGTATTAACACACCATACAACCGGCTGCGTCGATGACTGTGACCTTATTTACGAGGGATACGTGGAAAGGTTTATTTTGTACAATCACTGAACATTTATACGCGTATTTATCTATTCTATAACTATAGAATACCAAAGATCCTATCGTTTATTTATCAAAGTAAATTCAATTGACCTACCATGCACATGACATCAGATGCCGAATCTGTCTTCGCTGACTTTCGACGCAGCCGGTTCATGCGGTTGTATGGTGTGTTGAATCTCGCTGAGCACAGATGACGTACCTCAGCGTAATTGCTTTTTGAAGGTTGGGCATATGTAACCGTCACAAAACAAATACAAGGACAATAATGAAACGGATCCGCACGTTATTCATTGACTTAAAGTTTAATACTTAATAAAGCTCGATGAGTGCTAACAATGGACATAAATGATATACTAGTACCCCTTCAGGTTGGTAATTTCATACGTTATTTCTGGTTTGTAATTATTGTGCCTTTGGATTTTCGACAGCCTAGCAGATCCCCCTTTAAATACATGTACTACTCTGTAATAATACGAAGTCCATACATTTTTCAACCGGCGTGAAAGTCATTTTTTGGTTTAAAATATGCATTCAATAGAACACAGGAAGGATAATCACGTGATGCACCAATTTCAGAAAATTTTCAATAATTGTGTTAAGGACAGATCCTCCATTTATTTCCTACGGTAAGATTTTTTTTATTTTTTCTGTACTGATATTTAAAAATATGAGAAGTAAAAAAATGACTTAAAAACTATAGGTCACCAAGCGAATTAAAAAGTTATTGGATTTCAAGGGAGACTACTCTTGTCTAAAATTGCAATAATGAGGTGTCACTTAAATACCCACAAAAAAGGTGTTCGAAATACTAGTATTACATAAATAAGTCTTTATTGTGTTCAATATGTTTTATTCTGTCTAAATGAGTATCAATTTGGGAAAATTTAGTGATGATTTTGAAATTTTTAGTAAAACATTCTGTCAAAAGTAGCTGAAAATGTTCTTTTTTCGCAACGTTGCTGATAATAAAAATTATTCCAGCGGTAAGAATTTTTTTCTTTTTTGGTATAGACATAGTGCTTGGTCATACCTACAAAAACATAAAACGAAAAATATATCAAACCAAGCGTTTTTCTTAATTATAAGTAAAATTCGGTTTACTTTTTGCAGCTCTGTCCGAAATTGTTTCACTACTTTTATCCATTTTCTTCCCTATTACCAGCTTTAGATAATAAAAAGTGTCATCTTTTGTGTCCATCTGAAGCGGACTAGCTCATAAAGACACCACTTTGCTTTTGTTGCTCCGTTTCCTATCGCTAACGCCACATGTTGAACGCGTAACAAAAAGCGAAATGTACCATCCGAGTACTATTACACTTTCATTGACCAAACAGAGAAAATTGAAATAACCGAAAAGGGTCTTGCCATTTATCAACCAAACATTAAAAAAATACATTTGCTAAAAAGGCCAATTACTGAAACAGCTTTATTTCGTTATTTAGGATATGCGCAGTAAGTTGCGCAGTAACAACTGGAGGATCTGTCCTTAATACTGGACCGATTTTAATTCGGTTTGAAGCAGAGAAAGTAGACCTACGTGGACGTCACGTATTGTATAGGATGTAGTGTATTTTTGAAAAATCAGCTGATAAAAAGTTATTGAAGGTCAACCAAAATTTGGTCCCGTATTAACAAATTTATTGAAGATTTTCTGAAATTCTGAGTCACGTGATTAACAATCGTGAAACATGTCCTAGATACATAAATATATCGAATATATCGATACATAAATGAATGTGCGTGCCAGGGCTACAGATAAGTGGGGGTGAAGACATTCTAACTTTGTTATTTTAATTCCAAACCCTATGTTGTGGGTACTCATTTGAATCGTCTCAATGAGACGATGCAAATGAGTACCTACAACATGGGGTTTGATGAACAATAACAGAATTATTGCAGCTTGAAAAGTCATCACCCCCTCTTATCTGGAGCTCTGGCGTGCCCAGATGGTAAGATAGCGTGTCTGGGAAAATCACTGGTTCAAGTTTAAAACCGTATTTTGCTTTAACTTTTTTGTTGCGTCATTATTATTCCTCATACGATATTTTCTTTGTATTTCAAGTCCCAACATCTTTAAATATACATGGCGTGTATACTACTCCGCCACCGAATGTTCACGACGTTGCCCGAATAATTCCGACATTGCGTGAATCTCATTAGGGTGGACCACCTTAAATTACGATGCTTTAACATCATGTATCTAACATAACAAAGAATAAGCTCGTATTTCCAAGAAAATATGATTCTCTCTCTGATTTTGGACGACGATAGCTCGGGGCCATAAATGATCATTAATTTCTAGTTTTGTGCTCGGCGACCTGAAAACAAATTGCTGATTTTCTTTAAAAACCCTCGTAACTAAAGCTGGTTTAAAGCTGTAGTTACGGGGTGTCGGTTAAAAATCATCGAAATGCCGTCAACGAAGTATTTCTGGGAAAACTCACTGACTCTTTTAGTTAGGTAACAAGATAATAAATATCGTCGCTTTCAACGAAAACCTCGTATCTGCAGCTTGTTTTAAGCTGCAGTTACGAGGTTTTCGTTGAAAAGCAGTCTTATGTGCCAGAGTCTTGGTCTACGTCAGTCTGATCAAGATCTACTGTTGTACTTTTAGCCCATTACTGCAAGTAGCACCTTTTGACTCCATCGCAAGAAAAGGATTGAGAAAAAATGGAGGAAAATGAAGTAATCGCTTGTGACAAACAATTTCTTCATTTTCTACAATGTTTTCTAACCCAAAATGGAAATATTTTCAAATTTTCATCAATTTGAAATTGTCGTCTGCAACACCTTGAATCAACCCGTAGTTACGACATTTTATAACAACACCTACGAACTACTACTGTTTGTCCGAAATTATGCCACGGAAAAATTAATAAAATTGTTCCCTATCGCGTGTGATAATCGAATTTTAATTCCATTTGTGGTCAAATTAAATGCAAAAATGTATGGTGTAATATTTGGGTTAAAGGTATTTATTAAGAGCATTAATTAAGGAGCAGTAATACCGATATTCGTTTCAAGATAAATAAATACTTTTGAATCAAAAGGTACACCATACAAAATGTTTAAGGTAATAAGTGGTTTTCTCCGAATTTTCGGTCGTTTTTTGGAAACAGGGTTAATGAATTCCAAGAATAACATGGACTCAAAGCCATGGTTGTTACTTTTAACCTTGCGCGATTGAAAATATATTCCTACTGGTATAACCGCACATTAGATCATGATCATCTCATTTCTTTACCAAACAAAAATGGAGTGGAGAATCTATCAGTAAAATTTCTTGGTTATTATGATATGTGATAATGTATCAATGATGTAGCACGCCAACTAGGCAAATATTTCTTTTGTCAATTATCAATGGATATTATTTCATACATAATTCCAAACATAGAAATGTTACGTGTACAGTCGTCTGACTCAAGGTTAACCTTCGTTGTGGATGGAATTTCGTTTAAAGCTTAACGGGATTCGAGTAAGATAACAAAGGTATCAGAACAACATTGGGACAGCACAAGCATGTTAAGGTAGTCCACCCCTAATGAAATTCGAGCAACGTCGGAATTATTCGGGCGACGTCGGATACATTCGGTGGTGGAACTTTCCACCGCCGAATGTTTACGACCGCGCCCGAATAGTTTCGGACACGTAACGACGCAGCTCGAAAAAATCCGATGTATTATAAATTTCAAGATGGCCACATTACGGTATGACAATGCCGATAAAACAAGAAATCATAGCGTTCTGAAGAACTCGTATATTAGTGAGAGCCAGCTTCCCACAAGAGTTCCGGTTACCGCTGTGCCTGCTTCACGACTAAGAAATGGTGGACTATTTTTATAGAGCCGCTTTGTATGTCAATGATTGTTCAAAGATTTTTAAAACGATATTTATGTAAATGACTAATGAGTAGCGGACCGGAGCTAAGAGAGAGTAGCATAAATGCATTTTGATTTTATTATTTCCCATTGGAACCCTAGTATGACGTGAGTAATATAGGATTTAATGGTATTTTTTTTAAATCAGCATCATTATCTTGCGGTCTTAGCCGAGATTGAACTAACTACACTCTTCCAGTATTGCTTATCCTTCATGGCTATGAAGAGGTCTTCTTTGTGGATCGATATGTCTCGCTTAATCACATCTGCGAAGGTTAATATGCGTGATCGATTGTCAGATGTTGGGTGCCTCAAGAGTACAAATGAGAGAAACAAGTTCCATAGTTGAAGGTGCACAATGCCCAGCGAACTGGGCATGTCTCTTGCAGACTAAGGTTGACACTCTGGAAGGGTCACCATAAATCATTTCTAGAGTTGGATGGTTCCTCCGTGACAGATTGAGATTAAAAAAACTTTAACCCCCAGTATCTTTAGCTCTGGTAGCTACAAATATTCGCCATCAAGTCATCACTGTGTGGATATGGATTTTAATACATTGATACATCCTTAGAAACTTTAGTTTACTTTTCAAACACCACTTTAATTTCTATTGCAATTCTTTGAATGTAAACTTGGGCAAATTACGACGATGATAGATATACTTATAGATATTATTTTAATCCAATCATAAAGAGACCAAATCTACAGATTGACCAGTGAAAACAATGTGATTGCTAAATAATTTACTTCCAATGCTATATAATCATTATTTCCATCGTAGCTATTGGAGTGCTACGTTCCGATATGCTATTAGGAAACGCTATACATGTGTTGTAATGAATGGTCCTTCTGGCCCATGTTAATTAAGATAAATGACTCGACCAGCACGACCAATAGCCATACACACGAATCATTATCAAATTCCAGGCACCAATTTGAGGCATGTTTTGGCCAAATTGCTCATTGCTGACCAGCGGAATTCAGAAAGAAGAGGGCCATTGGCCCTGAAGCACTCACCTGAGATAATAGCTTTCTGTATATGATGAAGGTAGCCTTTAAATGCAATAGTTATGCTAAGATTTGACCAAGATACCTATTTCAAGACCCCATGTGACCCATATTCAAACTCTTCAGAGATATAAAGGAAACAAAAATTCTGAGCATGTTCAGGACAATCTTTCTGATTCAAATTCATGTTGATTGGGCAAATATCGTGGCCTCTAGAGTGCACACAAGATTATTCTAAGAGTTGACCCCATGGCCTTGTTTTTGACCCCAGTTGACCCAATTTGAACTTGTTTGAGATTTCACCAAGACAATCATTCTGACCAATTTCCAGTTTGATTGGGCAAAAATTGTAGAATCTAGTGTGCACACAAGGTTTTTTAAGATTCGACGCCATGACCTAGTTTTTTTTTATCCTAAACGGTCCAATTTATAAATACTCCAAGATTTTAACAAAACAAAAATTCTCACCAACTGCCGAGTTGACTTGACAAAAAATAAGGCATCTAGCGTGCACACAAGCTTTTTCTAAGATTTGACCCTGTGACTTTGTTGTTCACCCCAGATGACCCGTTTTCAAATTTGTCCGAGATTTTATCAAGACAAAATTTCTGACCAATTTAAGGTTGTTTGGACAAAAAATGTGGCCTCTAGAGTGAACAGAAGGTTTTTCTAAAAATTTGACCCCGTGACCTAGCTTTTGACCCAGATGATCAAATTTCTAAGCTGTCCGAGATTTCATCAAAACAACAATTCTGACCAATTTTTAGGTTGATTGGAAAAAATGTGGCCTCAACAGTGCACACAAGATTTTTCTAAGATTTGACCCTGTGACCTAGTTTTTGGCCCCAGATGATCCAATTTCTAAGCTGTCCGATATTTTATCAAAACAACAATTGTGACCAATTTTTAGGTTGATTGGGGAAAAAATGTGGCCTCAAGAGTGCACAAAAGTTTTTTCTAAGATTTGACCCCGTGAACTAGTTGTTTGACCCTAGATGACCCACGTTCAAACTTGTCTGAGATTTTATCAAAACAACAATTCTGACAAATTTTCAGGTTGATTGAGCAAAAAATGTGGCCACAATGTTTTTCTAAGATTTGACCCCGTGAAATAGTTCTTGACCCCAGATAGCCCAATTTCGAACTTGTCTGAGATTGTTTTACCAAGACAATCATCCAGACCAATTTTCAGGTTAATTGGGCAAAATGTAGCCTCTAGAGTGCACACAATTTTTTTTCTAAAATTTGACCTAGTGACCTAGTTTTTGACCCAAGATGACCCAATTACGAACTTGTCCGAGATTTGATCAAGACACTCATTCTGGTCAAATTTTAGGTTGATTGGATAAACCTGTGGCCTCTAGAGTGCACTCAAGACAAAGTTTGACGGACGACACACGACGGACGACGCACGACGGACGACGGACACAACGGTATAACAATAGCTCACCATGAGCAATTTCGTGCTCAGGTGAGCTAAAAACTGATGTATATCAGTTATTTCAAGTAAGTATCGGTTTGAAATACACACCGTTTTCATTACAGTAACAGAAATGCGAAGCTGGTTCTCGATTGAATTAAGGGGGAATGCTCCAGTTTCCTAATTTTTTCCCAATAATAGAATTTATTCATATTTTGTATGTTGAAATTACATGTTATTACCAATTGAAAAATAAAATAAAAATGGATGGTCAGCGATCTTGTTTGAATTTTATAGGCATTCGTATCACATACCCCTACAGCGAAAAAATGGACAATTTCTTGCACCTGTCCAAGGTCACTGAAATGCTAATGAAATGCCGTTTATTCATCGTTTAGTCCCGAAAACGGATTTAAAGTAACGTCTTACATTTCATAAGAACAGAAAATCCAAAATATGTGCTATTATAAATGCGTAAATGTATAAAATAGCATGTTCACGTGTTCGGTTAGATCAACGAAGCTGGAGTGTTTTGTGTCAAAATTTGCATATTTTTGGAAATATTTCAGGTTCTACATAATAGAATTTGATAAAACTCCCTCATTGTATTAAGCAACATGTCCTGATAATAATTCAAAAAGAAAATGTATAGGTCAGCGCACTTATTAGTGAATTACAGCATTTTTTATCAGCTACATATGAATAAAATGACGCAAAACAGTGGTAACTGCATACACACTTACGACTTTCTTGCTCTAAATAATCGATTTCCATCTTGAGAAAATCAGTTTCGCTTAATAAATACACTTTTACCGTCGAAAATGGTGAATTGTAATGATGTGTTATATTATTCAAAATATGGTAGCGAAACATATTGGTACGAAACATTTAATCTACTACAGTAATGACCGAGTGTTCCGAAAAACTGGAGCATTCCCCCTTAAAAAAAACTTCATACCCCTAAAAAGAATTGTAATGGTAAAGAATTTTGTGCTAACAATAGACTAGGTTTACCGTTATGTTTTGATAAACCGTCGGTGTTGTTATAAAATCTCGTAACTACGGCTTAAATCAAGCCGTAGTTACGAGATTTTATAACAACACCTACGAAATACAATTTTGTTTGTCCGAATTTACGTCACGATTAACTGGATAAAATCGTTCCCTATTGTATTGTCAGAGCAACAGATACGAAATGGTGAAGGCATTTTAAATTTCGTATTTCAAATCCAAGTCCTATATTGTGTGTACTCTCTTGAGTCGTCTCGATAGAACAATTGATGACAATAAATGGTACAATTTGAAATGCCATCACCCATCTTATCTGTAGCTCTTCCCGCGCTATGATGTCTTTCTTTTTGGCCTTTAGATGATGCGATGTATCTCACAATTTCACATACCTAATTAGAACCCCCTCCCCCATTCCCACATTATCCCGTTACCTTTTATATCTACCACGGGATATCTTAATACATGTACAGTTTAATACATCACACCAAGCGGAATCCATCATCTGTGAATAACGTTATACCAAGTGTCTCTCCTTCTTACCTACTCTCTTAAGAACAGAGCACATTCTCTCTTCATTCCATTATGATAGAATGATGCTCTGTTCCCGCGGGGTCATTTCACGTCTAATCTCGGGGCCTTGGCGGGATTTCGGTATCCAATCGTTGGCTTTACACAACAAAACAATTTAAAAAGCTGATACAAACTTTCATTGGCTGACGCTTCAAATTACCTGCTTCAGCCAAAAATAGAAGCGACGTAATGTATACGTAACCAAACAAGATAAAACTGAATGATTTTGATTCGATAATTCAAATGTTACCGGCTTCAGCCAAAAATAGAAGCGACGTAATGTATACGTAATGATCATTGATTGATTGATTCTTTTATTTCCTCCTTGAAAAGAAGAGCATGACAATACAAACATACAAACAGACATGACAATACAAACAAATACAATAGCATTTACAGTGACCGACAAAAAAAATGAAAAGAAAAAGAAGGGACAATCTATGCATGAATGAATGCAAAGCTATACTTCTAATATCAATTATTGGAGCATTGCTAATTAAATGACAAAAATGTCGTAACTGTGGCCTAAATAGACCCCAGTTACGACACCCCAGTCACTATGAACAACGCTTATTCATTTTATACTGAAAAATTGTAGTTATATAAATGTACATTCATATACACATAACATTCTGTGATAACATACTGTAGAAATTCTTGTCATTCGAATAATGCTATTGATGCATAGTTATCATTATTCGTGATCATAGCATTTGATGAAATGCAGGATATATATAGGATATCGCTTGGTCTACCTGAGCAGTATTTTCAAAATATTGCGCAAGTCCACCAAGCATATCGATCAGCTGTTCCTGAGGTGTTTTCTGAAGTAGGCTTCTGTACTGACGTTGTCCCAAAACATGACAAATAGAGCGCCAGAGTTGCAATCTTATGGCGTTATTATAAGTACAGAAAATAAGCTTGTGCGATGTACATTTATCGACAACCTTTTGGCATTTATTACATATTTGAGGGACCTCATAAGAACAAAGCATGCAAAGTATATAATTTGCAGAATACATGTAGCCCTTCCAGATATAAGGGTCACGAATACGACGCCAAATACAGGAAACGTCGTTTTGTGAAAATAAAACTTCAAACTGTACGTTTGTTATCTTTGAGCCTACACTTTGGCGTAAAATAGAATCCTGTTAGATTATGACGACCAAATAGGCTGTTTGTGTACCAAAAACGGCAGAGGTCATATTTGATGGTTAATCAATAGACCTCGGCTTTGGAGAGTACTTCTTACCATCTATTTCGTATTATCAAGTATGAAAAAAATTATTAATCTGTGTTTCGAAAATTGCAAAATATCATTTATTTCTAGATATAACAATAGTATATTAATAATAATAGTGTTCGAAAACAACGTTATTCGACCTTGGATTAAAAGATACGGATGAATAAGGATTTGCGTGGATGCCGCATGTGTTTCAACCGTATATTGTGCGTCCTTATTATTGATATAAACTTGCTTTTCTTTAACGCAATGAATAAAGAATCATGGAAACACTTGGTTAAGATGTAATTAGAGTCATGGTTTATATTCAACATAGACTTCAAAAAGGTTTATTTATCTTTTGTATTGACTTGCCCATGAAAAAAAGAATCAAGAACTATGCGTTTTAGAGTCAACAACATTTTTTTTTATTTAATGACCCTATAACACATTAAATGATCGGTGTCGTTATTGAGAAGGAAGCAAATTCAATTTTTCCCCAGAATTGTTGATCTGATTCAGTAATCTCGAGGGAGATCGCATATATATTAAAGACCATAAAATTAATGCAATTATTTCCGCGTGTAAGCAGCGATATTTCCGCGAACACACCATTGATGCCTTACAACATTGGACACTTAATAGTTAAATGCTTCATTATTTAATGTTTCATTCCGTACTAAAAAAGAGCACTTTGCATTTGAAAATTCAAAGGACAAACAATCGAACCTATGTAATATTTTGGAATGATACATTAGTTGCGTTTTGCGTTTATTCATCTTTGTTTTGTATTTAGAGCACCAACACACCGTATTCTGTCAGACAGCGGTCATTATGTCAGGCAGAAATAAAGAATAAACATGATTTAAACAGGTTGTTTCGAACGGTATTTATCTATAACTACGTATTTGGTAGACATTTATAAAGATTTAGGACCGACCACTAGACAGCTATCCCGCAATACCGGCGAAGAATCACAATAAAAGTTAATCAAAATGTCAAACTAGTCTTGATTAACCCTTTCCCAAACAAGACCTTAATTTGAAGCCCCTAGTAGAACAAACTGCAGAAAATTGAGGTAAAAGATTATAAATAGCATTTGTTCCTTTTGCCTACATATTCTGTATGCTATATTGTACATAAATGCAACTTATAACTTTTTGGTCGTCTGAAGCAGCTTTTGAAGTGGACCATTCATTTTGCCGTTTGTGAAAGGGTCAAGTATCAGTCAACCTCGATAAATCCAAATATTGTCTGTAGTTCTGAAGTATGTCTGATGTCTATTGTAGTTTGTGTTTGAGTTCACAAATATTTGACAGACAATCATGATATATTGCAGAGACTGTTTTGGGGATGTATTTGAGTCAGGATCTGAAAAAAACGCCCCTTATATCATTTGGGACAGCCGTGTTTCACTATCAGCCTGTGCAGTCTGACCTAGATCCACGTAAATCTCGTGAGATTGTTACATACCACGACGACGCTATTAGAGAGCAACATGGTGACATTCACATTTTGCCTGTGATAAAGATTAAAAGGCAATCTGGCATCATTTTCCTTTCACTCATTACTTTCATAACGCACGAATGTAAATGTTAAGCATGTCGTACAGGAACTCTCCATGTAGTGACACCAAAAGAAAGATTCGAAATATTAAAGCGGGTGCGACTGCTGTTCGGAAGATTGTAATTAATTTATAAACTCTTAGGCTATGTTATCTACTTTCAAAAATTGGCACTGGAATTCGGACAATTCCGGAAAATTTAGCAGTGAAAGAGTTGTGTTTAATTGAGTTTATTACATTTGTTTCGTTTATTGGGTTGTTTCTTAATGAAGCTGTCTTTAGTAGAAGCCTTGATTGGAGTAGCGACCTTTTAATGACGATATACGAAGTTACTTTCATATTGATCTCTTACATTATAGATTTTACTTAATTACTTCCCAAACAAGACCTGGTTTTGACCACCATAATATATGTAACTTGGGACAACATTGGGGCAAAAGAAGAAACTGCTGCTAACCAGCAGTGTCTCCTTTTGTCTCATTATTTTCTGTGCTATATCATACTCAAATTCTGTCTTTAATTTCGTCATTTTTGTCGCTAGAAGCATCTTTCAAGTTGGATCACCCAAATTTTTGTCGTTTGGGAAAGGGTTAAAGGAACTACAATGATTTAGTATGTATCCTTATCAGACGTAGTCGAAAGCTGCTTGGTGAATTCAAATGCTACAAAGGTCTGTTTTTGTAATGTTGCGAAAACAGTATACCAAAATCATAAAACCATTATAACAAAACCATTGTATTGATATACTAAAAACATTTAAACATTGCACAAAAACATTTAGATATTACACCAAAACCATATAATATAACATATTTGACCAAAATTAACATTTCACTAAAAAAGAATAAACAAAATAACCAAAATTACGTTTATGAATTTGGTAAATTACGTCCAAATAAGCCGTCCATGGACCACAATTAAGGTAATCCACCCCAAATGAGATTCGTGCGACGTCGGATTTATTCGGGCGCAGTCGAAAACATTCGGCGGTGGAACTTTCCACCGCCGAATGTTCGGATGCGTACCGAAGCCGCTGGAAAGAATCCGGTGTTTCATTCATCTGAAAATGGTCACATTACGGATATTCTACCTCAACTCAACTCAACCCAAAATTACCTCGAAACTCCAGCTAGTATTTTGAATTCAGAATTGACTGATAGCTAATCAAGACTTGACTCCCAGTTTGACATCTTGATTAACTTTTATTGTGTTTCTTCTCTGGAATAACGGGATGGCTGTCTAGTCTTAGGTTCTAAATCTTTATAAATGTCTCTGAATACGAAATTATTGATAAATGCTGGTCAACGCAGCTTTTCATGGTCATTTGTATTCGAATTTTTTGTCTCGGTATTTTTTGTGCCATATTGTACACAAATTCTATCTTTATTACCTGTACGAAAAAAAAGAGGCGGATTCCGCTTGGAAAACAGGCGTAAATGAGGCGTAAATGAGGCGTAAACGGCAATTTACGCTTGTAACAGTGGCGGAGTTATACTTTTCGCCTCAGTCCCTGTGTAAAGTAGTGGCGGAAATTAGAGGCGTAAAATGAAATGGAGGCGAAATTTTATCGTAACAGGCATAATTTGAAACTTTAATTTTTGAACAGGCGTAATTTTTGGACTTAACCATTTTAACAAGGCGGAATGGTTGTTTCTTAAAGCGGAAAACAACTTACACTTTCCAGAGAGGCGGAATTTTTGGACTTAACAATTTTATAATGACGCGATTCCAATATACTAGCCATTTTCATTTCGCACTGCATAAGATATAGGCATAGAAAAGGTTTTTGTTAAGAAGGTCAAACTCCAAATTCAAGGTCACAAGGTCAAGTTTCAAGATTAATGGTCTTGGTAGGATGTATGCAAGAGTGAGATATCAAGACTCCATCTGTAATAGTGATTGAAATATAGGCCAAGTTAAAGTTCTTGTAAAGTATATGCCTTAAGGTAAAGGTCCTAGTGCCAAAGGTCATGATCCCAAATGAAAGGTCTTGACAAGTTCTATCCTTGTGTCCATGTGTGGAATAATAAGGCTGTAAGTGATATAAGACATGAGATATAGGCTAGGTTAATGTTTTATGAAAGTAGGTAAAATTCCAAAGTAAAAGTCACAGGGTCCAAGGTCATTGTCAACTGTGAAAGGCCTTGGTAGGAGATATCCATGTGTGAAATATCAAGGCTGTAAAGGTAATAGGACATGAGATATAGAACAGTCAAAGGCTTTTTAAAAGTAGGTCAAACTCCAATGTTAAGATCAAAGGTCATGCTCAAAAGTGAAATGTCTTGGTTGGAGGTGTCTGTATGTAAAAGCACATGAAATATAGTCCAGGTTAAAAAAATTTAAAGGATATCAAACACGAAGGTCATGGTCAAATGCAAAAGGTCTTGGTAGGAGGTGTCCATGTTTGAGATATCAAGGCTGTACATGTAAAAGGACATGATATAGAGGCCAGGTTAAAGTTTTTTAAGTAGGTCAAAGTCTAAGGTCAAGGTCACAAGTCCAAGGTCATGGTCAAATGTGAACAGTCTTGGTAGGAGGTGTCCTTGTGTGCAATATCAAGAATGTGTGTGTAAAAGGACATGAGATAGAGGCTGGGTTAAAGTTTTAAACAAGAGTTATTCGCGGACAACGTAGCCCGCCTATACAGGAGCTTGTCACAAAAACAGCTATTTTTTTAAAAGTAGGTCAAACTCCAAGGTCAAGGTCACAAGGTCAGGGTCACAAATGAAAGGTCTTGACAGGAGGTATCCATGTGTGAAATATCAAGGCTCTATCAATAATAGTGCATGAGATATAGGCCAGGTTAAAGTTTTTCAAAAGTAGGTCAAACTCCAAGGTCAAGGTCACTAGGTCAAAGGTCATGGTCCCAAATGAAAGGTCTTGTCGAGATGTATCCATGCATGAAATATTAAGGCTGTGTCTCTAATAGTGCCTGAGATATAGACCAGGTTAAAGTTTTTCAAGTGAAGACGCGACGGGACGGGACGGTACGCGACGCCGACGCCGACACTAGGGCTGTGACATTAGCTCCCCGGACATAAAGTCCCGGCTCGCTAAAAAGTAGGCCAAATGGTCAAGGTCACAAGGTCCAAGGTTATGGTCAAAGTGAATGGTGTCGGTGGGAGGTGTCTATGTGAGAAATATCAAGGCTGTATGTGTAAAAGGGCATGATATATCGGCCAGGTAAAAGTTTTTTGAAAGTAGGTCAAACTCCAAGGTCGATGTCACAAGGTCCAAGGTCATGGTTCCAAATGAAAGGTCTTGGCAGGAGGTATCCAAGAGTGAAATATCAAGGCTCTATCAATAATAGTGCATGAGATATAGGCCAGGTTAAAGTCTTTTTAAAAGTAGGTCTAACTCCAACGGCAATGTCACTAGGCCAAAGGTCATGGTCCTAAATGAAAGGTATTGGCAGGAAATATCCATGTGTGAAATATTATGGCTGTATCTCCTATAGTGCCTGAGATATATAGTTCATAAGATTATAGAATTAACTTTGTGAAAATCAGGCCTCCCGGGCTATTTTCTCCCAGTCTAAGACATTTCCTACTTCCTGTTTAGAAATTTGGAGGGAATTTTGCTTCTCTGACTACTTGCAAAGTTAATGTTTATGATATGAATTCAAACAATGATATTGATAAATCCAGGACATTAAGGGGCTCACTAAATGGTAAGACCAAGTGGGACAACATTGGTGAGTGTTCTTTTGATTATAAATTAAACAAATTCAAATGTTCATTTTTACCATTCCCCACCCACATATTATGTAGTAAATATCTAGGAGGCGTAATTATGAGGCGGAATTCGCCCGCAATTTCTTAAAAAATTCCAAGCAGAATCCGCCTCATAATTCTGTCTAGTTACGCCTCCTAGCAATTACGCCTGTAAAAAAATCCGCTTCATTTGCATATTCCGCCTCTAAAAATTCCGGTTAATTAACATTTGACGCATCTAAATTACGCTTGGTTTTCGCCTCATTCTTATATTTCTTTAAACAAGCTTACTAGCGGAAAATGAGGCGGATTCTGTCTCATAATTCTGTCTCATTTACGCCTCTTTTACAGGCGTAACATCCATTTTGTCATTTGTAGCAGTTTTGAATTTGATCAACCTAACATTTTGTCATTTGGGAAAGGGGTAAATATGATGAACGCTGTCTGACCGGTCTGTGTCATTGCTCATGATTATTGAACTTAATCAGAAATAAATGGACAGAACTTTTTTGGCATTCAAAATACGAAGTCTCGATAACTTATTCTTGTATTTCTAAATCAAACGTGTTCCTTCAATGTTTGGCCTCAGGATGTAGCCTTTAATCATTAATTTTAACTGGGTTGAGGTATTCAACACTGAAATTTCGAAGGTTACGGTATGTTCCAATACATGTAAATAGGGAGAAGTGCCTATTTTCCACGAACAGTGACAGGTATTGCGTGCTGTCCGCGATGCCTTATGAGTTCAGTAGCTGTATCCAGATAGTTCTTCGTCGATTTGTTACAGGGAGACTGGTTCGAGTCGCATATTTTTATAATAAGAAATCCCTCAGGCCTCTTCCCCCGTCAATTTAGAATCGCTGATCTTTGATCATTCACAGGTCGTTGTCTATCTATACACAATCATAGTCTGTTTTTATGTTTCTCACTGTATATCAATGTATCAGAAGAAATAGTATTGCAAATACTGGGAATAATGCACACTAAATCTTTATTTAAATTAGGTTGCAATACCAAAAGAAGGTTTATGGATTGCTCTATCTAATATGTCATACAAGAGCGAAAGCCCTAGGTGGTTGTTGGGTCGATATATTTTAGAATAATTATGTAGGGCTTACATACAGGGTGTCCCAAAAGTAAGGTAACACTTAAAACCTTATATATCTCGGCTAATATACTCCTCACAAAAAGTTAAGCAACAAAGATGTTTTTCTTTCTCAAATGTGTTTTATGGGAAAATCATCAAACAATAACAAAGTTACAGATCCTCGAAAACCGTCTCGACGAAACAATGGTGCAAAACGTCACTCGCTAGCAGTTCAGAATGTGTAAAAAGTTGTTTTCTGGCCACTTCAGGCCACAATCGAGCATCAAGTACCTGGTATGACCCCTACTATGTTCAACACACGCCCGAACACACCTTGGCATCAAGCAGATTTGTCTGTCTAATGTCCGTTGTGGATTGATCCTCCATTCTGTCTGCAAGACCTGTTGCAGTTCATCCAGAGTCTGTTGGCGAACATGCTGACCATAGACACGCCCTCAAAGAATGTCCTATGTATGTTCTATCGAATTAAGGTCTAGAGACGTAGCAGGCCAGTCTATATGTCTGATGTTGTTGGTCCACAGAACTTCAGTCACAATTCCAGAACGATAGGGACAGGCATTACCATCCATTAATATAACAATTGGACCTGTTTACTGTGCCAGAAGGATGGCAACAGGCGTGATGATCTCGTAAATGCACCTTAACCAGTCATTGAACCTCGTCTGATGACAACCAGCTCTGTTCTGTGGCAAACACTGATACCTCTCCAGACCATCAAACTCCAACGTTCATATTGGTCGTGTATAGCGATGTTACAGTCGGCAAACCGTTCATTACAGTTTCTCCACACACGTGTCATGCAATCATTAGAATCAATGCAAAATCTTGACGAGTCAGTCAAGAGTTTGTGACGCCAACGAGTGACCCTCAGTTTTGATGTTGATGTTCCAATATTAATCTTTGCCGTGGATGTTTTGGGGGAAGTTGGATCCGTTGAAGTGGTATCCTGGACCTTAGACCTTCTGTCTGAAACATGTTCCTCGCGGTTTGGGTGGAAACTCTGTTTCCTGACACCCTCTGAAGGTCATTTTGCAGCGATCTGGCCGTTGTAAGCCAGTTCCTACGGACTAAGGTTGCAACATAACGGTCTTCACAAGGTGTTGTTACTCTTAGACGACCTGAACGTGGTCTCTCTGACATCTGTCCTGTTTGATTGTATCGGGTTATTGCTCTCCAACCAATACTGCGATGAAATTTAAAGTGAATGGCAGCAGCAGTCTTGGTTGCCCCTCCCTGTAGCACTCCAACAATTTGAGCCACTTCAATTGGAGTCAAGTGACGTATTGGCATGATTCAAATGTTGATGACAACAAAGTTGTCAAATTGACGCGTTTTAAGCACATACGGAGCTAATGCCAAGTTTGAAATCCGTATATGCGACACATTTTGCACGCATGTTTTGGGGGTGAGTGTGTTCTAATCACGAAATAGCTGTTTTTGGAGACGATAACATTTAGTATTCTTTTAAGTGTGTTTAAGCATAGATATGGCTGTCCGAATAACAAATCTGTGCAAAAGTTTCCGCGTGTATAAAAAGAATATTGAGAGAATTACTTTTGTTGCTTAACTTTTTGTGAGGAGTATATATCAATTGTATATTCCCAATATCGATGACATTACAGAATGTTATGTGTAGAAACAAATAAAAGAAATTTCATCAAAATATCATGGCATTTGTATATTTTATGTATGATAAATAGAACACACCCTATTTCATCAATGACGTCATTTTTATAGTAAATGACGTCTTCTAGATTACGCCCCTTCTGTCGCTTTACTTTATTTATTCTTGTGATATTTAAAGATTTCAATAACTGCCTCACATGTGTCAACAGAACTGTTCCTACATTATCTGTGAATGTTTGATAGCAATATTGTAACAAAGCCATGTTCTTGTTTTGGGAACTACACCACAGAAAATAGATCAATGCATTCAAATCCGGCGTGTGTCCACCAAGGAAAGTCAAAGTATTTGACTTGATCTCCCAAAGACTTTGATTCCATAATTTTAATATTGTATGGGGAAGTTTCAAATTAAATTTCAAATTCACTGTACTAATGATTTAAACGAATCTTGTTCAGACATAATTCTTCCCATCGACTTTCATAGACTTCCATTTACAGTCTCATTCAAAGCTGAGATGTTTTATGCGCTATGGGATGTTTTCGATCTTTGCTTCTATGTTCACCAAAGTCTGGCCGAGATCGTTCAAATTTAGGTATTATTTAGTAGGCTAGTTCTGTCCTTGGTTGATCTTCTGTTTTAAATTAAAACTGTAACTTTCTTTGCACATATATGGGATATTTTGATTAATGATATGATTTACTGCATATATACGCTGTGAGAAATAAGGCCGTGACGTCATTTTGATAGTGGTACAGATGACGTCAAAAATGACGCCATCTTAATTTATGCATAACGTTGAAATATATTGCAAAGATAATTTCATTGAATTCCACAGATAATGATAGTTATCCAAATGAAATCGAATGAGAAATAGCAGAGCTATTACGCTTTGTAAGTGTTACCTTACTTTTGGGACACCCTGTACAATGTTGTCTTGTAGGGCGGATTGGCGACAAAGAATGTATAATATTATTAACACTTCAACATTAAATAAAGTACTGAGAAAAACGATCTTCCATATAAGCTCTGTTTTTTTTTTTTTTTTTTTTTTTTTTTTTTTCAAGACAAAACTTTAGAGTAGAAGGCATTGCGTCGGTGTTATTGCAAAACCTCGTAACTCCAGCTTGATTAAAGCTGGATTACGAGTTTTTGTAAAACACCGACGATGTGTAAATCCGAAAAATAAATGGAAACACTTTTATTCGGGATTGGTGATTTATGGTTGGTTAATGCGATTTCATGGTCAACTGGCCTTCTTTATTGCTCTGATTCCAATCAAATGACCCTGTATACCGCCTACAGACAATTCGTCCAGTAAAATCCAACTGCAATGGTTATGAGCTTGGTGCGTAGGCAAACTACATAATTATATAGTAGTGAAATACCGTTGTATAATTATGTCTTTCCTAAAATCGGTTGAACCCTTTCCCAAATGACAAAATTTTAGGGAAGTCCAGATTTAAAGCTTTGCAGATGACAAAATGTATGTTTATTTAGATAGGTTTAGTGTACAGTATAGCCAAGAAAATATTGAGGCTTAATGAGAAATTGCTGATTATCAGCAATTTCTTCTTTTGCCTCAATGTTTTCTCAAGCATTTTCTAATAGGAACGTCAAAACCAGGTCTTGATTGGGAAAGTGTTAAGCCCGTCATTGGTAGAATTTCTATCTGTATAATTCTTAATTAAGACTCGTTATTAACATATTTTCCTAAGAAATCTTAATGTAATGTCAAGCGAACATTTATATAAATAAATAGATGTTTTACCTCATACAAAAATGACTATATTCTTTTGTGACATACATCTGAAAATGAGTACATTTAAAACTAAAGGTCAGACCCCGGTTTCTCGAAAAAAAAACTTAAGTAGGTTCTAAGACTCAAATCTGAGCACCTTGCTCCAATCGCACGAAATCCACGTGAACTTCAATCGAATACCCTTCAACGTTGGAGAATATTCCTTTGAAGTTGAGCATGTTCTCATGAGTATATACTTAAGTTTTTCCGAGAAACCCGGGTTCGGTCCCATTGACAGGTAACTCATTCGTTTGATACTAGGTATAGTCTAATGATATGACTAAAATATTTCTCCGTGGCCTACTATTTCCGTATTTCAATGGCATCAACTGGACAGTTCTTAGAAGGAGAACAACATCATGCAAGATACACTGTGGCAGAATGTGACACATAAAAACGGCCTGCAGTTACCAAAACTCACGTTGTGTTAAAATTTTTAAGTATACTAATTATATCTCCTTGAATAAGTTGGATGGTATGCGCTACTAATATTTCGGATTAATTAAGGGTTCTTATTGAAATTCTAACATTTTTTTCTGTAGATGAAACGTGACATCATCACATGTAGCACAAAAGTATTCAAACAACTTCAAACAATTATCAACATGAATATTCTTTTAAACAAAATGCAGAAAATATGTTTTCCAATCCTCTGAAAAAATATGGAGGGACAAGTCACAGAAATCGCATCTGCATATAAAGAGTCAGACAGAGAGACACGCGATGGCGCTATTCACGGATGATAAATGTCACTATTTGTGATATATTAACGTTTTTTATCACAGTAAATTGTCAATATTCCGGGGTTTATTGTACAGATAGCATGGAATAGCTGCCATTTTGTGAGAAGCTTAATTAAATGATGATAACTTAACCTTCTGAACTCCAATGGATCTACAATGATGCCAATACCATTTACAGTCATGTCTTTGTTTGGTTACTGGTGCTTTCCAATGATACATTCATATATCTTTAAGTTTTGTGCAGATGAAGAAATTCATTTGGATTAATATGGACCAGACGGACACTTCATCATACACAAGAATTTCATGCCTAGCTCATAGTTTACATGTTAATCTTCCAACACCAGTACCGCTTAAGTATTCATCGACATTTCTCAATCATTTGTCTATATCAAATTACCTTACAAGTCATCTGATTTGATAAGACAAACCGATTGGCTGATGTGCAAATTTCAAGGTAAACTTATTTGATCAATATTTGATCTCATCGACATTTCTAACACCGTTTTCACCCGTCCAACTGTAGGTTAGGTCAAAAGTCGATTCGCGTTGCATGTTCAGAGTTGCATTTGAAAATAAATTGGTGTTGCGTAGTAGCTGATAGTACATATTAAGCCTGAATTATTATTGGCCTATGATACACCAAATGAATCTAATTTAATACTTGAACAACATAAAAATAATATCAAAAACGAAACGATACTCCCGTAAGTCTTTGGCATAAATCACAATGAAATATTAACCCATTACCAAATTATAAAATTTAAGGCCGGTCCAAATTGAAAGATCCTGCAGCCGAAAATCTCAAGTGAATGTATTTTTCATTTTTAGGACTTTTTGGATGGAAGACAATGTGGGAAATGAAGAAATTGCTTGTCACAAGCAATTTCGTCATTTTCTACGATGTTTTCCTTGGCCATTATTTTGTGGGGAGTTAAAAGAGTCATGGGTTGATAATGGGTTGAGACCCAAATAAGGAAACATTTTTCGACGTGAAGCACACACAACGTTAGTCGTTCGTCGCCAATACACTCACGTCCGGATAGAATTATCAAAACCCTTCTTTACATGTCAAACGTCAAACGCTGGCATCAAAGTTAGAAGTGTTTATTTCAAGGCAGGGGGCCATTTTGGGAAATCATGATTAAAGTAATGTTTATGAGCAGTTTTTCTTTATCATGCAAATTGCTTTCAAAGCTATCTTGATTATAGACGTAAAAAGCATAGGGGTTGTTTGGGTAAGTTTTATAAAACGAAATCGATACTGTTAAATAACATGCATTACTGAGAATTCATCCTAATACGTGGCTGTGAAATTTATTACAGTTAATTACAGCGGGAGTTTGAACTATATATTTACACGACATGTCTTTGTGTGGCTCTGTTTCGATACCGTTTGTAATGGTTTACTAACCAACATCTTTTACTGAATTACTTCATTTTACTTAATCTCATTATATGTATAAAGCTGTGCAATTATTCCCATACAAATCTTGTAGTTTGTGCTAGAACTTGTAGTTTGTGCTCAAGAATTTTATTCGATTACACGCTCGACCTGAATCATTCTCCCGACAAACATTTTATTATCAAGAGTTCCGTCTATCTACCAAATAACATACGCTGGTGGGGAATCAAAACCTCGTAACTACAGCTTGAATAAGCTGGGGTTACGAGGTTTTGACACCCCACTGACGCATAGGCAATCCCCGCGTGACAGCTGCTTTTATGAGTTATTGCCAATCATTTGGAAGCAAGATGAAGTGGATCTGTTAGGCATAAAGTATAATAAAATGTTATCTGGTATTGTAATTCAACTGTTTTTCCATATTTTGAACCGCTTTTAGTTTTATTTGTATTCGTATGAAGGTGGTCCTGGTCATAATCATTGTATGGACAAGGTAAATAGCTAGAAGACTTCTTTTGTATTTAGAAGACTTCTTTTGTATTAGACCCGAGTGTTATAAATACAATGAACCCAAAGGACCCGCTTTTCAAACTGAAGAAACCAAACCTAACTTTAATGGAGAAGTATGTGCTTCAATTCAATTAAATCTGCATTAAGACAAGTTAGACAAAACATTTAAATCATTTTCTTTCGTTCTTGAAATGTCACTTGTAACTCCTTCCAATTTTGGCTGGTATTAATTTTCATCTTTGTTGTATTGGTTAAACGACAACTTTATGAGTACAGAGGACCAAACACACCGTAAAATCTAATCAATGCAAACAGAGGAATTTTGTGATTTTTTTTCAATTATCCATACAACATATATTTTATAGAAAAATGTTTTGTTTTAGTTGTACATGTAATTCTAAATGGCTTTTGTCTACATACCGTCTTTACAATATTTTGTTATCAGAATTCAATTTGTTCACCCTTACTCGGTATTAGATAATCATAACAAAGCATAAGATGGATCTAATTTTAATAGCATCAATCATTCTAAAACATGTGACATACACAAATAATATGATAGAAGTAAATTATGACAGTCATAAGTTAGAATCTAAAACGTTATTTATTTAACCCTTTCCCAAACGGCAAAATTTTAGGGTGATCCACTTCAAAACCTACCACAAATGACACAATAAAAGTTATTCATGATAGAATTTGTGTACAATATTGCATAGAAAATATTGAGGCAAAAGGAGAAACTGCTGGTTATCAGCAGTTTCTTCTTTTGTCTAAATGTTTTCCAAAGTCTTTTCTGTTAGGGACGTCAAAACCAGGTCTTGTTTGGGAAAGGGTTAAGAAACAATCTCTGTTCTACCACAATTTGTCATTCGTGCACCCAAATTTTTGGATTAGGCGGTGCAATGATTTGAATATTTTACCCCAATGTTATTATGATGAAGATAGAGGTTCAGCACGCCAACCCGCCATTTATTTCTTGTGACATGTCTTAATGAAACTTTATATCTATTCGTTATGGGGAACTATGTAATAAATATAACAGGGTCGACGACGATAATCCATTAGATTTTAGAATTATGGCGGATACAATTTCTCATCGCAACACGGAAATAATAAGTCGTCGCTTTTAAAAAAAGTATTTTTTTAAAAAAAAAATATTCCCACGAGACAGAACAGTTACCCATTTACAACATTTGTATTGTGTTATATGCATATCTATGGATTAGCTATATCTGGACCATACAGTATCCGTGACAACGGAAATTAACGATAGATATCAACGTCAATTTCTGTTGCTACAAATGACACACGAATATGCACGAAGTACTTTGTAGTAAATGATGGGTTGTGATCCCTAAATATTGCAATCCACTATGTTGTGGGAACGAACATACATACATACAATTGTTCAAATCGCGATTCAACTCAGCAATGGTAGCAATTGACACTAAGTCATCTCAATTTAATCCAAACGATTCGTTTATCATCGGAAGCACCTCATTCTCAAAAGTTCTTCCGGATCGACATCGGTCAAACTATCGTATTTTCATGTCAACGTATTTAAGATACCTTCCCCATTCAGTCCATGGATACCACAGAATACCCTGGTATTGCTTTACACTCGCCATGTCCCCGTATATCCCCGTCAGATGGGCCCGGAAACACCGGTTGTGCCACCAACCGCCCGGATATTCTGCAGCACAGTTGGTACCATCATACAGATCGTTGTCCTTGTCGCGTGTACTAAATGCCATACCAGTATGAATACCCCCGGAGTGAGACACGTTCACCAGTGAATCTCCGGCCGTCCCGCTGTATCCTCCCACTTTCAGGATGTAATTCTCGACTTCTGGTCCAACCTCGAAATGGCTGTACTTCGCATAGGCCTTGTTACCGGCATAATCTTCCATATCTATTCGAAGCTCCATCGTTTTGGATTTTGTCAAATCATGAATGAGGTCGTTCCCCATCCAAAAGTCTCCTTCAATGTTTCCAAACCCGCGCTTATAATCGTTCCAGTCTTTATCAAAGTCGGTTGATCCATCCTGACGTCTCATCATGACTATCCAAGCGCCACCGTCGGTGTCGGTGTCACAAAATACAGTCTTCTCCATGTTTATAGATTTGATATATATGCCAAAGACACCGTTTCTTCTCGCCCCCGAGCAGTAGGAAGACTGTAATGATTTTCGTGTGGAAACAGGAATGTTGGTTGTATCAGGATATTCTGGGATGTCTGTCGTAGGTTTCACCGTTACGGGTTTTTGTAAAGTGTCGTTAACGTAGGCCACGAATGATAGAAATGTTTCCATATCTACAGCAATGTCTGACAGCGCATCTTCCAAAGTCTTAACCCTATCTCGATATTGACGATTTAACCGATTTTCATCTTCCACCGCTTGTAGTTTGTTCTGCAAATGACGATTCAATCGTTTTTCCGATTCCAGTGCTTTAAGAATAGCAGAATTAACATGACTATTTGCATTTGCAACTTCTCTACAGTCCACAGCACATTTCCCGCATGGTTCAGTATTGTTGTTGCCGCGTTGATCTTCCTTATAATTTGATCCTGGCTTCTTTAAATCCTCCACAGCTTCAAACAAAGTAGAAATGTCGGAATTGATGTAGCCCAAATCTTCTCTTACTTCACGCCTGAAGCTGTTAAGTTGGTTTAGAACGCGCCTGCTAGATACATCACAATGTACCTGAAGCACAATACATAGTATTATTATTAAAGTAAACCGCACTGGCATGGTGTCCATGTTAGTTGAGAATACGTCAACAACTAACAAGAGTGCGTAAAATGTAAAAATAACCCCGCTGATTAAGTGTTTCCAATCATACGATATAAAAAAACAATAGCATACTATTCGTTTCCGTAACAAAGAATATTTTCTTTTGGAAATAATTCATGCTATGTATAGACGACAAAATTTCTGTAAATGCCAAATGTACAGTTTGTGCATTGTGTTACAGGACATAACAATTGAAAATAAGAAAAAGAAACATTTGGACGGCATCATTTTCTTTCCGTGTCAAGATGTTTTCTACGACTGTCTTTATTAGGAATGTCTTATTTGAGAAAGTGTAACACTTTAGATCACTATCTCAAGTAGTACCACTTGATAAACGCATTGACAAGTACCATTATCATCAGAACAAAGTACTTAAGGTATATTACCCATCATTAAAAACACTACTTTCTAGCCATACGAAATGCATTAAATTACACACACTTCTAAATACACTTCACATAAGGTGATTCACCGTGCCGGATTTCAAGAATATGCTTCAAGAAGAAAATAATTTACGAATGTTATTTACTCTATATTCATAAACAAGGGAGGTAATTTGGAACATTTTTGTCAAATATTTCCATAAGTATGCATCAATTCAAAATTCTAAACCGTTCAAAATGCTTATGTTTGTATTTCGAATGGAAATTTTTCACAGTTAAGGAATTACTGGCATTTTTGCAAATTTCGCCCCTGGCCCTTCAGTGCTAATGATGGGTTGTATACGTTAATTGTGATGATTTACTCGCGTATAAGGTCTTAGCGGCTTGTCCTTTTAATATTCAAGTTTTAGCCTTACGCTGTTCTTGCTGAAATGTTGAGTCCATAGCCATATCATCGGTGTTGTTGCAAAACTCCTTTTTTAACGATTTATGTACGTGTAACATGTTTGTATCACGGTATATAATCACATGACACAACAAATTCAAAAAATCTTCAATAGTTTTATTAATACTGGACCGAATTGAATTCGGTTTGAAGCAGAGAATGTGGACAGACGTCATGCTTTAGATGGACGTGGTTGATTTTTGAAAAATAAAAAAAAAGTTATTGAAGATAAAGCAAAATTTTGGTTTATCTTCAATAACTTTTTTATCAGTTGATTTTTCAAAAATCCAACACTTCCAGCTTATTCCTGGCATTTTTCCACATTCTCTGCTTCAAACCGAATTCAAATTGATCAAGTATTAAAAAGATATTGAAGATTATCGGAAAGTCACGTGATTATACACCGTGTTGTATGTATACCCTTATCCACATTCAATATACAGTTGACACTCGTTGTGTCAAAGTCGGTGGGACAGTCAAAATTCCGTGCCCACATGATAAAGACTTTTATATATTGTCGAAAATGAAGAAATTATTTGTGACTATCAATTTCCTCTTTATTTTCCACAATTGTTCCTACCCAGAAGAAACAAAGAATTTAAAATTCTTTTCACTTAAATGTGTCGTCTGAGTCATTTTTGAATTTTGATCATCCTATAATTTTGTCGTCTTGCAATGGGTAAAAGACAGCTACAATCTACTTGGCGAAGTATGAATAGGAAAAGAAAATCTTCAAGATATTTGTTTGATATATGATTAATGATTCCGAAAATGTATGTCCTTTTTTGCCATGTCCTTCATACTTTCGTATACCTTTAGAAGTTAATATTGTCACAACTAAGTAGTATTTTATTTTGGTTAACAAAGGATGGGTTGCAAAAGGAGTCAAAAATAACTTTTCTTTAAATTTGGTTTATTGATAGAGTTACATAGTATCTTACATCTGTATGTTTTCAAACGAAGGCTTATTTGTGAAGATAATGGCTGACGAAAAGGGTCGGGTAAATTGACACAAGAAGCAAGTTTTTACTTCTGTATAGATCAGATCAAAATGAAACTGTGCATATACTTTCAATGGACCAAGGACAGACTATTTTAGGAATCATTTATCATATATACCAGTTTGTTGGTATTCTGTATTCCGTCAATCTCAGATTTTGCTTACTTTTGATGTACTAACTTTACGAAGCTATCTCTGCAGCTTTTATTTTTGTATCATCTGAACATGGTCCTAAATAGTGCAGTACAGCATACTGCTACAGATGCTCGGACTGCCCACACATGTCCCTCTAAATGTCATCGCTACTATATTATGTCGTCACAATGTTTTAAAAAAGTCTCAGATAAATTATGAAATATAGCATCCAAACATAATGTTTGCATGCCAACATTATCATGATATTTGACATGAAATTTCGTGGAAAGCCGGGTATACCTAATATATCTTCACATTTTCTCGTACAATATGGACATTTTATCAGTACATAAAGTCAGACAGAGAGACACGCGATGGCGCTATTCACGGATGATAAATGTCACTAGTTGTGATATATTAACGCTTTATATCACAGAAAATTGTCAATATTTCAGAGTTTATTGTACAGAGATCATGAAAAAGTTGCCATTTTGTGAGAAGCTTAATTAGATAAAAGTGGTTACTTATTCCGGGGTTGCTGATAAGGGAGGGTAAAGCCGTTCTAATATTGTTAATCAAATACAAACTCTAAGTTGTGGGTATTCATTTGTATCTTTATATATATAATAGATAATTTATTTTACAATTACTCATTGATTTGAGACATCTAAGAAGTTTTGTATTGTCTATAGTCTGGCAGAAAAATACCGAAGTCAAAAGACATAGTTGTGTGCTTTCGAAACGTATTTAGCTACTCACCTTTTATTAAAAAGTCACATACGAGCTCGTATTGTAATTATTTACATACAAATATTGGACTTTGAGCTAGAACTGCTGCTCAAACAATTTATTCGATCACACGCTCGACCTGACTCCTTCTCGGGACAACAATTTTATTATCAAGAGTATCGTCTATCGACTAAATAACACCGAGAACCGCATCTGACAAACGCTCACTATGAGTAATTAGTTACAGTATAGAAACAGAATTAAGTGGATATTTTAGGATTATTAACCCTTTCCCAAACACCAAAATTAGGGTGATCCACTTCAAAAACTACCTCAAATGACAAAGTAGATGTTAGTAAAGATAGGATTTGTGTAAAATATGGTACAGAAAATATTGAGACAAAAGGAGAAACTGCTGGTTATCAGCAGTTTCTTCTTTTGTTTCAATGTTTTCCCAAGCCTATTCTATTAAGGACGTCAAAACCAGGTCTTGTTTGGGAGAGGGTTAAAAAGAGTACATAAAAGTTATCTGGTAATGTAATCCAACTGTTGTTCCATATTTGGAACTGTCACTCATTATATTCTATCCTTATCAAGGTGTTTCAACTTAAAATCATTCGCGACTTTACGGTAGACCTGGCGCAAAGAGGAGTTCTGCTTTACAAGGCGGCTGACGCTACACACGTTGTCCTATATTACGGGGTCAATATAAAGGCTTCATTTGTGTATTTTATTATGCTCCTGTTAAAATTCGACAGAAGAGTAAAAATCTTGATAAAGAAATATCATTATACCGTTTCCTATCGGTCATAGAAGTGGCGGCCTTTCGTTCTTGATATGTCATTTGCGACTCTTCCAATTTCCAGGTTTTGTCGTGTTGGTAAGAGTTATACGTCCACAAAGTCCCAATACAACAAAACACTTAAACAATAGAGACAGTGGAAATTTGTAAGTGACAGCTTCCATTATCTTTACAGCATCTATTTTATAGACAATTGCATTGTTTTAGTTGTATCTCTATACAGTTTTGTCTACATAGCATATATATGTATACCAGTACAAGGAGTGATGTATTGTCAGAATTATATTGTCGGTGGGAAGTCAAAACCTCGTAACTACAGCTTGAATAAGCTGTAGTTACGAGGTTTTGACTTTCCACCGACAATATTGTGTTCACCCTTATGTATTGTTGGATATTTTCAACATAACATACGATACTGTTTTCCGTGGTCCTGGATGAAACCCAAAGTTGTACAAAGTGTTTGGTATCTAAATAAGGGTGGAATTCCCTAAAAGAAAATCCTGGGTTTCACTTCTTAAATGTAATAAATTATTCCAATATAAATATGACAAGTTAAACATGCAGCACGCAAACCCGTCATTCCTTTCCTGTGACAAGTTTTGATGAAACATATAAGAATTAATTCTATAGAAATAACTCAATGATATAGGATGATTGGACGACAAATATCCATTAGATTTTAGAATTGTGGTGGATACAATGTCTTTTATACATCTAAGCGCACCGTGGAATAATAAGACACCATTCTTTGCACAGTTTTCTCGGTAAAGTTACCACATAATTATATTCGCTCGAAGCAAACGCATTTTCCTATTTATAACAGTTGTATTTACTTTATCTTTATGTTTATTTATGTGGCAAATATGATTAAAGATAGGTAGATTTTATTGACTTATGCAAATACATGTATCTCGTCATATACAAAACAATTTCCAAATATAAAGTAACTTTCGGTAGCAAAATATAGATATAAAATGTTGATTTTAGTAGTAACTGACTTTGTACGTTTGATTTTCCAATGCATATATAGTTGTACAGATGTATAAATTTTTTAAGATTCTATCTTTATCAGAATTATGTTTCTTAATTCTTCCCACTAAACACATTTCAGAAAGTTCACGGAGAGTGGGATAAGATGTCAATTCCAAAACATGTACATTGTATTCAAACGTTCAATTTCAGAAAATAGTATTATATATAATCAGTGTGTTAGTACATGATAACAGATACCCTAATATTATTACTGACTTCATTTCCTTTTATATCCGTGTAATGCAATTTAATTCACTTTGGTGTAGTTTAGGCCATTTCCAAAAATGGACAAGCCCTCCAAGAAGACCAGTGTCATGTCAAATGACATAGATAACACCGGGTATAGTGAGACAAGAGTGTGTGACCGTTATTTACGTGTATTTTATGGCGTACCAAATGGGTCAAAAACGGCTCCGTTCATTGGTCCTCCTCGTTTTGACATTTTCAGAGCCTGGTCGTATAAAATAAACAGGTGCACCTGTATATTCTGAGGTGAACGTATAAAATATAAGTGCACCTCTAAAAAATACAGGTGCACGTATAAAATTTATACGTTTACCTCAAAATATACAGGTGCACCTGTGTTTTTAGAGGTGCACCTGGTATCTAGACTTTTGACCCATTTGGTACGGCATATATTTACTATGTAAACGGCGAGCACTCCCGTTTGTCCCACTGTACGAGTGTACGCGTATCTGTATTGCATACACAACTATTATTTCGTGACACAAAAGAAAGTGTCTATGTATTAGATAGAGGCTGTATAGTAGATTCTACGCGAAATAAACATTCAAATGGGCGCAGCCCATTGAATGTTTATATCGCGTAGAATCTACTATACAGACTCTATCTGACTTAATGTTTGCTAGCGGTTCATTGGAGAAGGGACGTGGCTATACATAGACGTCACATAAACTAGACGGAAGTGAGTTTATGCGAAATATAGCGGCGAAATCTTAAAATATACTGCAATTTCATTGGTCTAAAAGTAGGTCGAACACTAAGATTAATAGTCAAATTATCTTATTCCACATGAGGTTGTTTCGACAAGTTTATAATTAGCCTCGCTTGAATTGATTATGTTTGCTTGCCTAATCAAATAAATTCATTATGATGCCGCTTTAAGACGTTGGCTAGTGTACCAACAATCTAGCATTACATTGTCGAATTTTAGAAACAAAGGATGAAATCGATAATCCATCATAGTCTCGTGATCATTTAAAAGCAAAAATTAAACACTATTGGGACAAGACTTTATTCATAGAATACCTTCACATACAATCTCGCTTCTTGGTTAGCAATGACATAACCAATCCAGGAATGATTGTTAAACTTTTATAATCTATTGTTATCAGAATATAGTGAGTAGGACAAGAGACACGCAATAGCGCTATTCTTGGATGATATATGTCACTAGTTGTGATATAGGCCCCCCTATTAACGTTTTTATCACAGAAAATTGTCAATATTTCGGAGTTTATTGTTCGGGAATCAAGAAATGGTTGTCATTTTCTGGGATAACTTATCAAATGACGATACCTTGATAATTTAACCTCCATGACGGGATTGCATTACTACTGAAATACATGTACTTAACCTTTTATTAAAGCATGGACTTTTATTAGGATCGCTGTATGTGCTGAAAGCCCTTATAATTATGTTAAATTATTTTCTCAATTTCGTCATAACGAAGTCTTTTTCATTATCTTATTTTTGTGAATTGAATGGCTTTTTAATCATTTAATCATTTCGATGTATTTCTTTTCTATAATCCATTTAATCAAGTAAACGCCGGTATGGGTTTTTTATTATAAATTGAACTGAAGATAATTTAGCAGTGGTGTATAAAGATTTGATAATTAAACAATTTAACAAATCGACTTAGCGACTTTCTGATAACAAAAAATAATTGTAGATTTAAAGACTAGAAGGAACATGTAATTCGTTTGTCTTTGATGTAATTCTGATTAAAATCTGAGCACCGATAGAATTACTCTATTGATCTAAGATAGCCTGCTAAAACTATTTTCGGCGTTACGCAGTCGCCAAAAACACCCACATCCAAACAAATTGTCTGGTAATACGAAATCAATATTGAACGACGTACATGACAGATACTTCAGTGAAAAGTATGGCACGTCGTTTGCGTTTAGAAATCAGATGTACATGTAAGCAGCTCTTGATGTTCAATTTCACGCAAACTATATACATGTCCATATTGAACACTTGGTAAAAATCCCATTCATGAAAACTCCTATAAGAGTGAAACCGGTAGAATAATAGTCACTGACTTTGATTTTAGATGTATAAGCATATTTATACTTAAACTGCAAGCGTAAGTAACAAAAGTCATTTAGTAAATGGGAAACGTTTTTCTTAATTTTCTGTCCGATATTTTATACGTATTCGTGACCCAACAATCCTATTTTCGAGGCATATTGAATATATATAGAGAGAGATACTTGTATTCAAATCTGATCTTGCAACGTACCTAACCTTTCCTTATTTTATTCATAATATTTATTAATAAATAAAGTCGCACAATCTTCTAGACTCATCATTACAGTTTAATTCGCTCACACACTCAATTATCTCATTCTACCGACAAGCATTTTATTATAAAGAGAACCGTTTATCGATCAAATTACACAGGGACACCCCTTGTGACAACTCGGTACTTTGAGTTATTGCCAATCTAAACAGAATTTACTGGATTCACTAGGAGAATTCAAACATAATAACAGATAACCTGCTATATTAAAGACATTTTTGTGACATGTCATCATTTTCTTGAACTGGTTTTCCAAGTTGTAATCATGGTAAAGCTTTGAAAAGAATAAGACTGCCCAGGATAACCTTTTATCTTTAGACAAGAATGTTTAAATGAACATTGAACTAATAATGCAGTGACAACACAACCCCATCCCCAATATCCATTCATAGCACCAAAATAAAGAACGAAAATCAACTGAAAGGGGAATTGTTTAACTTAATAGATGAACCCTTAGTTAAAAGAAACATAGTCTGAAGTCTTTCTTTTGATTTGGTTTTTGATACTGTTTCTGTTTAGACACAGGGTTGGGGATAGTAGGGGGCACTGGCTCTTCATACTGCAAAATATCTAACCCTAATGGTGTGGGTACCATTGGAATCGTATCATCGGGATATTCAAATCCTTACGCAGAACATAGAGGTTGGATTTGGAATATAAGAGTTAGTTTGTCTTTTACCCCTTCTTATCTGTTGCTATGTAGACCAGTGTAAAAATTGTCATTTTTTAAAACATGGTTACATGATAATGTTTATGTGTCCAGAAAGTCCCAACACAACAAAACATTTAAACAATGCAGACAGCGGAGATTTGTAAGTGACAGCTTCCATTATCTCTACAGCATCTATTTCATAGACGATTGGGTTGTTTAAGTCGTTATTCTTAACGAATTTGTCAACGTTACAAGTAGCTTTACAGTGATAGTCTAACGGTGTAAATATGGGATTTGTTAACATACGTTACACGTACTGTCATGTCCAACCAAATCAACCCGGGACAACTTAATTTTCGTGTACAAAAGCCGTTGGTAGAGCGTATTAACAAAACATTGCCGAAGTGGGGTCATTACATATGCAGATGTCCCGGGTTAATGTTGCTGGACTATACTCACATGAATAACTCAATTTAATCTAAGCGTTTGGGAAATATTATAAGTATAGCGCACCGATATTAACTCGGGAAAACTTATTTTCGTCTATAAAGTCCGTTAGCAGATCGCATTAAGAAACAATGTCCAAAGTGGAATAATTACAAAAATCCGTTTTCTTACAAGCGTAACAAAATAGAAATCAATTAAATGGGAAAATGTATAACTCATTAGATGAAATCTGAGTTGATCGGAATAATGCCAGAAGTATTCGTTTCTTTTTATTTTATTTTTGATACTACATGTATTTTTAATTACACCATTGTGAAATGTCGTGGTATTCAAAATGGACACATGATATGTTTATGCGTCCACAAAGTCCCACATAGCAAAACACCTAAACAATGCAGACATCGGAAATTTGTAACTGACATTTTCTATTAACTCTAAGGCATTTATTGTATAGAAAAATTTTGTTTTAGTCGTAATTCTAAACAAATCCTGTCTATTCTAGCTTCCCAGTAGGGGACGTTGGCATTAAGAAAAAATATCTACGTTTTGCGTAACTCTGCGAACACAAGAAGTTGTCATTGGTCATTTAGTTACATATGTTAAAAAATTTGATAAATCGAATTATGGTAATACATCTATATTAACAGAAAGAACAATTAAAACAGAAACGAATCAAAGACTGTTGTGTTTTTTCGTAAAGTTAATCCATCTAAAAAGGTAACGCAAACATAACCATGTTCATTGTCCCTACTCTCCTGAGCAAGACCTCCAGTGGAATAAACAACAATATGTATTAATAGCGCATGGTATTTTTAACTGTACAGATACCAGCAGTTTCAGAATTATGATTGTTTAGTAAAACTGCATAATTATAAAATTGATAACCACTTGATGACATATCAAGTATGTTATCCCCACCCTTTTTGAATTGATATATCGTTCAAATCGAAGCTCCGTTCACAATGTGATACTTTGCCAATACAAGGTAAATATGGTAATTATGGTCAAGTGTGGCAAAAAAGAAAATCGAGCAGGTTCACGGAAACTGCCTTATTGACACTCGTCCTTTTAGATCTTACAAGGTACCTATCAACCTATTCGACTATTCCTTATTGTATTCATTATATGTATTAATGTATAAAGTCATCCAATTTTCTAGAAACTCATCATTACAGTTTCATTCGCTCACACGTTCAATTATCTCATTCTACCGACAAGCATTTTATTACCAAGAAAACCGTTTATCGATCAAATTACACAGAGAAACCCCGTGTGACAACTCGGTACTTTGAGTTAGTGTCAATGTTACTTAAACAGAATTTACTGGATTCACTAGGAGAATTCAAACATAATAACAGATTACCTGCTATTTTAAGTAAATTGTGTGACCTGCCATTGTTTTCTTTATTAAAACTGGTTTTCCTAGTTGTAACCGTGGTGAAGCTGTGAAAAGGTCAAGGCTGGGACAACTCTATAACCCATTACCAAACGACAAAATTTTAGGGCGGTCCAAATTGAAAGATCCTGCAGACGACAATTTCAAGTGAATGTAATTTCTAACTCTTAGGTATTTTTGGATGGAAAACATTGTGGGAAATGAAGAAATTGCTTGACACAAGCAATTTCTTCATTTTCCACAATATTTTCCAAAGCCAATATCTTGTGGGGAGTCGAAAAGAGTCATTGTGTGTTAATGGGTTAACTTAAGACAAGAAGATTTAGATGTGCATTGGACTACTAATGCACTGACAACAACAGCAAACACCACAATATCCATTTTCTTAAATGCAAAGAACCACAATCAACTAAATGGGAAATGTATTTAACCAATGGATGAAATCTGCGTTAAAAGGAACAAAGTCAGAAGTATTTTTTTTATTTCGGTCTCGATACTGAAGTCTGCGTTAACAGGAACAAAATCAGACGCATTTCTTTTGATTTGGTTCTCGATACTATTTCTAATTTTGACCCAGTGCTACAGGTAAGAGGGGGTATTGCTTTTTCAAACTGCTAAATATCATTCGATGTTAAAAAAAAGTACCCACAACATAAGGTTTGAATTTGAAACGAACGAAATAGAATGACTATTGCCCCCCATCTTATCTGTTGCTCTGTAGATAAGTGTAAAATCTCGTCGGTTTTTGAAATGGTTATACGACATGTTGGTATATCCATCATATCCCAATACAACAAAACACTTAAAACAATGCAGACAGGGGAAATTTGTAACTGACAGTTTCCATTATCTTTATGGTATCTATTTTATAGAAATTTGTTTTGTCATAGTTGTAATTCTATACATTTTTTGTCTACGTTACCTGTTGCTTTGCATCGCTAGATGTTGGCATTTTGTTAATTTGTATCACTTGAATGAAACATTTTGAAACGACCACTTATATTTAAGCTTTTGAGAAATATTACCAGTATTCAAACACTTTTTAGAAAGAAAAAAGATAAATAAACACCCAAACGATTTTGATAGAGCCAATTGTTAGGCATTTTTCCTTAATATTTAAATACTTTCATTCGGTGACTGGTTGTTTTATTAATGCTTCGAGTCAGGTCTTACCGCGTACAAAGCCTCGATTTGATATGTTTCATTTCCGCCTTTTTCTTGTCAAAATGTTTTGCTAAAGTTGTATATAAAGAACAGTATTGTGTTCATGTGAACATCCCAGATGAAGCTTTATTGTGTTCTGGTACCTTTTTGTCTTTGTTTGCGTGCAATCCGAAAGAATTTACTAATTGAATATTTCACCATTATTCGGGAAAATCGCCGTTTAATCATGTCAAAAGCAGCATAGTTTAGACTTGCCGAATTCGAAAGTTGTTGTATACCACAAAAAGGATGCTGATAAAGAAATAGTTTATGCACAAAACAACAAAGACAAAACTGAGGTAAAAGAAGAAAACGTTGATAATTAGCATTTTCTCCTTTGTCCCATTTTCAGACTTTTATTTCAAGTGCTCCAAAACGAGTTATTGGATGTTTTTATTTTTTTTTTTATTTTTGCTTTTTTTAATCTGATTTGATCTTTCACTTTTATTGAGGGACTTACCTAAACGCGTGCTTAATGTATTTTATAAGCCCATATTACTTTGGTGGAGTAAAAATGGGACAAAGACTTTGAAAAATGCAATATGTTCATTCATTGTTAATCAAACTCTATGTTGTAGGTACCCATTAGAATCGTTTTATAAAAAAAACGATTAAAATGAGTATCAACATTATAGGGATTGGATTTTTAAAAACGTATCAAGAATACCTTCCTCCTTTTTATCTGATTCTGTAGTGTATCATATATAGCTCTGTAGCTGCTGTTGGGTTTCCCTAAATCTCCTTCATTTTCTAGTATTGGAACAATATCGGTAGGTTAAAACTGGAGACAAAACAGCTTTTCCTTTAAACAGTTATCGATAGAACTGTGGGGACAATAGTAACAATAGAAAACCTGATTTCTGCCCGAGTTTTATACGTGTAACATCGGATTATACGGCACGGATAATTGACGAAGGAAACTTTTTATGCAGTGAGACTTTTTTACGTTTAGATTCCTTTGGATATTCATCTAATTGGATTTTTTTTCTCCCAATTACCTCTATTTTCCACCTCTACCATGCGTATGTGGTACCCTTTACTTTAAAAGCTGTATACCTAGCTTACTCAAACGCGAAATTTAAACTAGAAACAAAAACATTTATTTGACTTTACATCAAACATTTACAGTGCATAAGTTTGAATTACTTTCGTTCTGAAAAATCTAAAAATGGAAACACGTTTTCAATTTTTGGATACCATACAGTATATACTCGTACATAGATATTTTCTCAGTCATTTTGTTATAATTGATACTCGTCACACCAAACAACATTTCAGTAACACCAGTTGATATGGTACTACTTACCTTGTATGATGCATGTGCAGATTAACGGAGTATTTAACCCTTTACCAAACAACACAATTTTAGGGCAGTCCAAATTGAAAAATGCTGCAGACGACAATTTCATGTGAATGGAATTTTTAATTTTAAGGTCTATTTGGATGGAAAACATTGTTGGAAATGAGGAAATTGCTTGTGACAAGCAATTTCTTCATTTCCCACAACGTTTTCCATGGCCATTTTTGGGGGGGGAGTCAAAGAGAGTCATTGTGTGGTAGTGGGTTAAAGGTCTATAATCCTGTGCACATACTGCAAAATTCATCTTTCATGATAAACAAAGGTAGCAGTACGACAGGGACAAAATTGAATGTAGTTCATAAATAAGATTTAACATTGTTGTAGCAGAAGTTCCTATGTTATAATACCAGTATTTCAAAAATGTTTGAAACAGAATGTATCTATTTTGATTAAGAAAAATAACTATATTTCAATTTTGAACACATTTTATTTATTTTATAAAGGTAAATATGAATTGTGTACCTACACCGGATAAATTTTGATAACTTGCGATAACCATCTTAAATTTGAAACGTTTCCTTACGCATAAATCTAGGCCTTTCTTTTCATAACCCTCGTAAATTGTGTTTCACTTACAATTATATTGGTGTTGACCATTGTAAATACATATCGAACAAAGATTCTATTATTCTTGGGTTGAAATTAAATGGCTTGTTTTCATGATTCATTTTCCAGATAAGGCTGATGGTTACATGTTTAGACTACCTTCCTCGCCACCCGACGGTATTTTGTGGACCTTATACCTAGATGTAAAATGAGCTCTGACGTCATCATCATGGTAGCTGTGCTTAATATGGTATTAGACAAAGGTTCGTATGAAACATAGTATAACTAACAATGGCATTTACAACAATTGTTCAAAGTTTTAACAAGTCTGGCCAAAAAGGTTAGGGTAGCACTCTGAAAATCACTAATGGCACTAACTGCATCATAAGTGTCACAAAGCTTTCCAAATTGACAAATGAGACTGATTTAAAAAAGTCTATACATTTGAGCTGCAAAAATATATGGACAGAAAATAAATTGCTGAACTTTTTTTCTCTCAGTACTTTTTAGTACAGTATCCATGGTGTACGTAAAGCCATTTTGTAATTTATAGACAAACTAGAGCTGGTTAATTCTGAATGCTGAATTACAAATATGTATACACATTAACTCAATTAAATACCAGAGAGCAAAATTTTAGACTTGTCAAAATCCAAAAATGTTGCAGAATTCGAAAATCTTGTAGGAAGTGATGAAATTGTTACAAGCAACTTCTTCATTTCTTCATTGCTACAATGTTTTCCAAAGCCTTTGTCTTGTAGGGCGTCAACACACGGCAGTGTGTGTTTTAATCATAACCCGAAAAGATTACATAAACGGTTACCCAAGAAATGATCTCGTTATTGAATATTATGAAGAGTTTGGTTTCTTCATATTACATGACAAATTAAATCTCTAAATGATAGGAAGCACAGACAGTTATGTAATTATGGCGTAGTTTATTGAATTTTCCACTCTTTGATTTCTCCCTAATTAAAAATATGACAATTCCCCTTGAAATCTTTTGAATCGGAAATTGTATTTTTACTTCTTTTAGGAAATATATTCATTCTAATTTCGAGGCTGATAATTTTCATGAAAAGTAATAAAAATATGCTGTTCTTGAATATTCGTATATATCAAGATATATTTGCCAGAATACGTTATTAAAATGGACGCGGCATTGGTTCAACGATTTCAGATGTATATTAAAAATGGTCAATACTCAGCTCAAATTCTACAAAGGTTCAAAAGTGCATTGTAGAATATGGATTTTTAATTGAACCTACTGATAATTGATTAATACAACTTAGTATTCTTTATGTGTTTTGTACATATGCAATGGCAGAATGAATAACAATGATGTATTGTCTTAAAAAACATACTCATGAAATCTTGCGTGCCTATGGTCTCCACCATAACGATTGTGTGACACAGTACACGCCAGACATTCAGGCATGGCTACATTCATCATGTATGAGAGATTAAACCTTTACCAGACAGCAAAATTGCAGATCACAATTTCAAGTGCATGGAATTGTATATTGGTCTGGTGATTTTTTGTAGAAAAAACATTGTGGTATTTAAATGAGGAAATTACTTTTCCGCGATGTTTTCCAAAGTACATGTCTGTCTTGTTGGGCGTCAAAAAGCGTCAATTTGTGGAAATGGGTTCAATTTCATATAGATCAAGATTATTATATGTCGTGTTTTAAACAAAACAGCCTAGTGTTTAGCAGACAGAGGAAAATGCCATTTCCTTGTATTCAGGATTGAATTAATACCCGCGGTGTGTAAGTGTTTATAGCAATTATTCTCAGGAAGTCACTCTGTGTCCGCTAATGTGCATCATGTCATTTTGAAATGTTTGTTACACAACCTTCAAGCACATTGGATATAAGTACACGTATTATATAGACCATGACAAGACTGCACAGACTGACCAATGCCACACATTACTTTTGTGTTTCAAACTTAACCAGAGATATTAAGATCTACATTTGTAAGGACACAATTTGTACAAAGGATTTTACAGACGAAAATATAATTGTTTCGGTTCATTGCATTACAATGGAAACTTGTATCACGATCTTACACAAATTTGTTTTTATGATTGCACAAAGGATGCTTACAATCTATCGACTTATACACAAGACATACAGGTACATGTAAAGTGTTTATCAGAATTAGATCTTATTTACCAACTTTGTGTGTATGTTCAAATTCTTAATTGGACAATGTATTTACATAATTGACAAGAGAAATTTGACTTGTCGAATCAGTCGAAACGTACAACAGGACATAACTTATTTTGTAAACAACCCAAACATACACCTTACGTTAAGCAAGAGTTTTTTTTTTAACTAAAGCTGTCACATTTTCAAATAATGACACTATTTGAATAGACCTAGCAGGCGTATCATCTGTGACGTTTACAAGTTCTATAGATCTATTTATATTTTTTCCCTAAAATTTCTAAAAGGTGGTTCTGGTTAAAGGGAAAGAAAATCGCCAGTGTCATTATCACTCGGAGATGATACCATACAACTTAATTAAAGCTTTTTCCATTCAACGTCCGATTGTGACGTCCCTGAAAGAGTAGACCTGCGCTTTGAGAAATATTGATATTACAAAAAGACCAGCATTTTCTTATTTTGCCTTACTATTTGTTTCTGCTGAAATGCACAATAGCTTTGAAGTTAATAACATGCACTTTGTAATCTACATGAGCTATCAAATTGGTACATTCTATATATATTCGCAGTTTGGGAAAGGGTTTCACTGGTAGGAATGTTGTAAAATGCTTTACAATTATGTAATCTAACGTTACAATGATTTCAGCTAGTGGGTTACAATGCTGGAAGTGTATCGCACAAGACTGTGAATATAATCCCGAAGATAACTATAAAGCGTCTAAAGTATCGTGTGGTGGTGGACAACAGTGTATGGTAGGTGATTGTTGTTGTAGATCTACTTGTTTTGTTGACAAATTATATCAACACAATACTGTGAATATAATCTAGAAGACAACTATAAAGCATCTAAAGTATCGTGTGGTAGGGGACAACAGTGTATGGTAGGTGTTTATCATTTTAGTACGCTTCTACCCAATGGAATGTATTTTAACCCCAACATGGTACCATTATTCGTCTCATTTGTTTGAACTTAGAAACGACTAATAGACAGCATAGTGGTAATGTTGAATTATTTGCAGCTCTACATTTGTATATCGATGTTATTTACCAAAATTGTGTAATTCGTGTAATAAAGAAGTGTGTCCTTTAAAGTGTGCATATGTTACAGGTTACTCATGAAGCCTCCTTATTATACTATATAGAATTTGTCTTTTCCACGCACTGCTACGCGCATCAAAACATTCGTTGAGCCAAACAGTCCCTTAACTGGTCCAGATCCACGCTTTGTCTGTGGAACATTAAGGAGACGGACCTTCCATGACCGTTTGGATTTTTAACAATTTTCATTTGAATGAGTGTATCTTCCCCCCCCCCCCCTGCAAAAACAGGGTCATGGGGAAAATGGGGGCCTCAGTATTCCTACACATAGTGCCAGCAAATATTTCTCATAACAAAGATGGGAAGTGGGTCAATGATGAGCAGACGTACCATGCAAAAGCATGAAATGAAAAAATGTTGTCTAAAAAGCATTTCCACAGATAGCAAGGCATGATAAAAAGAATAGCCATTTTAATAACAATTGAATAAGCACTTCGGACTGACATGCAGCCGCATATGGAATCATAAAACTACTTTAGTAATATTATGAGTATAGTTTCTTGATTTTTTTCTAATCAAGCTAAATGCGAGATTTTTTTCCGAATTATTGACGGATTCAGTTCTGCAGGACACTTTTTAAAAGTTATCAAAGTGGTTTTCATTACTTGGTGCTAGGGCTAATATGTTCAAATTTTATAATGTGCGACAAACTAGACATTTTCGAACCCACAAATCTTAGACTAAGAATAATTATTTCATACTCTTCATTTCACTGGTTGAAACAGAAAGTAATGACAGAATGGGATGATTAGTAGCAGCACCAGCAGCAGCCCAAGTTCACACCTGTCTGTTTATATTACTGATCAATTTTTGTTTGTATATTTCATTACAGAAAGTGCGTTACAAGATGTTTGACAACAAGACTCATTACGATTCCGTGATCCGCACGTGCACATCGGGCCCCTGTCTCGCCACAACAGAGGAACAGTTCCGCACGTGTATAGACACGCCTAAACTTTACATGATCAGTGGATGCTCCCTCAGAAAGTGTTGCGAGGATAAGGATTTGTGTAATGAGGCAAATCATAAGTTATCGCCCTTGAAATATGTGCTTACATGTTGTGTGATAATTAGGTCAATTGTGTTAACTTTTTCATAATTTTGCAATTTGTATGAGTTATAACTCGACCAAATTCGTCCATGAAAGGGGGTGTCTCAAATCTGCCCACGCATGAATTTTCTATTAAATCTGCATGGTGATAGAGGACCATATACAAGCTATGAAAATGCATTTAGTTTCTTAGATAATCCAAAGTGGATTCCAAAAAGCCACCTTGACTTATTCCCACTATAGCATGAAACATGGCCCCTTTTTCATGTGTCGCAAAACTGTAGTTTTGTGTATTTTCAAGATCTGTCAATTGAATTTGATCCGAGACACATAAGGCATTACATTCATACCAGATAAGGTATTTGAGGAAATTATTATGAATGTTTTTTATTGAATTAATCAAGAAAAAATGCATATTTTTCAGCAAAATTTTGGAAAAGAGTAAATTTGAATTCCAAAGTTAAGTATGTTGGAGTCTTTGTCAAGATTCCATATCATCACAAAAACATGCTACATATTTCCTCTTACTTTGAGCCAAATTATATAGAAATCCAAAACCGGTAACAATGTCATACAATACATATTATTGATGAAGGTGATGTTTTGGTCCAAAACTTGTATTCAGTAAAAATTTGATTGTGCTCCTAAAAACATTTTTATATTCAGTAAAATCAACTGTAGCATACAGTACAAACCTACAGCAATAATCATGCCCAAAAAACTCATTGGAAAAAACATAGAATTAATATAAATATTACTTATATTTACAAAATTACATGTATGGAAGCCAAGATAGGCATACATATACACATTGCAAGTTTTCTTTACTATTTGGTCACATTGTCTATGTACCATTTTTACTGCTCAAGACTATGACATGCAATAAATGTCAATCCAAATGTTATGAAATTGAAAAGACGCTTAGAATCGGTACGGAAAAGCATTAAAAGGTGCCCTTCCCGGTAACTAATACATAACCAAATATTTTTGCTCTAAGCGCTGCTAATGAACTAACATGATTGTTAAAACCAAAGTAATGGTCTTCCGTAAAGGTGGAAAATTGGCAAGAAATTTATCATTCAAATATAATGAAAAAGAATTAGAAATTGTCAGCAAATTTACATACTTAGGTATTTCGTTTTCTTCTAGTGGATCTTTTTACCACACATTTGAATCTATGGAGGGTCAAGCTTTAAAAGCAATATTCGCTTTAAAACAATACTTATCAGTCTTTGAAGGAATATCAGTTAGTCACACTTTAGATTTATTTGATAAATTAATTCTTCCTATCTTGAATTACGGCGCAGAAGTATATGGTTTCGAAGAAAGCGAAAAATTAGAAAGAATTCACACACGTTTCTGTAAAAAGCTTTTATGCGTTAAAATGCAGACACCAAATAATTTCATATATGGTGAGCTCGGAAGAGTACCTTTAAAAGTAAAACGCAAGTCATGCATAATAAAATATTGGCTAAAATTAACCCGATTAAACGAGAGTAAATACGCAAAACGTATCTACCTACAAATGATACATGATATGAACGAAAACGAAAATACTAACAATTGGGCTTCAAAAGTTAAACATCTCCTGGAAAGTACTGGTTTTGGTTATGTGTGGATGAATCAAGGTGTCGAAAACATTAATGCTTTCATGAATATCTTCAAAAATAGGGTTAAGGATATCTTCATCCAGAACTGGAACCAAGAACTGAATTTATCAACAAGAGCAACAACATATAGTATATTTAGCTCTTTCGATTTCAAAGCATATCTAAATACAATTACTGTGAAAAAATATAGAATAGCCTTAACAAAATTAAGAGTATCAAGCCACGATCTGCAAATAGAAAAAGGTCGCTGGACAAAACCTAATATAACCCCTCGATCTGAGCGTAAATGTAACATATGCAACGTACTTGAAGACGAATTTCATTTTTTATTCGAATGTCCCATTTATGAAGAATTCAGGTCAAAATATATAAAAAGGCATTTTTGGTCAAGGCCCAACATTCCAAAATTTATAGAACTGCTAACAAATCACGAAAATAAAACTACCAGGAATCTTAGTATATATGTTTATAAGAGCTTTGAAAAGAGAAAATCCTTAGATACATGAACTTGATATGTTGAGAATTAAACAGAACTTTTTTTCAATAATAAACACCAAAAAGTGTAATTGTTATTCAATATAATGTATATAAAAATGTTTGTATACCAATAAATTTATAACCCCTCCCAAACGGCATTTCAGACTAGTCAAACTACTGCAGACGTTTAGTTTAGTATATGTTGATAAAACATTATTTCTGTACTGTATAGCACATAAGATACTGAGGCATAAGACGAAAGTGCTGTTAGTCAGCATTTCCTTCATGTGCCTCGGGATTTTAAAAACTGTTTCAACTAGTGACGTCAAAACCAGACCCAGGTTGTTTGGAAAAGGGTAAATTGATATTATTATATTGGAATATTGAGAGATCGGCGGATAATCTGTCTATAAGATTCGCCCCCCGTCACTCAATGTCTCGGTGTTATGTTTATTTTACATGTTGTTTTACTGTTGATAAATGTGCTTAAACCTTTGCCAAACAATATATCCGGTAAAAATATGAAATGAATATATTTTTGCAATTAGCAGCATTTAAAACAGTGCAAGAACAGAACAGTAACTACCATTCCTAGAAATAGCACTAAGCAAAGACCAGTCTAAATCTTAAGTACCATTTATATGACAAAGGTTAACCTCAAATATATATTATTGCTATCCAAAATAGGACATGACACTATTGTTTGGAAATACTGTTTAAACTAAAAATAATCGTGTATACAATTGAATATATATATCCAGAAACTCCGACACGCTTCGATTTTCGTTTCGTCGAAGCGACAGCGATTTCTGGTACATTTTTATTTATTTCGGTAATGACATCAATAATTATACATTATGTTACATAGTTTAATATTATTTAAATGTAATTAGTTTATCAGGGTGAACAAAACAACGTATATACAGTTTAAGAAAACAGTATATACGATGTTCCTCTTCACCACTCATCGCATATACTACAAGTACTTCTCTTTTCAATCCATCTTAGAGTCGTTCAGGAATGCTGTATCCATGACTTGCTCAAGTAGTGGATACGGCGTTCTTCGAGCGATATCATAAGAGCAAAAATGAACAAAGCAAATATAAAAAAGATGCAGAAACAAAAGGTTCAATCATAAATAAATGAGAAAAGATATAAACATAAATCAATATCTCCCGCTTTTCTCCAAACTTCTGAATAATTGGTACATGTTGTACCTCACAGTTACAAAACTATTATTCTATTTAATTCTGTATTTATGCCATCACCACCGGAACAAATTAGTTTATATTGATAATTGTAAAACTATTGTACTAGCATGTATTATGGACAGTTGTCTGATACAATAAAGAAACTTGACATGATATGGAAGGCCCCTTTGATTCAGTAAAAGACTGTTACAGCTTTATATCTTTTCATTTATTTAGTTGAAAGTGTGCTTGTTTATATCAAAACGTGACCCTATTGGGATAAAACAGGGTGCAATTATTTCCTCAAAATATTTTTGTGACCATAGCTTAACCTGTATTGATACACAATTTATACACAATTCAATGATGTCATATGATTAACATGTTGTTTAGCCATCAATAGCCCTTAATAGTCACATGGGAGCTGGATTATCTGTTTCTTATACATCACAACAATATTTTCACTTTTGCACGATTGTCAAATGCCATCAGAGAAATCGGTGCTTTTTCTTATTTGCTTTCTCATGTTTCAAAAGATCTGTAAATAACTCTTGCTGTTAGCTTTCATGAATCACGGCTGACTTGAATAATTTAAAATGATTTTTTTACACAATTTCCTCTCTTTTTTGTAAAGTAGGTACACCTGGGACAAGATCTAATGTGACCCTGGACAAAAATATTGTAACCAACTTTGAAGTCTACCCTAAGCAAACTTACATACAAAATTTAAAACCTCGTGGCTGTGTGAAGCTTTACAAAAAGAGCTTATTTTTATTATATGAAATGTGTCCCCTTTTATGCTGCCACAGAAACAAAAGTTTATGACAAAAAGAAATTCTAATACACATAGTTGTACTCCTTTAACCCGAGGATACTTTTTATCAAGTTTCAAAAATATTTACATATCAGATTGGGAGAAAAAAGAATTTTTGAGAAAATGCCAACAGACAGACAGACACACGGACAGATGACAGGAAATAACCGAAAAAATGCATTGCATCTTGATTTATCCTCAGGTAAACTAAAATAACCAAAAAAGTAAACAAAACATTTGAAAAAAGTCATTTTTAAAAAATCTTAATTTTGTCCATTCTGGGAAATGTGCACTATTCAGGGGGAAATTCCAAAAGCAACATTTTACCGGTTTTATTTTTTCTCGATATTTCGCGATAATCATCAGTATATTTGTGCGCAACTTTTACATAATTTTCAAATCTTGACAAAAACTGGAACAAAGAAAATTTTTGAACAGAATTTGCTTAAAATATTTAAAAACAATGAATTTTTGGGTTACCCCTTTACACCAGTTGATATAAAACAAATTTTTTGTACATAATTTTATATATTTTTGTTTCATACAGGATCACGGACTACTGGGCATTATTTTTAGAATAAATTACGCGATGAAACTAACAACCAGAACGCTTGCACACGGTTTTAATCAGGGTACCCTCTTTTTTCATGGTGAAAACTTAAAATTCCGAGAAAATCGTTTTCTGGAATGTTCGATTTGAAACATCTCATGAATATGAACTGTTATCTAGTGTACTAACTTCACGCCAAATTTCATTAAATTCCGAGCGTGGGCAGACTCCCATGTTATTTTTCCTATTCGTGAGACACCCCCTTTCTGTAAACACGGTGGATAATCAACAATTTCAGAAAATCTTCAATAATTTTGATTTGAATTTGGTTTGAAGCAGGGGTGGACAGAAGTCACACATAAGGTGAATGTGGTGGATTTCTTTAAAAATTTTGGTTGATCTTCAATAATTTTTTATCAGGTAATTCTACAAAAATCTACCACGTCCAGCTTATTTATGGCATTATCCCACCTTCTCTGCTTCAACCCGAATTTAAATTGGTCAAGTATGGACAAAAATATTGATGATTTTCTGAAATTCTGAGTCACATGATTCTCCATCATGGTAAAGATCAATTAAAATCTCTATATATAGGAGAGGAAACAATCCACGTTCCATTTTCAATTATGCTGTCGCCTTTCTTGCAAAACCTCATAACTACAGCTTTAAACAAGTTGTACCGGAATATACTGTTACGCGGTGTTGGAAGAAAAGTAATCCGAGTTTTCTCTGATGAAACTCGCTCTTTTATTTGTTGATGTCGCTCATTTACGTAAATGAGCGACATCAAGATATCAAAGAGCGAATTTCATCAGAGAAAACTCGGATTAGAAGAAAAGCTACGATAGCTATGGGGGAAGTTGGCCATTGACCATTTATTGTATCTTTATGTCATGTTGTTTGATCAAATTTCACGTGACAAGTTGATATTCGTCTTCAAACATAATTATAGAGTTCAGCTTCTGAAGAAAACGTTTAAGAATTGGATCATCAAATATCGCCGCTTTTCTTCAAGAACCATGTTAGTTCTAGGGCCTACTACAGCTTGATTAAAACTCTAGAACTTTACAAGACTTTGGAAGAAAATAACGTGGTTATTTCTGAGGTACTGTAATAAGCTTTTAGCTTTTCGTAGCATTGCGTTAACACGAGTGACAGCGTCATCCTCATCAGAGATGTTTTGGTCGTGCCCACTCCATGGTTTGGTAAGGCCAAGTACATTTTGTACAAATGTAACGGTGCGATTGGCTATAGTTCCACAAATAGGAGTGAGCGCTGTATGTACTTTATTTACAAACTTGTCCTGACGTACGGGATGTCACCACGCGGTTTCTTACAAACACACTTTTTAAACGGAAATGTGTTGTAAAAATACTATAAAACTAATATATAATATACGTTATGTAGCAATAATATACAAATGTGTTATATCAGTGATGTATATAATTACACGATTTTACAACAAACGAATAATCCGACATTCATGTGTATATTAACTAGCTGATCTTTGGTCAGTTACTAGTTTCAGTCAATCTATACATGTCCCTTTTGCCAAGTAATGGCGATTAACGAATACTTTTTGTCTGTTTCTCTTTGATTTCAGATAGTCTACCTCTAATAAGACTCATTCGACGTCGGAATTATTCGGAAAACGTCGTATCATTCGGCGGTGGAACCTTCCGCCGCCGAATGTTTACGACGTCTTCTGTATCGGTTCGGATACGAAACGAATGTTAACGACTCCTCACGAAAAAACAGCGAAATCGCTCGAATCTCATTACGGATGGACTACCTTAATGAACAGTGAGACTCTTGAAAATGTACTTTAACATGTCTATTGACTGGTCCACGTGAGAGGGGGTAATGATTGCATCTAACTATAAAATATATGTCAATATACCTGTTTTGCCTCCTCAGTTCTGCCTGTCCAGGGGTCATGTTTTAGCTATGCTCATGCTTGTTCATTTTGTCGTAAAAAATAGCAAACGCTAATGATTCAACAATGGAATGATACTAGAAAGGATACCATCAATAATATACCCGGTATATCTAAATGAAATAATCATGCCTTGCCATAACGCATACAACATTACTGCCAGGAGGAATTATATTGTAGTTTACGTTCGGAAAGAAAACGCCGTAAATACAGCTCATCCAACGCCCATAGTTACATTTTCGAAACTAACGCATTGTTGAATACTGCCTTGATTCACAACATTGCAGGGACACATAATTTCTGGTTTTACAAATCTGATAACGTAAGAATTTCCTGCATTCGGTTAACAGGTCTCGTGGGAGTCTAAAACTTGATGTATGGAGGTAATGCAGAGCTGTGTTTTGCATAAATTTACAGATGAAAGAGAGAAAACGACCTTTTCATAACAATGCTCGTCGTATTACTCCTTCCAACATTCTTTGTAAAATATCCTTTGTTAAATATCCTTTTTCAAAAATCCTTTGTTAAATATCCTTTGTCAAATATACTTTGTCAAAAATCCTTTGTTAAATATCCTTTGTCAAATACCCTTTTTTCAAATATTCTTTGTCAAAATTATTTGAAGCCGCGATTCGAGGGTCCCTTATGATATTTGAGACTAACGTTGATCCAGATCGGTCTGTCAATACAAATACCATAAACACAACCCATGCTGTTCGTGAATAGCTTTTTGGGCACAAGTGCGGAGAAGCGCATTGATTCTGGCCAAATTGCACCTATGATCTGAAAATAGAGTAGTCTCAAATGCATAGAGGACAATTGTTCCAGAATTTGGCTTAATATTTTTCATCTGTTGTCATGGTTGTATCATTTAAAAGGGGACCAGCTAGGTTGTCGAAAATGCAAATGGCACAATAATTACAAACCAGAAATAACGTATGAAATTACCAACCTGAAGGGGTAGATCACTTATGCCCATTGTTAGCACTGATCAAGCTTTATTAAGTATTAAAATCCAAGTCAATTAATAACGTGCGGGTTGGTTCATATTGTCATTGTTTTTGTTTTGTAACGGTTTACATATGCCCAACCTTAAAAAATCAATTACGTCAGAGGTACGCTGTGCTCAGCGAGATTCAACACACCGTACAACCGGCTGCGTCGACGAAAGTTTGCGAAGACAGATTCGGCATCTGATGTCATGTGCATGGTAGGTCAAATAAAGGGGGTGTCTCACGAATAGGAAAAATAACATGGGAGTCTGCCCACGCTCGGAATTTAATGAAATTTGGCGTGAAGTTAGTACACTAGATAACGGTTCATATTCTTGAAATGTTTCAAATCGCACATTCCAGAAAACAATTTTCTCGGAATTTTAAGTTTTCACCATGAAAAAAGAGGGTACCCTGATTAAAACAATGTGCAAGCGTGCTGGTTGTTAGTTTCATCGCTTAATTTATTCTAAAATTAATGCCCAGTAGTCCGTGATCCTGTATGAAACAAAAATATATATAATTATGTACAAAAAAAATTGTTTTATATCAACTGATGTAAGGGGGTAACCAAAAATTCATTTTTTTTTTTTTTTTTTTTTTAAATATTTTAAGCAAATTCTGTTCAAAAATTTTCTTTGTTCCAGTTTTTGTCAAGATTTGAAAATTATGTAAAAGTTGCGCACAAATATACTGATGATTATCGTGAAATATCGAGAAAAAATAAAACCGGTAAAATGTTGCTTTTGGAATTTCCCCCTGAATAGTGCACATTTCCAAGAATGGACAAAATTAAGATTTTTTAAAAATGGCTTTTTTCAAATGTTTTGTTCACTTTTTTGGTTATTTTAGTCTACCTGAGGATAAATCAAGATGCAAGGCATTTTTCGGTTATTTCCTGTCATCTGTCCGTGTGTCTGTCTGTCTGTTGGCATTTTCTCAAAAATTCTTTTTTCTCCCAATCTAATATGTAAATCTTTTTGAAACTTGATAAAAAGTTTCCTTGGATTAAAGGAGTACAACTCTGTGTATTAGAATTTCTTTTTGTCATAAACTTTTGTTGCTGTGGCAGCATAAAAGGGGAAACATTTCATATGATAAAAATAAGCTCTTTTTGTAAAGCTTTACACAGCCATGAGGTTTTAAATTTTGTATGTAAGTTTGCTAAGGGGTAGACTTCAAAGTTGGTTACAATAGTTTTGTCCAGGGTCACATTAGATCTTGTCCAAGGTGTACCTACTTTACAAAAAAGAGAGGAAATTTTCTATAAAAATCATTTTAAATTATTCAAGTCAGCCGTGATTCATGAAAGCTAACAGCAAGAGTCATTTATAGATCTTTTGAAACATGAGAAAGCAAATAAGAAAAAGCACCGATTTCTCTGATGGCATTTGACAATCGTGCAAAAGTGAAAATATTGTTGTGATGCATAAGAAACAGATAATCCAGCTCCCATGTGACCATCAAGGGCTATTGATGGCTAAAAAACATGTTAATCATATAACATCATTGAAATATGTATAAATTGTGTATCAATACAGGTTAAGCTATGGTCAGAAAAATAATTTGAGGAAATAATTGCACCCTGTTTTATCCCAATAGGGCCACATTTTGAAATAAACAAGCACATTTTCAACTGCTTAACTGAAAAGATATAATGCTGTAACAGTCTCATAGGGGGCCTTCCATATCATGTTAGTTCATTAGGGGCGCTTAGAGCAAAAATATTTGGTTATGTATTGGTTACCCGGTAGGGCACCTTTTGATGCTTTACCGTACCGGTTCTAAGCGTCTTTTCAATTTCATAACATTTGGCTTGACATTTATTGCATGTCATAGTCTCACTAAAAATGGTGCATATACAATGTGACCAAATAGTAAAGAAAACTTGCAATGTGTATATGTATGCCTATCTTGGCTTCCATACATGTAATTTTGTAAATATAAGTAATATTTATATTAATTCTATGTTTTTTCCAATGAGTTTTTTTTGGGCATGAATATTGCTGTAGGTTTGTACTGTATGCTACAGTTGATTTTACTGAATATAAAAATGTTTTTAGGAGCACAATCAAATTTTTACTGAATACAAGTTTTGGACCAAAGCATCACTTTCATCAATAATATGTATTATATGACATTGTTACCGGTTTTGGATTTCTATATAATTTGGCTCAAAGTAAGAGGAAATATGTAGCATGTTTTTGTGATGATATGGAATCTTGACAAAGACTCCAACATACTTAACTTTGGAATTCAATTTTACTCTTTTCCAAAATTTTGCTGAAAAATATGCATTTTTTCATGATTAATTCAATAATAAACATTCATAATAAATTCCTCAAATACCTTTTCTGGTATGAATGTAATGCCCCATGTGTTTCGGATCAAATTCAATTGACAGATCTTGAAAATACACAAAACTAAAGTTTTGCGACACATGAAAAAGGGGGAATGTTTCAAGTCATAGTGGGAATAAGTCAAGGTGGCTTTTTGGAATCCAGTTTGGATTATCTAAGAAACTAAACGCATTTTCATAGCTTGTATATGGTCCTTTATCACCATGCAGAATTAAAAGAAAATTCATGCGTGGGCAGATTTGAGACACCCCCTTTACTTTTATAAATAAACGAAAGGATTTTTGGTATTCTATAGTTGATAAATACGCGTATAAATGTTCAGTGCTTGTACAAAATAAACCTTTCCAGGTATCCCTCGCAAATAAGGTCACAGTCATCGACACAGCCGGTTGTACGGTGTGTTAATACCGCGGAGGTGTGTCTCGTTGACATTGTCTCGTTTTAAACTAAAAATAGAATGTGTATATACGCTTGTAAAGGATTGATCTATAGCAAAGGAAAGATGGTTATTCGTCGTGAATGAGATTTTTATGCATTGCAAATAAGAGTTCCCGAACAGTTCGGAAGCATAAAAACCTAGCATGGGCCCCTTTAATAATTGTAATCACGACCCATGCTGATCATAAACAGATTAATTAAATTACAGATGCAGCAACAGTCAGAGAGCCGCGTTAGTTCAGATCAAATTGCATAAAGTTTGATCTGAAAACAAATACCCAAAGGATGGACCCTTTTCGGAATTTCAAGATTTAATGTACTGTACTGCTAAACAAGACCGAGAATCTGGCGTAGTTGCTAATGATGATTCAGTGAGGATCGGTGAAGATTTTCCGGAACATATCAGGAAGGTGCGAGCCCTACTATGGCCATTCGTGAAGGAGGCTATTGATAACCAGAAAAAGCCTATCTAAAATTTGACAAAATGGTGGTTGAAGGGCAAACATTCATCTATGATCACGACAAAAAGCGCCCGAAGCTACTGACCAATAAACAATAGGTTACAGGCCATGGTCCTCCTAGTGAACACTTGACTTCTAGTCGAGAACAAACACAAACAACAACAACTACAACAACAATTAAACATTGTATTAATATTGGATGTTGGAACATTGAAGGGTTGTCAAAGTACCAAGATGACAAAAGCTTCGCTCAATTCTGTTCGTCTTGCGATATTATTGGGTTCTGTGAGACCTGGGGACACATCGCCAATCAATTTGACGATATGTTACCAAATTTCACAGGCCATAACTATGTAAGAGAAAGAAGAGGGTCAAAGTCACGTGGGTCAGGCGGCGTAACAGTTTTTGTTAATAATGCTACAATCCAGTCTAATTTAATTAGACGAGTCTATGATGCTTTTGAAAATTGTGTTATATTGTTATTTAGTTTTTCTAAACTTAATGCTTTGTACAAAGACATCATTTTTATATTTGCCTACATATCGCCAGAATACTCACCCATTTATACAGAAAGAGATCAAAACGGGATTGAAACCCTAAATGAATATTTGAATATTATACGTACAGATTATCTTCATTCAAGTCTATTTTTGGCGGGAGATTTAAATTCCCAAATAAAGAAGTTTCGTGATTACATAAGTAGCGATGACGTTGTCTACATTTTTGGAGATAATGATTATCCTTCTGATGATTTTTGTACACCGCGAAATTCTAAAGATATGTTCTACAATAAGTTCGGTCTCTCACTAATTGATTTATGTTGTTCTCACAACATTCATATATTAAATGGTAGAGTATCTGGCGATATGGTCGGTAACTACACTTGTACTGCTAACCAAGGGGCAAGTGTAGTAGATTATATGATTTGTTCTACTGAATTGTTCAAATTTGTTACTAATTTTTCTTTCCTTGAAAATGACGAGTCTGTGCATTTCCCATTACGTTGTAGGTTAGAGTACTATAGAACTGAAACCGTAACTCCATTAGAATATGTTCATACTAATAATACACCATGGACCAAGTTCAAATGGAACAATTTTCACAAGGATGATTTTAATTCTAGGTTTTCCATGTTTTCCAGTGATTTCAAGAGGAAGATTAATAGTAATCCAGATCAAAATGCAGTTTTCTTCCTTAACGATTTTATACAGACTCTCAGTAATTCTGCAGATAAAATGGTTATTCGTAAAAAGTCAGTTGAAAATGATGTAAATGTACCCAAATGGTGGGATGGAGAATGCGATAGTGTCAAGCAAAGAAAATGCAAGTTTTTGCGGAGATTTAGAAACCTTAATCAAATCTCAGATTTAATTAATTATAAAACATGGAGGAACAAATTTAAATCCTTATGTAGAAAGAAAAAGTTTAATTATATGAAAAAAAGAAGGATAGATCTTGTTAGAAATAGAAATAACCCAAAAATGTTTTGGGGTATAATCAAATCCGAGAAGAAATCAAACAATACTACAGTCTCTATTTGTTCTGTTGATTCCTTAAATCATTTTAAATCTCTTTTATCGCACAATTCTGATGTTAATGTGGCAAATGCAAATGAGCATGATCACAACATACATAATGAAATTTTACGTAATCTGAGTCATCCCCAGAATTGCGATGATCTTAATAATCCTATTACGGATGACGAAATTGTCAAAAGTGTGCGATCACTGAAAAATTTCAAGTCTCCGGGTCCTGATGATCTTTGCGCAGAAATTTATGGCGCGCGAACAGGGTCTAAAGTCAATATAGCGCTAGACCGATAATTAAAATAAGGGTAGACCGGTAAAAATACCGGTCTACCCTTATATTTTTATCGGTCTACCGATAAAAATATCGGTCTACCATTAAAATAAGGGTAAACCGCTATTTCAAATAACGGTCTAGCGATAAATTACCGGTAGACCGATATTATTTTTGACCCTTTTGCTCGAAATCTCATTAGCCAATCAAATGGCTCGTTACATCCTCAACATACCGGAAGTAAATGATATTTGTTTGTTTATAATGGCGACTGGAAAGACGTAGTCGGTCTTTTTTTCGTGTGATTTCCGGCTTTACATGGTGCTACAGACGATGACAGGCGTTTGTTGGGAGAAATTCTTTATTCTTTCAAGTACTTGATGTCTGAAAATACAGAACGGATATCGAAATGTTGCGTTCTTGGTAGTTTTGTTACTTGAAATGAAGTATTTTCTACTGAATAATCTGCCTCACAACTTTCTAGGCGGTTCAAAAGCTCATGTGAGCTTATGACTTTGTTATTGTTATTCAGTTTTGTCGACTTTAAGTAAAATTTACTTACACTCCTTCCCCTATTATCTGTTTTATTACCGTATTATTCTAATAAACAGCCGGTTAATTAAGTTTGCAAAGTTTTGTTACAAGGAGTCCTTCGGAATGTAAAATAAGATTTTGGGATGTAATTCTTTCATTTTAAACAAGTTGTCGGTCAGGAGATCCTCTCTTTCATTTCTTTTAGGAAGTGATTTCAGCATTCCCATTCACGCAAGAACACACTTAAATTACGCAAATAAATACAAGTGCGCGCTAGTTTTACTTCATATTGTGCAGTTGCATGCAATGGTTTTTTTTGTAAGGTCAGAGTCGAATTTGGGCATGAAACTAATGATAAACTAGAACAGGGCTTTTCCTCCCAAAATTGGGAAGAGGCCCTGGTCAGTCATTTTGGAAAATTTAAGCGCCATTTTGGTCAAATTGGGAAAAATGTAAAGAGGCAGCAGAATAAATGTAGACTCTACAAATAGAAATATATTTTCCTTACACTCTATGACCAGAATAATTGAATAATAGAATACACACCACTTCTTTGTGACTAGAATTGCCAGTAGGAGAATGATTATCATTTTTTCCCAATGTTGGGAAGTTTAGTTTTGAAAATTGGGAAATTCTCACTCTGAAATTGGGAAAAAAGTAGCCCTTTTACAATTGGGAAGCCACCCAAAATCGGCCTCTGTTATAGAAGGAAGAAAAGCCCTGTAGAAACTCAATACACCGCCGTAAATCTCTGTGTTATCATCCTTGTTTACGGGCATTTCGATTCTAGTAACAAACAATGCTTGTCGACTGTATAGTCTGTCAAATAATTTCCACTCGGGTTGTTTATTAAAATGGTCGAACCCGCATGAATATATTGAATAAGCGAATGACGTCATCGGAATTTTCTTCTACATCTCATGATCTGCAGAGACTGCAATGTCAGGCTGCCAGTTGAAAAAAGGAGAGTTTTTCCCCAATAGTAAGCTTGCAATTTAGATTTTATTGTATTGTCTGTCGGATATTGATAGCTTTTTAACTTTTTGTAACTTGAACATCATGTACAGTAGATCAAAGGAAAAATGACCGATCGTACCCTATTCGGTAGCGTGAACCAACAAGGAACGTCACTCGTCTAACATTAAATCAAGTTCAAAAAGAGTTGCCTATCATTGCCTGCATTAACCCTTTCCCAAACGAGACGTGGTTTTGAAGTCCCCATAAGAAATAATTGGGAAAAACATTGATGCAAAAGAAGAAAATGCTGATGATCAACGATTCAACATATTATACACAATGACATGTGCTTGAAATACATGGCCTCTGCAGTGTACCCATATATATGGGTCATGTACCCAGGTTTTACTTGGCATGTGGGTACGTACCCAACTTCAAAAAATGTGGTGGGAATGCTGATATTTGTTTATGACTTACATTTATTTTAATGATAATGTGGAATCAGGGGATTGGTGATTATTAGAATCACCCTTTCCTGTTTAAATTATGCTTGAAATATGCATATGCATATTTTTAACTGAGATTCGTGGATGGGTGTTTATTAGAATAATTACGATGCTTTCCCCTGTGAGAAAATTTGTCCTGAGTCTTAGCATGGGAGATGGGTTGTAAGGGCAAATGAGTTATGATAGTTGTTTTAAATGACTGTTGCCACTAAATGTAAAGAATTGAGAGTATAGACAAGCGTAATCCTTTTGAGTGAAAAGGATCCTGGTTTCATCCATCAATTTTTACTGCCATAATTTAAATTCAAGGTCATAATTTTTTCCATGCTATTTTCCAACCTTTGACGTTGTGTAAACCTCTTGTCACAACTTGGTTAAAAAATGCCATGTTGTCAATAACCAAGTTGATAAGAACACCAGTGAATTGAATATTTCCAAAGATGAGTCCAATCCAATCTCTAAATGTCTTATTTTTAGAATGACATAAGGGTGTAAGACCAAATAATAGGTAATGCTTCATTACTTTTTATACGCCCGAAGGGTCATATTATGTTATGGCCCCGCTTGTCTGTCTGTCCGTCCGTCCGTCTGTCTGTCCATCGGTCTGTTTGTCTGGCCATCCGTCTGTTAGCAATTTCTTGCGTGCACAACTCCTCCTACTGTTTTGATCCGAATTCAATCAAACTTGCCACAATGAATCTCCATGGTGTCTAGTTGTGCATCCCGCTTACGGAACTCAATTAACTCTTTTCCTTCTTGAATTATCTGCCCTTGATATTTAAAGAATGCCCATTTTCTTGTGTGCGCAATTCCTCCTACAGTGTTGATCAGAATTTGATCAAACTTGCCATATGAATCTCCATGGTGTCTAGTTGTGCACACTGCTTACGAAATTAAGATAACTGTTTTCGTTCTTGACTTATCTGCGCTTGAATTTAAGAAAAAATGCCTATTTTCTCAAAAATGCCCATTTTCTCCTGTGCGCAACTCCCACAGTTTCAACAAAAATTTAATCAAACTAGCCACAATGATCTCTATGGTGTCTTGTTGTGCAAACAAAACTTTGATAACTTTTCATGTTTGAATATCTGCCCTTGAATTGGAAAAATGGCCAATTTTACTGACAAGCCCCTCTGGGGTGTTTATGCGCCGCTCTGCGAAGCTCTTATCCTTACATTTAGTTCAAGCATGTCATACCAAGTGTTTAATGATCTATTTGTAGCCTGCCAGACTCCCTTTTGTGGGCTCCAGGGCTCATTCCATGACCGTCACACACATCTTTATCAACATTGTTCCCACCAATGGATGGATAAATGTAAAACTTTGTGGGATAATCAACTGGGGACTTACAAGGATGTTGTTGTATTGTTTAGTGAAATAACATGTAGCAATGGGTAGGTAAACAAACTCTCATTATATGACTAGATAAAGAGATTTTTAATGGTTGAACAACATTCAAGCAAGCAAATTCTTACAGTCTGAGTAAGCCTATGTTGTCATCTCATAAAATGTTGTCATTGTACTGGTGTGAGAAACGACAGGAAGGCATGGGTAGTTGCATCGGCCTCAGCAATATAACTGGAATAATGTTGAAAGCAGCGTTAAACCCCAATCAATTTTTTGTTTCTTTCATCAGTACAACCTATACTCTTCATCCTAGCCACCAGCTGCTCATTATACTTCTACACACTTCTTGTAAAACTGTTACCCCATTCATATTTGATGCTTGTCACTATTACCTTTGTCAAATATCTGATGACGGTAAGCCAAGCTGGGATGGAACTTAAGACTCAAGGGCTTGATAACTCTCCATGCTGATATTGATTAAAGACTTGGACTTGGCCACTATAGAGTAAAACCTTTGAAAAAATAACTTTAAAGAAAGTATTGTCTAGGACATTATATTGACTATTCTTGCTTAGATGTTGCATTGTTTCTATACTTATTTTTATGCCCCCGTATCGAGAGATCGGGGGCATATTGTTTTACCCGTGTCCGTCTGTCTGTCTGTCCGTCCGTCCGTCCGTCCGTCTGTCTGTCCGTCCGTCTGTCCGAAAACTTAACCTTGGCCTTTTCTCCAAAAGTATTTGACATACAAAGCTCAAATTTGGTATGCAACTTCCTTTCAATGATATCTATCTGTTCCATGCAATTTGACCTTCCTCAAGGTTATCCCTTAACCCTTATCAACCCTTAACTCTACGAAAACTTAACATTCTATTCCGAAAACTTAACCTTTGCCTTTTCTCCAAAAGTATTTGACATACAAAGCTCAAATTTGGTATGCAACTTCCTTTCGATGATATCTATCTGTTCCATGCAATTTGATTGTCCTCAAGGTCATCCCTTAACCCTTAATAACCCTTTACTCCACGAAAACTTAACATTTTTGAAGAATGGCCATTTCGGGGGCATTTGTGTTTCACAAACACATCTTGTTTAATTCTCATTTGCACAAAGTACAATAGTTACCTTGTGAACCAAAATTACATAATTGCCAAAGCTTGCTTTTGAATTTCTCTTCTAATTGTATCCTGGTTTAGAACATTAAGTGGTATTTAAGAAAAATAAATAGATTCCTTCTATGGTTCATTCACCTATGGGCGGATCAAGAGGGGGGGGGGGGGTGGAGGTGGGGTCCGGACCCCCAGTGGCATTGGCCGAAAATTAAATTTTGATTATATAAATTTTGTTTAACGTTACATACTTATTACATTTTAAGCCATAACTTGAGCTTGGACCCCCCTGGAAAAATATCCTGGATCTGCCCTTGCATGATTCACATACCATGTTTGTAATGAAATATATTAATTATGCCCCCTTTTGAAGAAAATGGGGGTATATTGTTTTGCAAGTGTAGGTCGGTCGGTCTGTAGGTCGGTCTGTCCGTAGACCAAACCTTGTCCGGAGCATAACTCGAAAAGTATTAAAGGTAGAATCATGAAACTTCATAGGTGGATAGATCTCATTATGCAGAGGTGCAGTGCACAAGAACTGTAACTCTGCCGATCACATTTTTGGAGTTATTGCCCTTTGTTGATATTCAATCTTGATTCTTGTCTGGAGCATAACTCAAAAAGTATGTAAGTTAGAATCATGAAACTTTACAGGTGGATAGATCTCATTATGGAGAGGTGCAGTGCACAAGAACAGTAACTCTGCTGATAATATTTTTGGAGTTATTGCCCTTTGTTGATTTTCAATATTCATTCTTGTCCGGAGCATAACTCAAAGAGTATGTAAGGTAGAATCTTGACCTTGGACTTTGACCTACTTTTAAAAACTTAAACTAAGCCTATATCTCATCACCTGTTACCTATACAGTCTCGATATTTTACACATGGACACCTCCTACCAAGAACTTTCACATTTGACCATGAGCTTGGCCTGTGTGACCTTGACCTTTGATTTTTAAATACTTTTAGAAATCTTTAACCTAGCCTTTATCTTATGTCCTATTACACGTACAGCCTTGATATTTCACACATAGACACCTCCTACCAAAACCTTTCATAATTATGCCCCCTTTCGAAGAAAATGGGGGTATATTGTTTTGCAAGTGTCGGTCGGTCGGTCGGTCCGTAGGTCGGTCGGTCTGTCCGTAGACCAAACCTTGTCCGGAGCATAACTCGAAAAGTATTAAAGGTAGAATCATGAAACTTCACAGGTGGATAGATCTCATTATGGAGAGGTGCAGTGCACAAGAACCGTAACTCTGCCGATCAAATTTTTTGAGTTATTGCCCTTTGTTGATTTTATCACTTGATTCTTGTCCGGAGCATAACTCAAAAAGTATGTAAGGTAGAATCATGAAACTTCACAGGTGGATAGATCTTATTATGGAGAGGTGCAGTGCACAAGAACCGTAACTCTGCCGATCAAATTTTTTGAGTTATTGCCCTTTGTTGATTTTATAACTTGATTCTTGTCCGGAGCATAACTCAAAAAGTATGTAAGGTAGAATCATGAAACTTCACGGGTGGATAGATCTCATTATGGAGAGGTGCAGTGCACAAGAACCGTAACTCTGCTGATCAAATTTTTGAGTTATTGCCCTTTGTTGATTTTATAACTTGATTGTTGTCCGTAGCATAACTCAAAAAGTATGTAAGGTAGAATCATGAAACTTTACAGGTGGATAGATCTCATTATGGAGAGGTGCAGTGCACAAGAACCGTAACTCTGCCGATCAAATTTTTTGAGTTATTGCCCTTTGTTGATTTTCAAACTTGATTCTTGTCCGGAGCATAACTCGGAAAGTATTTAAGATAGAATCATGAAACTTCACAGGTGGATAGCTCTCATTATGAAGAGGTGCAGTGCACAAGAACCGTAACTCTGCTGATCAAATTTTTTGAGTTATTGCCCTTTGTTGATTTTATAACTTGATTCTTGTCCGGAGCACAACTCAAAAAGTATGTAAGGTAGAATCATGAAACCTTACAAGTGAATAGATCTTATTATGGAGAGGTGCAGTGCACAAGAACCATAACTCTGCCGATCAACTTTTTGGAGTTATTGCCCTTTGTTGATTTTTACACTTAATTCTTAACAATGCCTATATCTCATGTATTTTTACATATACAGCCTTGATATCTCACACATAGATACCTCCTATCAACATCATTCACAATTGACCATGATCTTGGACCTTGTGACCTTGACCTTGGAGTTTGACCTACTTTTAAAAAAAATTAACTGGGCATATATCTCATGACCTATTACACATACAGCCTTGATATTTCACACATGGACACCTCCTACCAAGACCTTTCACAATTGACCATGACCTTGGACCTTGTGACCTTGACATTGGAGTTTGACCTACTTTTTAAAAACTTTAACCTGGCTGATATATCATGTCCTTTTACACATACAGCCTTGATATTTGACACATGGAAACCTCCGACCAAGACCTATCACATATGACTATGACCTTGGATCTTGTGACCCTGACCTTAGAGTTTGACCTACTTTTAAAAAAAATAAACTGCGCCTATATCTCATGTGCTATTACACATGCAGCCTTGATATTTCACATGTGGACACATCCTACCAAGACCTTTCACATTTGACAATGACCCTGGACCTTGTGACCTTGACCTTGGACTTTAACCTACTTTTATAAAAACTTTAACCTAGCTGATATATCATGTCCTTTTACACATACAGCCTTGATATTTGACACATGGACACCTACGACCAAGACCTTTCACATTTGACCATGACCTTGGACCTTGTGACCTTGACCTTGGTGTTTGACATACTTTTATAATACATTAACCTGGCCTATATTTAATGTCATTTTACACATACAGCATTGATATTTCACACATGGTCACTTCCAACCAAGACATTTCACTTTTGACCATGACCTTGACCTTGAAGTTTGACCTACTTTTAAAAAACTTAAACTAGGCCTATATCTCATGTCCTGTTACCTATACAGTCTCGATATTTTACACATGGACACCTCCTACCAAGACCTTTCACATTTGACCATGACCTTTAATATTGCAACCTTGACCTTGGAGTTTGACCTACTTTTAAAAAGACTTAAACCAGGCATATATATCATGTCCTTTTACACCTACAGCCTTGATATTTCACACATGGACACCTCCAACCAAGACCTTTCACATTTGACCATGACCTTGACCTTGGCATTTGGCCTACTTTTAAAAACTTTAACCTTGCCTAGATCTATATTTCATTTTACTTTTACATATACAGCCTTGATATTTCACACATATACACCTCCTACCAAGACCTTTCATATTTGACCATGACCTTGGACCTTGTTAACTTGACCTTGGACTTTGACCTACATAAAATGTAGGCCCTTGAGGGGGCATATATGTTTTACAAACATCTCTTGTTGACCATGATCTTGGACCTTGTTAACTTGACCTTGGACTTTGACCTACATCAAATGTAGGCCCTTGAGGGGGCATATATGTTTTACAAACATCTCTTGTTTCTTGCAGACTAAATGGATACATCTTACATTGGTCAGTAACAGGATGAGAACTGTTTGTAGAATGGAAAAGGTAAGTTCAGGTTACTAGTTTGACCCCACATAATAGCCATTGATGTTTATGGCAAAATATTTTTCCATGTGAAGAAGACACCATGCAAGTTTATGACGGGCACATGGGTTTCTGGAAATCCAGAATCTGGGTGAGCAGGTGGCATCCACATCTTTGTCTGGAGTGTAATAATGACAAGTTATGTCTGATTAGGTCATGGGATTCTTGTAAAAATCTAAAAGTTGCAGTTATTTTTGTTTGATATGCAAGCCACCTTGTGACATTGCTTGCCAATTATCAAAAGCAGCCCAAGCAAGCACACTGTTCCGGACAGGAAATGGCTTGATAACGTTCAAAAGGTTGTTAAAATTCCATGACCAAATGTTTACATAATATCAACAATCTGCATCTTTCTAGACATGTATTTGACTGTTACAGGACTGGAATGAGGTGTCATGCTGGTGATTTGTTCCCTGTTTGACAGTATAGATTGTTATATTGATGAAACATTTTGTTACTCATGGGAAAACCAAGTTTTGTTAAGGTAGGTGCCAGTTATATTCCTTCTTCCTTCCTGTCCATGATCCCTTGGCTTCAAGACAAACTTAAATTTAAAAAAGAATGCATGATGACTGAGATTCTGAGTTTTTGTCTTTTATACACATAAATGATCTTTAGTTACCTTAGGTTTCATGTTTTTAAGCACTGAAAGCTAACAATAGGAATATTGAACTGAAAGTTTAATGAGTTGGGATAAAAGAAAGAGTTGTTATGGCATGATAGACCAATGTGGATTCGGATTGAATGTTAAATATATGCCAGAAGGAAATTGTTCTTTGACTCATTACTGTACATTAACATTACAGACTGATTCCAAATCAAAATGCTGTGCAATCAACAATATCTAGTGAATTTGATTCTACATTTTTGGTCTTTCTTGGTAGAAAATATTGTGAAAATGAAGAAATTACTTGTGACAAGCATTTCCTTCCTTTTGCACTATATTTTCCAAAGATTTTATCTTTTGGGGTGTCAAAAAGCTTCATTATGTTATTGTGGGAATGGGCATATTTATTTTCCAGCTTATGAGCAACTTTCAGTGTCATTGGCCTCCGTCCGTCCCTGAATGGATTGCGCGGCGTTGTTTTTCTGGAACAGCGTCTCTGGTGACTGTACAGGCCGATCCTGGAGTGGCAGTCTCTGGAACAGTCGTTGCAGGTGTACGTTGAGCAGTTTGTAGTTGGAGCCTTTCGATGCTGTCTCTTTATTTCCCTCAGCTCTGTGCGATGGGTCTCCGATTTTTTCACCCCGGATTTAACGGCATGTCTCCAATGGCTGCGGTTTGTGGCTACATCTTCCCAGGATTCAGCGTTGATTTCAGCTAACAAAAGGTCTCGCTTGCAGCAGTCTTTGAATCTTAGGCATGGACGACCTACTGGTCGGGTGCCATGATCGAGTTGCCCATAAAGCAGGTCCTTGGGTATGCACCCGCTGCCCATTCTTCTTACATGGCCAAGCCATCGCAGTCGGCGTTCGGAGAGCATTGTCTGTATGGTAACTGTCTTTGCCGTGGTGAGCACCTCTGTGTTTGTGACCTTGTCTTGCCAAGAGAAATTTAGGAGTCTACGGAGGGACCTCATGTGGAAAGCATTTAGCTTGGACTCTTGTCTTGTATATGTAGTCCATGTCTCGCTGCCATATAAGAGTGTGCTTATAACGCAGGCCTGGTAGACTCTGAGCTTGGTGTTTAAGGACAGATTGTTGTTGTCCCATACCCTTTTGTTCAGCTTCGACATAACAGTTGCAGCCTCTCCGATTCTGGCGTTTATCTCTTTATCGAGGGACAGGTTGTCGGTAATGTTAGATCCTAGGTATCTGAAGGTGTCCACAACGGCAAGTGTAGTATTGTTGATTGTAATAGTTGGTGGAATCGGAGCATTTTGTGCCATCACTTCTGTTTTCTTTATACTAATAATGAGACCAAAGTCATTGCATGCTTTGGAAAATTGGTCTAGTAGTCGTTGTAGGCCATCAGGTGTATGGCTAGACTGATGTCAGTCTGTTAAGAATAACATTTGTATTAGGAAATATAAAAATAAGGTACATAGAAAATTGTTGCTCTGTGTTGTCCTTAACAGACTGAGGAAATCCTTTTGTAAGGTAATCCGACCCTAAGATAATCCGACACCAAGCAGTACTCCACAGCTTGATAACATAATCAGCTGCTAAGATTTATACGTTAAGTCTTTTAATCCTTTTTCGAAGAAAACATGATTTTCACCTACCTAATCAAATAGACATTGAAAATATTGAGCTAAAATAAGAAAATTCTGATTTTCATCATTTTCTCCTTTTTCCTCAATACCCTTTCTGTATATTATTATCCACAAATTCAATCTTTATCAACAACCCTTCTTTCATTTTTGGACTGGACAACCCTAAAATTTTACTGTTTTGGAAAAGGGTTGATCCTCTACAACAATAATTTGCTGCTGTTGTTGCATTTCAAGAAAAATCTCGTAACTGCATCTTAAAACAATCTGCAGTTACAATGTTTTTGTTTAAAAGCGACGAATTATATTGTGTATTGTCCACCCAAGTTAACCCGGGACAACTTAATTCTCGTGCGCAAAGTCCGTTAGTTGAGCGTCTTAACAAAACATTGTCGAAGTGGGGTCATTACATATGCAGATGTCCCGGGTTAATCTTGCTGGACAATATATACATTATTATTTGTTGGTCAGTTTTGTTGATAAGTCTTACGTTTTGATCTAAAGCATGAAATTGACACTTTTAAATATTTCTCTATCAGATGTGTGAAGTTTTGAATTGATATAAAACAGTCATAGTCTATAATATTAAGCAAACAGTTATCTGATAATGTACCGTAATACATTAGGTTTAATTTGAACCACCTGTGGCGACCAATATTTAGACTCCTCTTTCATTGTATTTTCCAAGGCCCTGTATAGTTTAGACCAAGGGACGTTAATATGTATAATTTATTTCTGAGTGTTAGTCTCCCTTGATTTTTCGGGAGACATAAACACATATACAGGGCCTGACACAAGGCTAGTGTATGGCTTGCTATAGCAGCGTCATCCGCAAACAGCAGCTCTCTAATATGGATGCTGGAGTTTGTGTTTATTGGGGTTTTACGCCGTTTTCAACTACCAGGGTCATATCGCGGCGGCTGGAGCACCTAACCGTGGGTTCCTGGTATTTCTCGCACCAGTACAACCACAATATCCAAACCGAGCCTCCAGCTGCTCTCTCACATAGATGATTCACACCCATTGGTGAGAGACAAATGACTTTTGTCAAATGTCAGAATGGATACTGGCCGAGCCGGGGTTCGAACTCGAGACCCCTGGATTGACAGACTCCGACGTAACCGACTGAGCTATCCGGGCTCGGCTATGGATGCTGGATATCTCATGTCTTTTTTCACATACAGCCTTGATATATCACACATATATACCTCCTATCAACATCATTCACATTTGACCATGACCTTGTGACCTTGACCTTTGAGTTTGACCTATTTTAAAAAAAGTTAAACCGGGCATATATCTCATGACCTATTACACATACAGCCTTGATATTTCACACATGGACACCTCCTACCAAGACCTTTAACAATTGACCATGACCTTGGACCTTGTGACCTTGACCTTGGAGTTTGAGCTACTTTTTAAAAACTTTATCCTGGCCGATATATCATGTCCTTTTACATATACAGCCTTGATATTCGACACATGGAAACCTCCAACAAAGACCTATCACATATGACCATGACCTTTGACCTTTAGACCCTGACCTTGGAGTTTGACCTACTTTTAAAAAATAAACTGGACTTATATCTCATGTGCTATTACACATACAGCCTTGATATTTCACACATGGACACATCCTACCAAGACCTTTCACATTTTACCATGACCTTGGACCTTGTGACCATGGCTTTGACCTTTAAAAAAAAACTTTAACCTAGCCAATATGTCATGTCCTTTAACACATACAGCCTTGATATTTGACACATGGACACCTACGACCAAGACCTTTCATATTTGACCATGACCTTGGACCTTGTGACCTTGACCTTGGACTTTGACCTACATCAAATGTAGGCCCTTGAGGGGGCATATGTGTTTTACAAACATCTCTTGTTTTATTTAACCCTTTCCCAAACAAGACCTGGTTTTGACGTCCCTAAGAGAATGGGCTTGGGAAAACATTGAGACAAAAGAAGAAACTGCTGATATTCAGCAGTTTCTCCTTTTGTCTCAATATTTTGTATGCTATATTTTACTCAAATTCTATCTTTTATAACTTCCATTTTGGAACTTCTGGCAGATTTTGAAGTAGATTACCCTAAAATTTTGCCGTTTGGGAGAGGGTTAAGGGACATTAGAACTAGGTCTTGTTTTGAAAGGGTTAAATTTTCTTCAATAGCTTTAAAAAGTTCAAGTGAACCTCATAGCATGAATCCTGATCACACATTAAGATGATCTGATCTGGATGCATGATGCTATCAAAATACTACACAATCCCTATTTCCATAGATTTCAATTCGAATCCACTATATATTTTGTAGGTTGGACTTTTTACACAACAGACAGTCTAGTGTAATTGGAGAGTTTTGTATGAATTTATGAGGTAAGTCTGTAAACTGATTTGTAAGAACCTTTATGTCTTTTTAGTGTTTTATGGATCCAGATCAGCAATACAACTACATGTCTTTACTTGATTGTGATTGTTAAGTTATACAATATGTTTAATAAAGTATTCAACCCTTTCCCAAATAAGCCTTGGTAAATATTGAGCCAAAGAAAGAAATGTTGGTAATGTTCATTTTCTCCTTTTGCCTAAAATATTTACATGTATTGTACTATAATATTATCTTCATGAGCATCCGTCCTTTTTTTGTCTGCAGTTACTCTCATATCATTCTAAAATTTTGTCTTAACGAAAGGACTAAAGAGAAAATGATTTAAAAAATGCATTCTTACTGATCATATTTGTCGAGGTAAAAAAAATGTACATCTTAAAAATGTGATGATTATCTCAAGTGACAGTGTTTCATTCATATTAACCCCATTACCGAACGACAAAATTCAAAGATGATGCAGACTACAATTTCAAGTGAATGAAATTGTACATTTTTTGCTCTTTTTCCATAGAAAACATTGTGGGAAATTAGGAAATTGCTTGTAAGAAGCAATTTCTTCATTTTCCATGATGTTTTCCAAAGCCATTATCTTGTGGGGAGTCAAAAAGAGTAATTGTGTGGTAATTGGTTAATATCATATGGTATATTTGCAGGTTTGTTCTCATGTAGAATTACTGCTGTGCTGGATGAATGAGAAATACCATGCCAACAAAGTCCTGACAGTCACTCGGTATACCTTGGTATGTGGAAAAATTGCCATATCCAGAAGTTTAAGACATTGACTTCACCTCAACCATTGTGCAGAAATGTGAACTTTGATATACACTCGTTGGAACACAACAGTCTATGAAGATGTCCCAGATACTGCACCTTTTGAAAAAGAGAATTACGGTTTGGCGGAGACACTTTCCAGAATAAAGGTATTGTGCTGGCAAGGTTACTGGCCTTATTGTGCCATAAAATGACAAAATATGTTGTGTGGAAGAAAAGGTAGACTTTTTAGAGAATGCAAGTCTCAAGTAGGGACACAAGTACCACTATCAAGTGCGGACTCAGATGACGTTATCCACTAGATCTAGAAGACACTATTGTGACTTTGTTGTGTTGACAGAACTGGAAATGTCCATACAGCTGGTGATAGCAGATGAGTAATTACAAAACAAGATGATTGAAAAACTGACCAAATATGTTAGAATGGTGATATTGTCATAATTTACTGATATCCAGAGGAATCATAGCAAATAGAGAGCCTGTCCCACAGATAAAGAGTTGTCCTCCCTAGTAGTAGTAAAAATAACACTATTTAAGGAAATTGAGGAAAACTGATTATCAGCATTTTCTTATTTTCCTTATAAATTTTTTTACACTCTCCTCATTATACCCCGCAAACTAAGTTTAGAGGGCGTATGGGGTAAATATATTCTAAATTTGTTATTTTAATTCCAAACCTATGTTGTGGGTACTTATTGCTATGGTCTCATCAAGATGATTGCAATGAATACCAACAACATAGTGTTTAATAGCCGACATTGAAACATTGCGTTTCGAAAGTCCCCAAACCTTTCTTATCTGGAGCCATCAGTGAAAACTGGAGTAATTATTTAACCCATTACCAGACGACAACATTTTAGACCATTTCAATTTTATAGGTGTTGCAGATGACATTTTCAAGTCACAATTTTAAAAATCTTATGATTTTAGGTCAGAAAACATTTTGGCAAATGAAGAAATTGCTTGTCACAAGCAATTTCTTCATTCTCCACAATGTTTTCCAAAGCCTTTATCTTGAAGGGCGTCAAAAAGCATCTATGTTTGGGAATGGATTAAACCCTTTCCCAAATGGAAATAATTTTGGATGACCAATTTGAAAGCCACTGCAGACAAAAAATTAATGCAGTGTACATAATGATTAGATTCACATATTACAGAGAATATGGAGATAAAATGAGGAAATGCTGATTGTAAATCAACATTTCTTTCTTTTGTCTCAATTTTTATGCTCCCCGAACAAAATTTCGGGGGAGCATATAGTCGCCATGCTGTCCTTCCGTCCGTCCGGCTGTCCTTCTGTCCCCAGCCAGATCTCAGCAACCCTTGGACCAAATTCAATGAAACTTCTCATGTGAACTCCCTGGGACATTCCCTAGGGACTTTTTTCTCCGTTTTATAATTTGAGGCTGTGTCATGGAAAAAGGGGCCTTAATGTAAAAATTAGTTTTTCTCTAATTTCTCTTCATCTACAGTTGTCGCCACATCGTATGGCACAATGTTTATGTTTTGTTCAAATGTAATTGAACGTTAAAGAAAACATAAACACGTGCCATACGATGTGGCGACAACTGTAATTGGCAGAATTTAATGAAATGTCATCCTTGTGTGATAAACAAGATGTTCTAGACCATATTCTACAAATAATGTGCGTACAAAAAATCTGTCATAGGAAAAGGGGGCTTAATATATGATAGTAATTTTTGGTTGACAAACACTTATTCAGGAAGCATAATCCGTCTATGACGGCTCTTGTTCTGTATGTCTTTGTCATTCAGGGAAGATGATCAATGGTTGATGAAATTTTGTTGCTTTTCCTCCATTTTTAGCTCCACTGGCCGAAGGCCAGCGGGCTATTGTCATGGCGTTGTGTCCGTCGTGCGTGCGTGCGTGCGTGCGTCCGTTAACTTTTTAGCTCACCTGAGCACGAAGTGCAGGGCGCCCAGTAACCTATAAATACCTATAAATACCTATATTATCCTATATTTCTGGACCTTACCTATAAAAACCTATAATATCACCCATTTTGCCCCAAATACCTATAAATACCTATATTTTTAGGTCACCTGACCGATGGTCATGGTGACCTATTGCGACCGTGTTTCGTCCGTCGTCGTGCGTCGTGCGTCGTCCGTCGTCCGTCGTCCGTTAACTTTTTACATTTTCGACTTCTTCTTGAGAACCATTAGACGGATTACAACCAAACTTGGCAGGGAGCATCCCCATGGGAAGCCGCTTCAGATTTGTACAAATCATGGAGTTATCTCCCTTTGGGGCCCCATAAGGGGCCAAAAAGGGGTTAAATAGGGTACATCTTAAAAAATCTTCTTCTCATGAACCAGCTGTTGGATTTGATTCACATTTGGTATTTAGAGTCTTTAGGGCAAGGACAACAAAGTTTGTACAAGAGAAAAAAATCCGTCCAGAAATGGCCGTGCTGGGGATGGGGGATGGGAGGGGGGTTTGCGTTATTAGTTAACTTAACATTTTCAACTTCTTATTAAGAACCATTGGACGGATTTCAACCAAACTTGGCAGGAAGCATCCTAATAGGAAGCCGCTTCAGATTTTGTACAAATCATGGAGTTATCTCCCTTTGGGGTCCCATAAAGGGCCAAAAAGGGGGTAAATTGGGTACATCTTAAAAAATCTTCTACTCATGAACCGGCTGTTGCATTGGATACACATTTGGAAGTTAAAGTCTTTATGGCAAGGACTACAAAGTTTGTACAAGAGAAAAAAATCTGTCAATAAATGGCCGTGCTGTGGATGGGGGATGGGAGGGGATCGCGTTATTACTTAACTTTGAACATTTTCTACTTCTTTTTGAGAATCATTGGACAGATTTCTACCAGACTTGGCAGGAAGCATTCCAATGGGAAGCCGCTTCAGATTTTTACAAATCATGGAGTTATCTCCCTTTGGGGCCCCAAAAGGGGGTAAATAGGGTACATATTAAGAAATGTTCTAATGTTGGATTGAATTCACATTTGGTATTTGAGTCTTTAAATAAGTTTGTACAAGAGAAAAAAAACTGTCAAGAAATGGTGGTGGGGGGTTGCACTCTTAGTTAACTTTTAACATTTTCCTTAACTGTTTCTGCTCATTTGATTCAGGTGACCGATAAGGCCCTCTGGGCCTCTTGTTGTGTCTTGGGTAAGCGATGATCACAAATTTAAAACAAATACTTTCAAAGTAGCAGTTTTCTATGATTAAAAAGTAACTATCATCTATCAATATACAGCAGAAATTAGTATTTTCCTTTCAGGTCTCTTTCAAACTTAAATGCTAGGGAAATACTGATCAAACATAATTTTATCATTGTTGAAGAAGCTTGCATGTATGTTTTGTCATCTTTCACTGGAATTGACCATTTTGTTTAGTGGATATGCCTTTTATGAACAGTAAAGTTCTGTTCAAATAACTTTGTGCAAGCTTTACTTATGGACTAATGAATTATAATATGTTTATATGAATGCAGGGGGAACCCTATATAACTTGAAGCAGGTCAGTTTTGCTTCTGATATACAAAGCTAAGGTTGAGTTTCTGTCCTGAAGTTATCATATACAGTAGTCAGTACCAGTCTTCCATTTATGCTCAAGGAAGATTGAAGAATAGAGAACATTCTTTAATAAATTTGTACTCACTGTTAATGACTAGAAGCCAAATTTAGATAGAAATGTTCAAAATTTCATCTTGCTGTCACAGAGATTGATTGAAATTTGTACATAGAGTTGCTTGTTGTGTTATGTTTGCTAGAGACAGCCAGTATGTTTAAAATTAAACAATAGAATTAAACATTTTCAGATCACATTAGCAATACAGTGCTAAGTGGGAGGTATTGTGATTGCTAACCATGGTCCTCCATGTCCTCCATCCATCTGCCTGTCAATAAACATGTATCCTGTCAAACAATATGGCAGAGAGTCTTAAAATTTTGTTTGTAGCATCAGCCAAAGGCCTGCTACCGAAATATTATAAATCATTGTGGTATTATGAAAATTGGCCCTATGTTTGGGGTAGTGGGGAGGGGGGGGGGTACATGTATCTATTTCATATATGGACAAGGAAGGACAATCTACTTCTCCTCGATTGTTTGCCTATGGCATTGAAAATTGTATGTGAAACTGTCTTTTGACCCTCTACCAAAATACTTATTATCACAAATTTATGGTTTGATAAAAACTGGTCCTATGTTGTGGGGTATCAGATTTCATATCGGGATAAAGAGGGAAATCTTGTAAAATCTCCTTCACCAAAATTGTGTTGCCTAGGGCTTTAAACTTGGTATAAAGAATTGTCTCGTGGCCCTCTGCCAGAACTTTTCAAATTATATTGGTACAATGAAAAGTGGCCCTGTGTGTTTGAGTATCAGACTTCATATACAGACAAAGCAGGGAATCTTGCACAATATTCTACACCTGAATCATTTGACCTAGGGCTTTCAATTTGCTGTCGAACCACCTCATGGCCCTCTACCAATATCCTTCAAAATATTGTGATACAATGACAATTAGTCATATGATGTTATGTATTCTAATTGAGGGACAAAGTGGGAAATCATGCACATTTTTTTCTCCTTTAGAAACAGTTTGGCACATGTCTTTGAAATTTGGTGTGTAGAATTGTCTTAATTCAGGCCTACTTCCAAAGCACATCAAAATTTTTTGGTTCTGTGAAATTTGCCCTATGTTGTAGAATATTGAATTTCCTTCATTCATCTTCTAGTCTAAAACTATTTAACTAAGGACTGTCAAATGTAGTGTGTAGAATTGTCTAATGACCCTCCATCAAACACTTTAGAGTTTTGTAGTATTATGAAATTTGGCTCTACAGCATGTTGTGGAGAGATTCCATAGCATATATTCCATATAGAGACAAAGAACTTAGAAGGAAATCTAGAGCAAACTTCTCTTGACAAATAATTTTTTCAGAGACCCTTTATTGAGGTTTTGCATGTATCATGACAGCATGGCTCTCTGTCAAAATTCTTCAAATTGCCTTCTTGCAATGAAAATTGACTGGAAGTTGTATGTAGGATGAGACAAAAGATATCAAAAACAATCATTGTCTCAATGTTCTCCATGGTGAGAGATAAATAGCCTTCTTGGCTCTCATGTCCTAAGGTCATGGTATTCTCTGGAACACCTTAATTTTCAGAACAGAAAGCAATAGCTAATAAGTGACTGTCTTGTCTGTTTCTCTTGATGTCCTATTAATAACTAGGTAGTCGTGATGGTAGAGAAATGTTTAAAGTAGTGTTTTCTTCATGATAACCACAACCTATATTATCCTATATTTCTGGCTGACTGATACCTATATTATTGGGACATACCTATATTTTTGACACCATAAGTCACTGGGCACCCTGGAAGTGCTCAAGGTGAGCTATTGTGGTCGCTTTTTGTCCGTCGGCGTCCGTCTGTCCGTCCGTCTGTCCACATTTTGGTGTTACCACTCTAGCACCCACAAATATTGACCAATCTTAACCAAACTTGCTCAAAACATGTATGACCATAAGTTCTCGGATGAGTTCGATTTTGGGTCAGATCGGACCAGGGAGTCCGGAGTTATGTGCCCTTGAACGTCGAAAATGGCTAGTTTTGACTTTGTTACCACTCTAGCATCTACAAATATTGACCAATCTTAATTAAACTTGGTCAAAATATGTATGACTATAAGTTCTCGGATGAGTTTGATTTTGAGTCAGATCGAATCAGGAAGTCTGGAGTTATCTGCCCTTGAACGTCAAAAATTGCTGTTTTAGACTTTGTTACCACTCTAGCATCTACAAATATTGATCGATCAAAACAAAACTTTGCAACAATGTTGCAAACTATAAGTTCTCGGATGAGTTTGATTTTGAGTCAGATCGGACCTGAAAGTCTGGAGTTATTTGCCCTTGAACGTCAAAAATGGCTAGTTTTGACTTTGTTACCACTCTAGAATCTACCAATATTGACCGATCAGAACAAAACTTTGCAACATTGTTGGTAACTATAAGTTCTCAGATGAGTTCGATTTTTTGTCAGATCGGACATGGAAGTCCGGAGTTATGTGCCCTTGAACGTCAAAAATGGCTAGTTTTGACATTGTTACAACTCTAGCATCTACAAATATTGATCAATCAAGACAAAACTTTGCCACAATGTTGGTAACCATAAGATCTTGGATGACTTCAATTTACAGTGTGATTGAAGTAGGAAGTCTGGAGTTATGTGCCCTTGAATTTGACAAAATTGCTGTTTTCGACTTTGTTTACACTGTAGCATCTACATTTATTGACTAATCAAGACAAAACTTGGCCACAATGTTGGTGACCATAAGATCCTGGATGAGTGAAAATTTCAGCTTGATTTGAGTAGAAAAACTAGAGTTATTGGCCCTTGATTTTCACAAAATTACAGTTTCCAACTTTATTTTCACTCTGAACAATATATTGACCAATCGAAAAAAAATTGGACATAATGCTGATGAGAATATTTTTATTAGAACAGAGTTATGTGCTCTTGACTGTGACAAAATTGTTGGTTTCTTCCACTTTGTTTTTACTGTAACAGCCACAAATATTGATCATTCAAGATTATGAAAGCAGTTTTCAGCTGGATCATAATCTCACATCTTAAATTATGTGCTCTTGAACTTGACAACATTGCGACTTTCTTTCTATCTAGGTTCAGGTGAGCGATTAAGGACCATCATGGTCCTCTTGTTCTTTAAACATCTTCTCCTCTTATACTAGTGGGCCAATTTTGACCAAACTTGGCAGGAATGTTCCTTGGGTGACCCTTTTCAAAACTTGTTCGCGAATTTTTGATTCGTCAAAAAATGTGGGCGTGGCAGGGTGGGGCTTATCAGACTTAGAGAAATCATAAGAAAATTCTTTAAAAATCAACCATTGGGCCAATTTTAATCAAACCTGGCAGGAATGTGCCTTGAGTCATTCTTTTCAAAATTTGTTCACAAATTTTTACATTTGTCAAAAAATGTGGCCGTGGCAGGGAGAAAGGGGCTTATCAGACTTAAAGAAATCGTAAGAAAATTCTTAAAAAATCAACCATTGGGCCAATTTGAACCAAACCTGGCAGGAATGTGCCTTGAGTCATTCTTTTCAAAATTTGTTCACAAATTTTTACATTTGTCAAAAAATGTGGCCGTGGCAGGGAGAAAGGGGCTTATCAGACTTACAGAAATCATAAGTGAATTCTTTAAAAATCAACCATAGGGCCAATTTGAACCAGACTTTGCAGGAATGTTCTTTGAGTCTCTCTTTTCAAAATTTATTCACAATTTTTTACATTTGTCAAAAAATGTGGCCGTGGCAGGGAGGAAGGGGCTTATCAGACTTAAAGAAATCATAAGAAAATTCTTAAAAAATCAACCAGTGTGCCCAATTGAACCAAACTTTGCAGGAATGTGCCTTTAGTCTTTCTTTTTAAAATTTGTTCACAAATTTTCATATTTGCCAAAAAAATGTGGCCGTGGCAGGGAGAAAGGGGCTTATCAGACTTAAAGAAATCATAAGAAAATTCTTTAAAAATCAACCATAAGGCCAATTTGAACCAGACTTTGCAAGAATGTTCTTTGAGTCTCTCTTCAAAATTTATTCACAAATATCAAGATTTGGCTGCCGCTGTGTAAGGCTTACAAGAAATCATGGGATAATTTTTCCACTTTAACCAGTGGAGCGATTCAGGCCCTCCTGGGCCTTTTGTTTCAAATAGTGACAAATATTTAGACTTGTAAGGTGCATTGTATATACATTAACACAGATGGAAATTTAGAATTGGTAAAATTGAAAGAAATTTTTGGAAAACATTGTTGGAAATGAAAAAATTAATTGTGACAAGCAATTTCTTCATTTCACAAATTTTTACCAATCATCAAAGATGATGAAAAAAATCACGGTGTATAATCTTGTTACTCAGAATTTCCGATAATCTTCAATATCTTTTTTAACCCTTTCCCAAACGGCAAATTTTCAAAATTTCCATTTCAAAAGCTGCTGCAGGCGACAAATGGACACTGTTTAAGATAGAATTTGTGTATAATATAACACAGAAAATATTGAGACAAAAGGAGAAACTGCTGGTTATCAGCAGTTTCTTCTTTTGTCTCAATGTTTTCCCATGCCTTTTCTATCAGGGATGTCAAAAGCAGGCCTTGTTTTGGAAAGGGTTAATACTTGACCAATTTGAATTCAATTTGAAGCAGAGAAGGTGGAAAAATGCCAAGAATAGGCTGGGCATGTTGGATTTTTGAAAAAATCAACTGATAAAAAAGTTATTGAAGATAAACCAAAATTTTGGTTTATCTTCAATAACTTTTTTATCTGTTGAAATTTCAAAAATCAACCACGTCCATCAAATGCGTGCCATCTGACCACATTATCTGCTTCAAACCGAATTCAAATCAACCAAGTATTGACAAAATTATTGAAGATTTTATGAAAATATTGTATCACGTGATCATAATACAGTTTCAATCAATTTGTCTTAAATTTCGGACAGGACTGAAATATTTGTGACCATCAAAGACGGAACATATGAGCTGCGATGCGATAAAATGGGAATTTTGTATTCACAAATACAAAATTTCCACCTTGTAACTGTTTTCTGTGGCTGCCCAGACTCATTTGAGTAGGAATCCGCTAATTCCGATTTTCTCATGTCAAGGCTCATTATGGATCACTGTGTCGTCCAGGCATGTTGAATTGGAATATGTTGTGGGTAATGAGAAAATTGCTCGTTACAATTGTTCCAATTTGATGGGAGTTGCAGACAACAGGATAATTTTTATCAACAGGAGAAAATGTTTTTACAGCTTTTAGGAAATATTGATGAAAAAGAAGAAATTACTGATACATCAATTTCTTCTTTTCCCCAAGCCAATTTGACAAATACTGTAAAGGTAGATTTGTGTACATTAATATGGAACTTTATTGGACTGTAGGGAATTGATAATAAATATTGAAATTTAATTGTAAATGTCTTTATTTTTTCACTTTAATTTTTTTTATCTATCAACCCTTTCTCAAACAGAAAAAAATGAGGGTGATCAAATTTAAAAGCTGCTGCAGATGACACAATCACTTGATTAAAAAAGAATTTGCACACATTATAGCTCAGAAAATATTGAGGCAAAAGAAGAGTTTGATGTCTTTATCAACAGTTTCTTCTTTTGCTTCAATGTTTTCCAAAGACTTCTATATCCTCATGACTTGTACTGTAGGTACAGAATGACCCTTTCCTGAACCCCAAAATTTTAGACTGGTCAAATTAGAGATATGTTGGAAAAGACTTTATAAATACATCATAGAAAATATTGAAGGTAAAGGGAAAATTGATGATTGTCAACAATTTCTTCTTTTCTCTTAATATTTTATATTTGAATTCAAAATACATTCTAAAATGTATTTCAGGTCCGATGAGAGGCATTTAGTTCTGTAGTCTCTCAGTAGCTCCACTGGCCGTCAGGCCAGCAGGCTATTGTCATGGCGGTGTGTCCGTCGTCCGTCCGTCAACTTTTTCTTTAAAAATCTTCTTCTCACAAACTACTGGATGGATTTCAATCAAACTCCACAGGAATGATCATTGGATGACCTTCTCTCAGATTTCTTCAAAGAATTTGGATTGAATCAGAATTACCTTAGTTATATGCCCTTGAATGTCAAAATTAGCTGGTTTTGACTCTATTTTTACTCTAAAATCTACAAAATTTACCAATCAAGACAAAACTTTGACAGAATGATGGTGACTATCAGATCTTGCCTTAGTATAATTTTCAGCTTGATTTGAATTTTACATCATGAGTTATGAGCCCTTGAAATTGACAAAATTGCTATTTTCTGCTTTATTTTGACTTTGTTTTCACTCTAGCAACTACAAATATTGACCAATCAAGACAAAACTATGACAATGTTAGTGATTATAAGATCTTGCCTTGGTATAATTTTCAGCTTAATCTGAATTTTAGATCATGAGTTATGAGCCCTTGAAATTTTGCAAAATTGCCATTTTTGGCTTTATATTCATTTTTACAACCATTAGTATTGACTAATCAAATTGATACAGAACTTTCTTAGAATCTTACTGACCATACAATATTACTTGCTTGTAATTTTCAGCTTGGTCATGCATTTGCTTGTTTGTGCAGCCTGAACCTTTGAAATTGCATTCAACAAGACTAACAGTCAGGCCTGTGGAGCGCTTCCAGACCACCAGGGCTGTCTAGTTTTCATTTGTTCCAGACCGAATCAAAACTGTTCCAATTTACCTTATCTTAAATGGAAAAAAATTAGATTGTTCCATTTTCACAGCAGATCATGACCATCAATCAGAGGCATCACTGAATAAATTATTATTATATATCCAGTGGGAGTAATCCCTATCAAAGCTTTGTATGTCATAGTATGAGGTTTTTAAGGTATATGACCCATCATTAAAAACACCATTTTCTAGTCATTGGACATGCATCAAATTACACACACTTGTAAATACACTTCAAATAAGTTGATTCACCGTGCCCGATTTCAAGATTATGCTTTATGAAGAAAATAATTTACAAATATTATTCATATGCAAGGGAGGTAATTTATAACATTTTTGCCAAATATTTCCATAATAATGCATCGATTCAAAATTCTAAACCATCCAAAATGCTTATGTTTGTATTTGGAATGGAAATATAACACAGTTTAGGATTTACTGGCACTTTTCAAATTTCGTCCCTGGCTCTTTGGTGCTAATGATGGGTTGTATTCGTTAATTAGAAAAAAAGCGGATTTATTAGATACTGACTCAGGCCAGAGATGTCTCTGTAAACAGTTCCGCACAGTCTAGGGGTCAGTGCAAAACTATTGTAACTACATATTTTCAAGAAATTCATATTTTTGCATTTTCTGAATCTTTAGGAAGGAATACATCATGTGTTCTAACATTAGGTTTCAAATCTGTATACCTAAAAAGATATTTGAATTTTAAAAACATTTTTTCTTCTTTAACTTTGAGAAAATCAATAAGTTTTTTCCCTCTCCTCAAAAATTTTACAAAATGTAGTTACAATAGTTTTGCACCAAGCCCTTGATTATAACTTTGGGATTCAGATACTTTGACTTGAATTTCTTTGGCATATGTTTTTTAATCAATGTTTGTGTACAGCCAGTCAGAAAAGAGAGTTTAGATACAAATAACTGATCCACCTATCACAAATACCACCACAGGTTGACTTATCGATATGAAACGTATCCGCAATGTCCCCAAATAAAAGTCCCAATATAAATTGCATGAGAACAAAAAAGAATTTGTCGATTAATCTCAAACTTCAGGGCTGGCCCTTCATTCCATGTTGACCGCTTTTCTGTTCCAGTCTGTGTTGTTTGCTGATGGTCATCGTCCATTTCATCAAATAGACCCTCAAATATATTTGTTTGTTTGGAATCTGTGTAACATAAAACATAAATTTTTGAACAGTGCGGTCACTCGTGTGTGAAAACAGGCCTGTTACATTGGTCTTAGGCATCAAGTTCAACAAATGTTAAACATCATTGAGTAGTTTCGTCACACATTTCGGTTTGCGTAGAACATGTTTCCCTTTGAACAGTTTGAGTTTCGATTGTCATGGAACGTCTATAAGTATGCTCTGTTTGCTAAGCTTATCTATGGGCTAAGAACAACCTTGCCACAGTAATCATGAAAGTACAGTGATGACACTTCATAGTACACTTGATGAATTCATACATATGGTTTCTTGTACTTCAGCGTATTGTTCATCTTCGTCTTGTTGTACGGTGGTTTGTGGTCGTGGTTGCATGTCATCTGTGTCACATGGGCTAATTGTCCTCAATCTGGAATAAAAACAAACACTAAATCAATTGATTTTAGAGTTATGATTATTCTACATCCATGCAGAAATCCTGAATTTTAGTACGAAAATGATATAATTAGACTACAGGGGTGGGTTCGTTTATTTACCCACTGAACACCATCTGGATCTGCAACTGTAACCAACACTCCTTTTGTCTCAATATTTTAGTCGCTATAATTCACTATATAGATGTCAACACACATTTATATCTTCTGCAGCAGCTTTTGAATTGAACAGTCTGATATTTTGCAGTTTGGGAATTATTCAATATTCATGGCAATATATCAGCTACACTGGCGTAGGAGGAGGGGGGCAGCCCCCCCCCCCAATAATTTAGAAAGGGGGCCCCCAATAATTCACCCTTAAAAATGTATTTTCCTTCACGAAAGGTTTAGGTATAAAATGCTGTCTGAAAGTGCCCAGATTGAAGGAAATGGCTTCAATATAGTCAACATTTTCTGGGGGGAGGGGGGGGGGCATGCCCCCAGATAATCCGAGTCTTCTCTGATGTAAATACGCTCTTTGATATTTTGATTTTTCGCTATTTACGTAAATAGCGAAAAATCAAAATTATATCAAAGAGCGTATTTACATCAGAGAAGACTCGGATTAGCCCCCAGACCCCTCTAGCAACGATACGCTCGGTCGGATTCCATTCATTTAAACACCCCCCCCCCCCCCCCCCCAAAAAAAAAAAATATTGTAAACCTTCCTACGCCTATGAGCTATAAACAACTATAAACAGATTCTGACTGTTGGAGATTTTTCACGAAGCAACCGTCGATGAAATGTTCTGAGCATAGACGGTAAGTGTCGTTGTATCTGAAGCGATTCGCCGCTAGTTTGATTCGACGAATCCAAGCAGACTTAATTTTCTCATGCGTTGGTAACCTATGCAAAGAAATTTGACGTCCATAAACTTACTTTACCCGATAATTAGAGCAAACAGTGAAAAAACTGTTGTCTTTGCGTACTTTGATTTGGCTTATCTTATCTCCAATCGATAGAGAGTGCGATAGGGGAGATAAATATTGTGATCGTAGACAGGGCTATAGTACGAGCTCTGTGATTGGCTATCGAAAAAAATAGGGGTCTACCGATAAAAATAGCGGTCTAGCGTTAATTTTACCGGTAGACCGATAATTGAAACAGTGGTCTACCCTTATTTTATTGGTAGACCGATATTTTTATCGGTAGACCGATAAAAATATAAGGGTAGACCGGTATTTTTACCGGTCTACCCTTATTTTAATTATCGGTCTAGCGCTATCTTGACTTTAGACCCTATTCGCGCGCCATAGAAATTTACAAGTATACTCTTAATGATACACTGCCGTATTTGAATTTATTATTTAATGAAGTTTTTGAACAATCAAATGTTCCGCTCAACTGGTGTAGGAGTATTATTACGCCAGTTCATAAAAAAAGGGAGTATAGCAGATCCCAACTATCATCGAGGCATTTCTCTCATAGATTGTATTTGTAAAATTTTTGTGAATATTCTTACATCAAGATTAACAGCATGGTGTGATAAGTTTAATATTACAGATGAATCACAAGCAGGATTTCGTGCAAATTATTCTACATTTGACAATATTTTCATACTTATGTCTGTTGCTCAAAAGTATTTATCCAAAAGGAAAGGTCGATTTTATTGTATTTTTATTGACTACGAAAAGGCTTTTGATAGTATTGACCATGAGAAGTTATGGGATGCTTTTAAACGCAAAGGCATTAACAACCAGTTTTTGTCAACACTTCAGTCTATGTACGGACAGCTGAAATCATGTGTTAAGGTTGGCGACTCTTTAACAGATTATTTCGACTGTAACGTCGGTACCCGTCAGGGATGTTGTGGAAGTCCGAAAATATTCTCCTTGTTCATCAATGATCTGGCACCATATGTTAACAGGACGAGCGATTCTGGCATTTTCATATCTGAAACTGTCCATAAATTGAACTTATTAATGTTTGCAGACGACGTATCAAGCTTTGCAGATACTGTTGCTCGACTACAACAGCAGATTAATAGTATATCTGATTTTTCAATATCTGTTGGTCTAAAAATTAATATTGACAAAACAAAGATTATAGTCTTTAGGAATGGAGGCATAGTAAAACAAACAGAAAAGTGGTATCTAAACAATAATGAAATTGAAATAGTCCCATTCTTCTATAAATACCTAGGTATATATTTTTCATCTAAATTATCGTGGTCCAAAACTCACGAAATGTTGTCTCTTCAAGCTACAAAAGCAGTGAATTATATTTTTCGTCTACGTAGACATTTTTGTTTTTTAGAAATAACAGATATGTTCAAATTGTTTGATTCTTGTGTAAAACCCATACTCTGCTATGGTTCTCACATATGGGGCTACAGTGTAGTAGAAAAGGTCGAAAAAGTTCAAATTCGTTTTTGTAAGCGAGTGTGTGGTCTGTCAGACAACACCTGTGACGCTATGGCACTAGGTGAGTGTGGCAGACTACCACTTTGTACTTCATACATGGTTTATTGTATAAAATATTGGCTGAAAATTTTACACATGGACAATTCGAGATATCCAAAGCAGTGTTATTTAATGCTAAAACAGCTTGATGAAGCAGGAAGGTTTACTTGGGCAACTTGTATTAAAAATGTTTTATATCTTTATGGATTTGGGTATATCTGGATTGCACATGAAATTGGAAATAGTGATGTGTTTTTGAAAGCTTTTTCTCAGAGACTGGTCGATTCCTTTACACAAAAATGGTCATCAGATGTTGAAAGCAGTCCGAAGAGTCTTACCTACAAATTATTTAAATCTGTTTTAGAACCTGAATTTTATTTATCAATTGATATATCGTATACATACAGAAAAGCTCTGTCTAACTTCAGATGCTCTAGTCACGATCTAATGATCGAACGGGGTAGACATCTGGGGATAGACAGAGAGAGAAGGTATTGTCCATATGTCACAAACATAATATAATTGTTATAGAAAATGAATATCATATGTTTTATGAATGTAATAGTTATGAGGAAATTAGACAAAGACATTTCAAAGCTTATTGGTTGAATAATAGAACAGAAATGACATTCTATGATATTATGACACTAAAGGAACGAGATACTATTTTACGAGTTGCAAAATTTCTACTTCAAGCATTTGAAAAAAGAAAACTAATTCAACAAACTAATACTGTCTAACAAAATAGTTCCGTATTAAGTAAGTTAGTAAGTACGCTGTATTGTTGTAACATTCTTTAATATTTCATATCAACTTTAGATCCAACAACTAGCGAGTAATTAAGTGCAAATATTCTGTGAAACACAGTATAAATGCACTTCATTGCGACGCCCTCAGACTTTTGTTAATTAGTAATTACCTATCGTTCATATATCATTCTAACATTTTTCTCAATAATGACGTCACTTCTACTATATATAATGTATTATCATGTAAATGTTTATGGGCCAGAGGCCTAATTACTTGAATAAAGTTATTTGTATTTGTATTTGTATTTGTAAGTTGTAATGTGAGAAATATATAATGGGTCTCTTTTACCAAATGATCATGCTCAAAGAATAATGTCTATCAAACAGGGACATTCAGGTATTTGTAAACGAAGCGTCTATATGTAATTTTAAGACAACTAACTTAAATATGCAATGTCAGAAAGGATAATTATTTGTCTATTCGGAAAAGCAAATAAGAGAATGTTTAATTGGATTTTCTCTAATTTCTTTTACAGATTTTGTCAAAGCCAGATCTTAAAAGAAAATGGATTAATCCTTTCCCAAACAAGACCTGGTTTTGACGTCCCTAACAGAAAAGGCTTGGGGAAAACATTGAAACAAAAGAAGAAACTGCTGATAAGCAGCAGTTTCTCCTTTTGTCTCAATATTTTCTGTGCCGTGTTTTACCCAAATTCTATCTTTAATTGCATCCATTTTGTCATTTGTGGCAGTTTTTGAAGTGGATCACCCTAAAATTTTGTCGTTTGGGAAATGATTTTAATAGTCATGGCCTGGAGAGGTCTCATATAGCATTTGAGACTACCTTACAACAAAGCATCTTTGCAAACACAGGTTGTTCTGAATCAGTGTTGTTCTCCGATAACTATAAAGACCTTTTTTCAATATCCCGGATCATTTAGAATTTCCTGTATTTAATCTATGGGACTCTCGGGAGCCTTAAAGTTGATATACGAGATTAATGCATAACAGCAAAACAGTGTTTTGCATAAATTTGCAAATAAAAGAGAGAACGTGTTTTTTTTTTTTTTTTTAACTTTCTCTTCGTAAATCCTGTTCAAAAAATCCTTTCGCTGTTCTGTACAAACCTTGTAATTCTTTCCAAACAATCGCTGGCCTTTCGCTTCGTTCCTGGTACCTTATGAGAAATAAAGACGAAAAGGACGAAAACGACGATACACATAAATTATGACCACCATTTTCTTCTTTGACCATAATTGTTTCATACTACATCTATTAATTCAAGGTTGGTGTTTTTAACCCTATCATAAACAATAAAATGCATGGGTTCAATTTGAAAGTTGCTGGATACGATAAAATAGATGTTGAAAGGAAAGATTTTTGTTCCATATTGTACAGAAAAATATTGAGATAAAATAAGAAATGGAACATCATCCCCATTTTCGTATTTTGTCTGAATGTTTTCTGAAGTTTTACCACTAAAATATGTAAATGTTTTAGAATGGGTTAATGACATTAGTTCTGAAGACGATTTCTGTAAAATGTAAGTCCATTAGTGAAGGACAAAATTAATGACTGAACATTGTTAACCCATTACCAAATGGCAAATTTTTAGACTAGTCCAAATTCAAAGATGATGCAGACGACAATTTCTAGTGAATAAAATTTGGTCTTTTTATGTAGAAAACATTGTGGTAAATGATGAAATTGCTTGTCACAATCAATTTCTTCATTTTTCACGATGTTTTCCAAAACCATTATCTTGTGGGGAGTCAAAAGGAGTCACTGTGTGGTAATGGGTTAAAGGTAAGAAAGGATATTGGCCAAGATCACAGTGTATAATCACGTGACTCAGAATTTCCTATAATCTTCAATATTTTTTTAATACTTGACCAATTTGAAATTGGTTTGAAGCAGAGAATGTGGGAAAATGCAAGGAATAAGCTGGACGTGTTGGATTTTTGAAAAATAAACTGATAAAAAAGTTATTTAAGGTAAAGCAAAATGTTGGGTTATCTTCAGTAACTTATTTATCAGTTGCTTTTTTCAAAAATTAACCACGTCCATCTAATGCGTGACGTCTGTCCACAGTCTCTGCTTCAAACCGAATTCAAATCTGTCCTGTATTCACAAAATTATTGAAGATTTTCTGAGAATATTGTGTCACGTGATTATCCACCGTGAAGATGGAATCAGATATCCTCGGATTTTCTTTTTTAAAATAAGTCGTTGACTTTACCGACTGATCCTGTCGGCCTGAAATGACAGTGTGCTAATTAGGTCTTGATATTACTCTCATCAGAGCCGCGTTCTTTAGAGCAAGATTTCTTGAGATAGGCCCCTATCTTGAGATTTCTTTAGATGTTTTAGGTTAAAGCGCTCTTTTGAGCAAGATTTCTAAGACGATCACTGCGAGCCGCCATTGCTCTATACTTCTTTCGGAACCCCTCGGTAAATTCTGTAGAATCTATATGGGATAGAATTGACCGAGTTGTTCCGAATGCTCCATGATTCATAAACCGCGGAGTTCCGAATGCTCCATACTTCATACAAATGACGTCATGATGACGTCATTTGTATGAAGTATGGAACATTCGGAACACCTCGCTTAAAATCTCGGTCTCAAAAACGCTGTATCAAAAACATCTTAAGAAATCTTAAAAAATCTCGCTCTAAAGAACGCACCTCAGTACTCAGTAGTACCGCGACATCAAACTCCACACAGCGACAATGGCCTACACATTCTACCCAATATCCCAGTTCAGGGTAGATAACTGCGGAGGAGATTGCCGCGACATTATGTCCGAGAATCAGTCTGTCCGTCCAATTTATGTCTACGATTATTCACTCATTGGTGGGAGCACAATATCACAGTTCTAAGATTTACACAAAAGTATAAAATGCTAATTATCAGCATAAATGTACTACTTTTGCCTTAACCCATTACCACACAGTAACTCCTTTTGACTTCCAACATTATAATGGCTTTGGAAAACATCATGGAAAATGAAGAAATTGCTTGTGACAAGCAATTTCTTCATTTCCAACAATGTTTTCTATTTAAAAAGACCAACAAACTTTAGATTTCATTCACTTGAAATTGTCGGCTGCAACATCTTTGAATTTGGACCAGTCTAAAAATGTGTTGTTTGGTAATTATGGGTTAATGTTTTCCCAAGCCCTGCTGCCTTTTCTTGCAAATACGCCAAAGCCAGGCCTTAATTGAGAAAAGGCTAAATGTAGTTTAGGATCGAACCCATGACCCCATGATTTTATTATTTCCTTTGGTCTCGATGCTATCTTAAGGACTTTTCACGTAGGTTTGATTTATTGGGCTTTAACACTGTTTTCAACTGCTGTGGTCACAAAGCGTCGTCTGGAGCACCGAACCGTGGATTCCTGGTATTTCTCTCACCAGTACTTCCACAATATCCAAACCGAGCCTCCAGCTGCTCTCTTACATAGACGATTCACACCTATTGGTGAGAGACAAATGACTTTTTTGTCAAATGTCAGAATGGATACTTGCCGAGCTGAACTCGATCCCTGGTGAGGGGTGCATGCAGCCTTGGTTTACTTGTTGGACTTGCCGAGTGCTCTTTTGAAAACCTGTACATTCTTGAAATTTACTATGTCCTCTTCTAGTTTATTCCAATTAGGGTCTTTTGCACAAAGAATGAGTTCTGATATTTGTTTGTGTTTGAATATATAGTTTTGACACTTTTTGAATTTTGTTTGACTTGTACGTTTTTTGTTTGTTTGTTTGTTTGTTTGTTTGTTTCACAGTCTCTGTTATTTTTGTCATTTTACGCGAAAGTCTGGTAGTTCTCAGGTAGTAAGTTTGCTGTAGGCCCGGTACTAACCACTCAACCACCTTAAACATCATGATGAGTCTCCCGTCTGGCAATGCGTTAAAATACCTTAAGATCATCTCTGGACACAGGTTGTAGGTCATCTACCGCTTCTTTAGATCAAATAATTAGGTTTAAGATTTCTTACCGATTTTTAATTGATGTTTGTGTGGATGTCTTCCTTAGTGTAAAACAGTACTTTTTCGTTTTCCCAGTTATTGTCCATTTCTACACCAACATCTTTCACATTTTCACAATCAATTACTACGTTTCGCAGACTATTCCATGATAAAAAAATGCGATGTATTAAATCAAAACAAGGTTTATTTTTATTTAAATGTGTAACCAATAAATAGTGATAAAATGACAATTTTCAATGATTGCAAGACCAACAATCACCAACTTTTTAGCCTACTAGTATTCCCAAACTGCAAGATTTTAAATTGTTTCAATTCATTAAAGAGACATTTCACATAAATATTATGGTGTCACTCGAAACGGGCCTATTAGATATATAGTAAAATGGGTCAATTTGGCAGGTTCTAGCTCCTCTCAGAATTCTTTATGGCACATTTTACCTAGTCTGCCTGACAGATCATTTCTTTGTCTTTAATTTACTACCAAGAAAGTGGTATCAATAGCACCATCAGCTAAAATCACGCACCCGTTAACACAGCCACCCTTGAAATTTGCCATCTCTTTCGGGATCTGCATGTGACACACCCCCATGAAAGGTCACGACCGCGCAAGAAACTAGTTCCCGACAAATTCATTAAAACACATCCTAGCAGTACACTGATGGTCTGTCAGTATGCAGAACCACATTTCATGCATCTGCATATTCTATAGATACAGAATCAATGCAACAAAAGGGGCGAATCCATTTTTTGACGGAACTATGTTTGTATACTACGACCCGGAAGCATTTCCCGTTGTGGAGTGTCTCCTATATAGTATATTGTCTGATAAATTTTATTTGTATTTTTTAGGGATGGTAACGAGTACCAATTTTACTAATCGAGTACTCGGTCATCCTTCCGATCGAGTACTCGAGTACTCGGATAGAAACATCGTCTTTTGGTTATAGTATCGGTATTTTCCAACATGTTCATATGCGATTTATGCAGCATATCTTCGGCCAAACTGACTCTTTAGATGGCATTTCATCAGCAGTTTATTTCAGAAAAAAGGACAATAATATTTTTTATTAGATATGTGATAAGAATTACTGAAAGTTTCAAAATCTTATCGTTAAACTCATAAACAAAAATGCGCAAAGTTGTTGTTATTTACTTCCAAATGCGTCCGTAATATTTACGCATGTCGTGAGATAATTATATACATCCGTCACTATAGACTTAGAGGGAGGCATTGTTAGACTTTCTGAATTGATTTGGGTGTAATCGGGAATGAGATGACGCTCCTTCTGGTAACAAATAGCAATAAAATAAAATCTTAACAATAATCCAGTAGTCAGCTGATTGAATATTGGATTAACCAATCAACTCAAAGGTTAATCTTACGTTCGTCAAATTAAAATGCACCGCCCGAAATCGGAGTAAAGACCGGCGAAGGTGCGAAAAATTATGGCATTGTTTGACAGCGAGAACAATAGCTGTTAACTGGCACTTGATTGCAAATTAGGACAATATCGGAGGATTAGATAATCGACAGACGACCAGGTGTTACCCTTTGCACGGTACATCGATGGAAAAGAGCGATCAATATTTTCAGAAGCTTTGAGTTTGGAAAAGAATTTCATTTTCTGCTGATATCATTTTTTCTTTCCGATTACTCGATTAGCGATATTGGTAATCGATACTCGGACGTTCGATCGAGTACTCGATTACTCGAGTACTCGTTCCCATCCCTAGTATTTTTATCTGAAAGAGCATATTTTCTTATGAAAATACTGAAAAAATGTGACGTTTAAAGGGAGGTAACATGACGGGTAATATGCTAATGAGATTACCTGGCCAGGAAAGATCGTGAAAAAGTTGGTTTACATATAGAAGCACCAGCCCACTTAGGGTTGAGGAACCTTTTCTCTGAATGGACTGGTTGTTATCTGTATGTAGCCATGCATCTCGGAGCGTTATAAATTCCAACCAAAGTAGAGCGCCTGTTACGAGAAATTTATCTTTTTTTTTAAATTAAACTAGTTGTTCTGTTCTGTGTATTAACTCTCACAAGGGAACACCAAGATGTAGATCCGAATGTAGATCTTCTAATCTTATAATCTTCTTTAATTATCGGTTACACTACTTTACACTGAACCTTTGTAGCCTACATTAAAGTTTGTATAGCTAGACGTGGTTTTAACTTTTACAGTTCTGTTTTTTTGCATTTGTTTGGTGATAGTTTTCACAGTCTTTTCACGTGAATTCTGTAACACAGGTCTGTACTAATCTTCTGTAGTTGAGGTTGAAATTTGGGTTTATGTAACAATTGGTAGTTGCCACTGTTCAATAATAACTTCAGAATGTTATAGTCACTTTTACATATGAGTAGCCAATTTTGCTTGCCGATAACTTTTGTACTTAAGGATGCCATCTCTTGCATTAGAGGTTTTCTGATGTTATGGTATGAAGGGCAGTTCAGTAAAATGTTAGCGAGATCTTCTTCTTTTAAGCCACAGCTTTTACACACTGGATTCTGTACACCATTGCTGAATTTGTGGCTGGTTGACTAGACCATATAGATCCCTGTTAACATTCTACACTTGATCAGGCCTTTCTTAACTTCAGTAGTAGTAGTATCCAAGGAGTTCCATACTGGATGAGGTTTCCCAATAGAACACAGTTCAGTGTAAATGTACTTCAGTGAAGATTTTGCTTCTGCGTCCTCTTTTAAGATGTTTAGCCAGGCAGTACCATGGCTCTAGACCCCGCTGGCACAGCTTGAGTCCGTCACTTGGAGTCCCAGTTGTCTCTTGTGAAGTTCTGCCTTTATTGGGATGGCACCCAGAATAGGTCTAAGGGAAGTAAATCTGTTTGCCGTGACACGTGACAAAAATATAGGTATAGGGAAGGTCCCGGTACATAATTAAGGTAAAGGTTAACTGTGATTGGACAATTTTTTTTCACTTGAATTGAACATGATTTATTCATTTGTGACTGATTATATTCTATTTTGAAATTAAAAGCAAAAATCAATGATTTTGAAACATTTTGGCAATTTCTTTGTCATTTTAAAAGTTGGATATTATACTCTGAAATGCTTCTGAGACTAACGCCGCAGTTAGGGTGATCTCAAAAATGGGGTCAAAGGTCATAGAGAAAAGGATTCATGTCATACTAAAATTCATTTTTTCGGGTGTATGAATGGATGTTCTAGAATTTAAGGTAGGTCGGGTCATTGCTGCAAACTCATGGACTGAGATTTAAGCCAAAATGTTATAATGGTCACCAATGTAAAACTATTTACTTCCCTTAGACCAGAAAAAGTAGAGTAGCACAATGCATATATACATATGAGCCGGGATCTGGAAAAACGTCCCTTAAGGCTTTTGAGCCCAACATAGACTTCACTGGGTGACAACACACTCGCTCCTACACCAGACCTGTCATTGTGCACTCAGTTCATCAGTACCCTGCGAGCTATCATGACTAAAGCCAAAGGACCAGTTTGCCGAAATAAACTTGTTTTGTTGTACCTTTGTAGCATCTTGCTTACCCAATCATATGCACCAGAACCTAACCCAGGACCAAGACCTGTCAAATTTCCATGTGCAATCTGTAACAAAGCTGTTAAATGGACCACCCCAGGAATATGTTGTGATTCATGCGATGTGTGGTTCCACACTGAATGCATGGGAATGCCAGATGAGGTTTATAATGGATACAGACATGTAAGTTGGGAATGTATTCAATGCGGGATACCAAACTTTGCAACGAGCCTGTTTGATACTACCATTTACGAGACCATTAACTCCTTCTCACTACTGAGCAACCATGCAACTACGCCAGAATCAGAAATGAGCTTCAGTTTCCCACAAGCAACAAGCTCCCCCAACAGACCACTCAGTGACGGCTCAAGAAAAAGGTATGATTTACCGCTACGATGTGTTGTTGTGAATTGCCAGTCAGTTAAGGCCGATGGTAAGCCAACACAGCTGAACAACCTTATATCATCATTACAAGCGGATGTCATAATTGGAACTGAGTCGTGGCTGAATCCTTTTATCAAGTCAGCAGAAGTCTTCCCTGACAACTTTAACTGTTATCGCAGGGACAGACCAAGAGGGAATGGCGGAAGGGTTTTCATACTGGTATCAAAGCAGTATATCAGCAGTGAACCGGAAGAGCTTCGGATTGATGAAAAGATAGACTGTGAACTTGTATGGGCCAAGATCCAAGTCCAAGGTAGTTCTGACCTGTATGTGGGGTCCTTTTATAGACCACCTGACAAAACAACATCAGACTACCTGCAACAGCTTCAATCCAGCTTATCCAGGATACCAGCAGACAAGGGAGCACACCTCTGGCTAGGTGGAGACTTCAACCTTCCAGACATTGATTGGGAAAATGACACACTAAAACCATATGCCTCTAACAGCACAGTGTGTAAACAACTGATGAATATTGCCAACGATGCCTTCCTAAGCCAAGTTATCACCCAACCAACAAGGATAACAGAAACTACTGCACATACTCTGGACCTCTTCTTTACCAACAACCCTACTCTCTTAAACAAGGCGGAAGTCATTCCTGGATTCTCGGACCACGAGGCCGTCTTCCTGGAAATGAGTCTCCGGCCAAGAAAAGCAAGAGTACCCCCAAGAAAGGTGTACAGGTACAAGAACGCGGACTTTGAATCCATGAGATGCAAACTACAAGAATCCTTCCCCAGTTTTCAAGAGACAGGAGAAACAGAAACAACAGAAAATCTTTGGAACCTATTCAAAAATACCCTTACCTCTTTAATGGATAAATATATACCTTCCAAGACTCTTCGAGGCAATAAAATTCACAAACCCTGGGTTACAAGGAAAGTTAAAAGCCTTTGGAGAAAAAATCTAAAGCAATTTCAGAGACAACGAAATACCGGACTGGCAAAAGACATCAGGTGCTACAGGAAGACAAAGGCTGAACTACAAAAGGCTGAAAGACAGTCATACTGGCAGTATGTTTAAGATATCATAGACATAGGGGAACCAGATCAAGAACAGCCCCCAAAGCAGAAGAGACTCTTCAACTTCATCAAGTCACTACGACGGGACAGTAGCGGTATAGCACCTCTAAAGGAAAATGGGAAACTCCATGATGACCCGAAAGATAAGGCTGACATTTTAAATCGCCAATTTGAGTCAACATGGACCAGGGAAGACGTGACAGACATCCCAATACCTGATGGCAATCCCTTCCCCCCAATTAACGACATCACCGTCACCAAAGGAGGCGTTGAAAAACTTCTAAAGAAGCTCAATCCAGCCAAAGCTAGTGGCCCTGACCTCCTCCCTGCAAGAGTACTGAAGGAACTGGCCCAGGACATTGCGCCCTACCTCAGTATCATCTTTCAGAGGAGTCTCGAGTCAGGTGACTTACCTAGGGACTGGAAGAGTGCGAATGTTACTGCCATATTCAAGAAGGGGGAGAAATACAAGCCAAGTAACTACAGGCCAGTTTCCCTCACTAGTATATGCTGCAAAATACAGGAGCACATCATAACCAGTACAATCCTCAAACACCTTGACAAATTCGAAATCTTAACAGACTGTCAACACGGCTTTAGAGCAAGAAGGAGCTGTGAGACCCAACTTCTCACTCTAGCAGACGAATTGCTTTCGGGACTTGACAGAAGAATCCAACACGACATGGTAGTTTTGGACTTCTCCAAGGCCTTTGATAGAGTACCTCATGAACGTCTGTTAAAGAAACTAGACCACTATGGTGTAAGAGGGAACATACACAACTGGATCAGGGCTTTCCTTACTGACCGGGTACAACAGGTTACAGTCGAAGGAGCTACATCGGAAAGTATTCACGTCCTCAGCGGAGTACCTCAAGGCACAGTACTGGGACCACTACTCTTCCTGGTATTTATTAATGACCTCCCGGACTGTGTTCAATCCAAGGTTCGACTTTTTGCGGATGACTGTGTCCTCTATCGACCTATTGTTACTCCAGAAGACGCTGCAATTCTCCAAAGTGACCTAGACCACCTTGCAGCATGGGAGAAGAGGTGGGGTATGGATTTTCACCCAGAAAAGTGTAGCGCTATCAGAGTTACCAAAGCAAGAAAACCCATCACCACCGACTACACCCTGAAAGGACATAAACTCGCAGTCGAAGAGACCACCCGCTACCTTGGGGTCGAGCTTCAAAACAACATGTCGTGTAACAAACATATTAGTAAGATCTCCAGCAAGGCGAACAGTACCCTTGGATTTCTGTGCCGCAACTTACGAGTAAGCAACGAACAAACCAAGTCAGCAGCTTACTTCGCCATGGTGAGACCAATCCTTGAGTACTGCTCTTCAGTCTGGAGCCCCCATACTAAAACCAATATCCACAAGCTCGAGATGGTCCAACGACGCGCTGCCAGGTATGTCACAAACAGATATAGGAACACCAGTAGTGTAACTGACATGTTTGACCACCTAGAATGGGAGTCACTATCATCTCGCAGGACAAAGACTAAGTTGACAATGTTATTCAAGATTGTCCATGGCTTAGTAGCAATACCTGCGGATGACTATTTGACACCGACGCGGACATCTAGATCCACACGTTCTACACATGACAATAAATTCCTACAGATTCCAGTGTCGACTGAACTATACAAGAATAGCTTCTTTCCAAGCACCATCAGGACCTGGAACTCTTTACCAGCATCAGCAGCTGAGGCTCCCGCATTGGTATCCTTCAAGCGGGAGTTATCAACCCTTAAATTCTAAATGATCAGGGACCATGCCAAGTACACTCTAGGGATATCTTTAGGCTATGCTCTCGGGGACGATTGGACCCTGGTATCGCCTCGGAAGGGAGACAGGTTAGAGATTGAAGAGTGGAAAGCCATGGACACCCCTTTTCCTTTTCTTTTTTCAAACTTTCCTTTAAACTGCTTTCTACCTTTCCTATTATTTCATTACTTTTTCTTTTTCTAACGCAGACCCAAACGCGCTATAACAGTCAAGTGTGACGGCCGCGCGAAACGTGTAGATGTAGATGTAGATAGATCCAGATCAGCCTGTGCATACGTACAGTCTGATCAGGATCCATGCTGTTCTCTAATAGCTTCTTTGTGACCTGTAGTATCTTAAAGAGAGCAGCATTGATGCATATTGGACTCTATTTGACAACAGGCCGATCTTGAAACTCAATTTTTAAAAATGATATAAAGGACGTTTTTAGGTCACCTGACCGAAGGTCATGGTGACCTATTGCGACCGTGTTTCGTCCGTCGTCGTGCGTCGTGCGTCGTCCGTCGTCCGTCGTCCGTTATTTTTTAACATTTTCGACTTCTTCTTGAGAACCATTGGACGGATTACAACCAAACTTGGCAGGGAGCATCCCCATGGGAAGCCGCTTCAGATTTGTACGAATCATGGAGTTATCTCCCTTTGGGGCCCCATAAGGGGCCATAAAGGGGTTAAATAGGGTACATCTTAAAAAATCTTCTTCTCATGAACCGGCTGTTGGATTTGATTTACATTTGGTATTTAGAGTCTTTAGGGCAAGGACAACAAAGTTTGTACAAGAGAAAAAAATCCGCCCAGAAATGGCCGTGCTGGGGATGGGGGATGGGAGGGGGGGTCGCGTTATTAGTTAACTTAACATTTTCGACTTCTTCTTGAGAACCATTGGACGGATTACAACCAAACTTGGCAGGGAGCATCCCCATGGGAAGCCGCTTCAGATTTGTACGAATCATGGAGTTATTTCCCTTTGGGGCCCCATAAGGGGCCAAAAAGGGGTTAAATAGGGTACATCTTAAAAAATCTTCTTCTCATGAACCGGCTGTTGGATTTGATTCACATTTGGTATTTAGAGTCTTTAGGGCAAGGACAACAAAGTTTGTACAAGAGAAAAAAATCCGCCCAGAAATGGCCGTGCTGGGGATGGGGGATGGGAGTGGGGTTGCGGTATTAGTTAACTTAACATTTTCGACTTCTTATTAAGAACCATTGGTTGGATTTCTACCAAACTTGGCAGAAAGCATCCTAATAGGAAGCTGCTTCAGACTTTGTACAAATCATGGAGTTATCTCCCTTTGGGGTCCCATAAACGGCCAAAAAGGGGGTAAATTGGGTACATCTTAAAATATCTTCTACTCATGAACCGGCTGTTGCATTGGATACACATTTGGAAGTTAAAGTCTTTAGGGCAAGGACTACAAAATTTGTACAAGAGAAAAAAACTCGTCAATAAATGGCCGTGCTGTGGATGGGGGATGGGAGGGCTTCGCGTTATTACTTAACTTTGAACATTTTCTTCTTCTTTTTGAGAACCATTGGACAGATTTCTACCAGACTTGGCAGGAAGCATTCCAATGGGAAGCCGCTTCAGATTTTTACAAATCATGGAGTTATCTCCCTTTGGGGCCCCAAAAGGTGCCAAAAGGGGGTAAATAGGGTACATATTATTAAGAAATGTTCTGCTGTTGGATTGAATTCACATTTTGGTATTTGAGTCTTTGAATAAGTTTGTACAAGAGAAAAAAAGACTGTCAAGAAATGGTGGTGCTGGGGGTTGCGCTTTTTGTTAACTTAACATTTTCCTTAAATGTTTCTGCTCATTTGATTCAGGTGACCGATAAGGCCCAGAGGGGCCTCTTGTTTCCAGATCCCGGCTCAATTATATAGGGGAGACCGGGGTTAATTGAGCCACGGGGTTAAACGAACCACCCCAAATTTCTCTAGCATGCTTTTCAATTTCACGTCTACGGTGTAAGTATTCAAAGCGGGAATGTTTATAGTATTCATCGGTGAAAATTTCGATAGATTCTGTCCTGTTATATGGATTTTATGCCCCAAAAACGAAATTTCGACCTTAAAATTGGTTTTCACAATTTATGCATTCCGTCTTCGTACAGTTTATACAGTTTATACAGTAGTCGAGACCAGATGCAACAAGTTGCATAAGCTAATTATAGCTTTTTACGGCCCGTTTTGTTGTATTCGCACTAACACTGGTTATTTGCACTGTGTGGACTTCCGGTTTCATACCACAAAAGTCCTAATCTTAGTCCTAATCACTGTCACTTCTATCACTTATTTCTTATAAGCACATTGATTATTTACACATAACACATTTAAACACATTTAAATTGACATTTCACTATAAACCTTAGCACTGACATTAAAAGTCTGACTTTGCATTCATGTGTTAAAGAACAATAAACTATGATATATTTTGAACACACCACACTTTTACTATTACTTATATGCCATTCTTTTATGCATTACAAGCATAATAAACTATGATTTATTATTTGATACATCACACTTTTACTATTACTTCTATGTCAATACAAAAGCCTTGTGTTGAGCATTGCTAGTTTTATCTTGCCTTGTCAATTTAATACAAGAGTACCATGATGGTCCTATATCGCTCACCTGAACCAAAATGATATGTGCAACACTTATGTTCATTTCAATTGATATTTATTACTTTAAGACTGAATATGAACTTATGATCAATAACGTTGTGAAAATCAAACTCATCTAAGCTTTTATGGTGCCCCACATTGTTTTTTTTTTTAAATAATTGTAGATTCTAGAGTGTAAACAAGGTCGAAAACAGCCAAAAATGGCAATTTTATCAAATTCAAGGGCACATAACTCTTGCCTTCTGGTCAGATCAGACTGAAAATCAACCTCATCTGAGATCTAATATTCTCCAACATTGTGTCCAAGATTTGTCTTGATTTATTAATAATTGTAGATTCTAGAGTGTAAGCAAGGTTGACAACAGCCCAAAATGGCAATTTTATCAAATTCAAGGGCACATAACTCTTGTCTTTCTCATCAATTCTAACTGAAAATCAATCTCATCCCAGATCTTATGGTCTCCAACATTGTGTCCAAGTTTTGTCTTGATTGATTATTAATTGTAGATTCTAGAGGGTAAACAAGGTTGAAAACAGCCAAAAATGGCAATTTTATCACATTCAAGGGCACATAACTCTCGTCTTTCTGGTCAAATCAGACTGAAAATCAAACTCATCTGAGATCTTATGGTCTCCAACATTGTGTCCAAGATTTGTCTTGATTTATTAATAATTGTAGATTCTAGAGTGTAAACAAGGTTGAAAACAGTCAAAAACTGCAATTTTATCAAATTCAAGGGCACTTAACTCTTGACTTTCTGATCACATCAGACTGAAAATCATACTCATCCAGGATCTTATGCACCCCAACATTGTGTCCACGTTTTGACTTGATTGATTAATAATTGTAGATTCTAGAGAGTAAACAAGGTCGAAAAGAGCCGAAAACGGCAATTTTGTCAAATTCAAGGGCACATAACTCTCGACTTTCTGATCAGATCAGACTGAAAATCAAACTCATCTAAGATCTTATGCTCCCCAACATTTTGTCCAAGTTTTGTCTTGATTTATCAATAATTGTAGATTCTAGAGTGTAAACAAGGTTGAGAACAGCCGAAAATGGCAATTTTGCCCAATTCAAGGGCACATAACTCTCATCTTTCTAGTCAGATCAGACTGAAAATCTAAGTCATCCAAGATCTTATGGTCTCCAACATTATGTCCAAGTTTTGTCCTGATTGATAAATAATTGTAGATGCTAGAGTGTAAACAAACTTAAAAACAGCATTTTTTGACATTCAAGGACAGATAACAGCACTTTCTGGTCCGATCAGGCCCATAATCAAACTTGTCTGAGAACTTATGATCCTACTTGTTTTGGCCAAGTTTGATCAAGATTGCCTAACTTTTGTGGATGGTAGAGTGTAAACACCCCAAATGTTGACGTATGGGCGCCGGACAAAAAGTGACCACAATAACTCACCTCGAGCACTTCGTGCTCAGGTGAGCTAAAAATACATATTTATTTGAACCACAAAAAGACAAAAATTTATCCCTATTTTTTACACTATGTACATGTAGTGAAACATGAAGGATGTGTATAGAGAATGCCAATCAATACCCTGTCTCAATTCATCACACCACTGTTTAGTTTTACTATTTATCTACTAATATACTTAATTTATAGGTATCCTATGTCCATTTCTTTTCTGTCTAATTTTAAATTTTGATTCTTAGGAGTATGCAGACACAAGTTTATAAGTATGGTTAATATGATTTTGAGACAGAGTACAGATTAACATTACCTCCTATGCATTAACTGTTATAATATCAATTATTTATCTTTTTGTCTTATACATTTGATATTTTTCAACAGTTTTCAGTAGGTTATTTGCTTGGAGTATTTTATTTATAGCAGTTTGGCTCAAATTTGCATTCATTGACCCATTTATTGTTAAGTCTTGCCTTGAATGCATTTACTGATTGAGCCATAATCACATCATTTGGAAGTTTATTCCACATGTTCACTACCCTCTGACTGAAACTAAACCTCCTTATGTCTGTTCGGCAATGATTTTTTTCGAGCTTTTGATTATTGCCCCTGGTCACCCCTGCGCCCCTTATGTTAAGTAAAGGAGTACTTGTTTTGTCAATATTATTAATTAGGCGATACACCTGTATAAGGTCTGATCTTTGTCTTCTATATTCTAGAGAAGGTAGCCCTAGTGATTTTAGTCTTTCAGAATAGCTTTTATTTTTCAGATATCTTAACATTTTAGTCGCACGTCTTTGTACGCTTTCAATCATTATTTTGTCCTTTTTCTTAATGGGCTCCATATAACTGAGCAGTATTCTAAGTGGGGTCTAACCATGGACTTATATAGATTGAGAAACATATTTTTGTTCATAAAAGTGAAAGTTTTCTTTATTCAACCTAAACTTCTGTTAGCTTGGTTTACTTTATTACTGATATGTTGGTCAAACTTCATTTTAGTGTCAAAGGTTACACCTAGATCTTTCTCTGTTTTTACTTCCTGGATTTTACATATTTCTCCTTCTTTGTTTTTCATGAAGTACTCGCTTTCCTCACCAGAACCAATGTGTAGGGATTTACATTTCTTTACATTAAACATTATTTCCCATTTGTTTGACCATTCGCAGGCGTTGAAAATGTCATCTTGTAGTAGGTTTTCATCATCATATGTTTTACATGTATTGTAGATTTTTGTGTCGTCTGCGAAAAGTTTACATGGGCACTTTAGGGTATCTGGTAGGTCGTTGATGTACATTAAAAATAGTACTGGCCCTAGAACACTTCCCTGAGGGACTCCGCTTGTAACCTGTTGCCATCTGGACTCTGCACCATTCACTATAACTCGTTGCTGTCTATTGCTAAGAAAGTCCTTCAACCAGTCATATATTTTACCCCTGACTCCCAACGCATGGATTTTTGACAGTAGTCTTTTGTGTGGGACCTTGTCGAACGCTGCCTTGAAATCGAGGTAAATGATATCAACATGTTCATTGTTATCTATCGCTTTCGTCCATTCTTCGATACATTCAAGTAGTTGTGTTGTACACGAGCGGCCTTTCCTAAAACCATGTTGGTGTTCATTTAGTAAGTTGTTACTTTCCAGATGAGTCATAATTTTATTCCTTATTAGCTTTTCTAATAATCTGCAACAGATAGAGGTCACGCTGATTGGTCTGTAATTCTCTGGTTTTGTTCTAGGTCCGGATTTATGGATAGGTGTAACGTTAGCATTTTTCCATTCTTTGGGTAATTTGCCTTCTGATAAGGATTTTCTAAAGATAATCGTAAGCGACTTGGATAATTGTTCTTTACATTCTACTATGAGTTTTGGGTTAATGTCATCTGGACCTTGGGCCTTGTTTGGGTTTAATTCATCAATTGCCTTCAGAATAAGTGTTTCATTTATGTCGAGGTTATCGATTATTGGTACTTGTTTGTCTTCTTGTTCCGGTATGTTTTCCGGTTCATTTGTAAAAACTGATACGAAGTGGTTGTTCATTATTTCAGCAATTCTAGAATCATCCACTATAGTTTGGTTGTTTTCTTCTATGACACTGATACCCGAGAATGTTTTCGTCTTGTCGCGAACATGTTTCCAAAACATTTTTGGGTTATCAGCTACTTTTTCTGCAATGTTTTTTTTCTATATCATATTTGTTCTTCTTTATTAGATGGGTTGTTTTATTTCTAGCTTCCTTATACTTGTTGTAAGTAATGAGATTTGGGCACTTGCTGTATTTAATCCATTTTTTCTTTTTTTCAGATAGAGCCTCCATAGTGTCCTTATTGATTTGGATGTCCCTTCTTCCCCCGGATGACTTCTTATACTTTTGAATAAATTTTTCTTTAATAATTGATATATTTCTTTCAAAGTCCTCCCAGGAAGCCTGGATTCCCACATCATTCTGGTCCACGGCTGGTTTATCTTTCAAAAAATTGTTTACTTTCTCCCAGTCTACTCTGTTATAGTTTAGCTTCTCTGCAGTTGACATTTTGACTTCTACATTCAGATTTAGTTTGAAATTTAGGATGAGGTGGTCACTTTTTCCCAATTCTGGATTAAATTGTATGTCTTGTACCATATTTTCGTCATTGCTGAGTACCAAGTCGAGTACATTGGCATTTTCGTTATATCTATAACGGGTTGGTTCATTGACATGCTGTGTTAGATACAGATCCCTGATACATTCTATAAATCGATATTCAATGTGCTGCTCACCTACAGTTGTGGTTAAATCTGACCAGTTGATCTTGTTGAAATTGAAGTCTCCCATTATTAGGATTTTTTGTTTGGTTAAGTTGACCATTTCTTTCAGCATATGTATGGTTTTTTCTGTATTATCTTTAGGCGAGTTTGGGCTTCTGTAGATGCATCCTATTTTGAGGCTTTCTTGTTTACTAATACTTATTTCTAACCACAGCATCTCATCGAACTTGGTTTCTGGACGGATTTTCTTTGCTTTATAGGCTTTCTTTATAAATATCAGGATACCTCGTTTGTTTTTTTTTTCATTGTAGAAGCTGTAATATTCTTGGAGATGGTATATTTCATATGCCTTTAGTCCTGATTTGGTATTTTTGGTATTGGATTCTGTTATGCCTATAATGTCTATATTTTTACTTTTGACTAATGTTTTTAACTCTGAAAATTTGTTTTGGGTGAGACAGTCTGCGTTTGTATATAGTATCTCTAGATTATTAGTGCAGTATAATTCTTTACGTTCACACTTCTGTTTATCCCCTGTACTGTTTATGACATTAAAACTGTTTCCCTCTTTAGGGCTAAAACACGCCTTATTCTCGCAGCTCTACAGGTATGTAGTCTGTACTGTTTACTACTGTCTTACTTAATTGTGATAGTCCTCCAGGTACTGTAATATCACTCTCCCCTATCAGGTTTTCAATGATAGTAACATCATTAGTTAGTGTTTGTGAAAGGAACGGATCTTCTATTTCTTGCGATAGTCTTTGTGGTGATATTCTAACACTCTGATCCATACTTTCCATGTTTGGAGGGTCAACGAGGATGTTCTTACTCTCTTTCCTATTCTTAATCTGCTCTCTTTTTTGGCATCTCTGTTCCTCTGTTAAGTCTTTAGAAACAATGACTCTTGAAAAGTGTTGTTCTGCTATATCTTTAATATCTTTGGCTTTTATTAGTAGGTCTTTCCGTTGTCTTCTGTTTTTAAGGATTACTTTTAGGACTCTAGTTGTGTCTTTGTTCTTTTTACCTAAACGGTAGGAGGTTTCGATTTCTAGGTTATGAATGCCTAACTTCTCAGCTATCCTTGTTACCCTTTCCTCATCAAATTCCTTATTCTCATAATTTATGGTGTTACTCCCCTCTTGAAGATTAAATACAACAATATTTAATTCTCTACGCCTTCTGTCTTCCATTTCGTTGCTTTTGGCTTCTATCATTTTACTTATTTTCTTCTCCAGGTCTGACTCTACCTCTTTCTTCATTATTTTTACTTCTTGTTTGACAGTTTGCTTAGTCTGGATATTCACATTACTCATTTTATGCTCTAGATCAGAAATTCTACTGTTTTGTTGTTTGTTTATTTCTGTTAGTGTCCTATCAATATTTGTCAGAGTAGGGGTGATATATTGTAAAATTGAAACCATCCAATTCTCCATTGATGACCATCTCATATGCTCTAGGTGATAGACCTGTACATTTTAAGCAAAATTTCTGGTTACAGGAAAAACAGTTGATAAATTTATCTTCCAAATCCTCAGAGCATTTAGAGCAGTTTTTATCATTACCATCTGGGCTTCCTGTACATTTTCGCTTAAGTTCTTGAGTTATTCTTCTTTCTAGTACCGTTTGTCGCAGTGGTGTGCTTTGTGCAGTTGGAAAGATAACTCTGTTTGGTTTTTCAGCCATTTTGATAAGTTTTGAAGAGCAACAGTGTCTTTAGTTTCTTTTCTTTTAATATTTAAAAGTATATTTAGATGTATGTTTACTTTGAATTTAAGTCTAGCAGTAAGTTTCGATAAGAAATATGGCAGTCCATCAAATCTTACGTCCACTTATGCAACTTTCATACTTAAGTTACTTGTTAAAACTTGTGGAATTAATCATAACAGTGATTCACTGATTAGTATTCAATAAGTGTTGTATTTTGGGTTTTGTTTATTGGTGTGGGTCTATTTCCGAAAAGGATTGGGTTATTTTAATTAGCCACTTGTGTGCAACAACTTCAAGGGGGTGTACTCCGTCTTTAGTGAGAAGTGACTTTAGTGTTTCTTTTGTTTTGGTTGTGCCTTCCTCACTTTTTCTTTTCCTACTACGATGAATAAAGTCGCAATAGAATTTTGGAGAGGCGTAATTAAGTTCAGTGTTAATTTCCTGAATAAGGTTATTTATGGCCCGAACTTGTTCGTGTAGTGGTGCGTCCAAGTTGGGGTTAGTAGGGGTGATTCTACCCTTAGTGCTGTTCCACACTTGTGTGAACACTGGCGGTACTTCTAGTAGACCGATATCAATTTTGTCCTCCGTTAGATGTATTTCTCTCAAGACGTTTAGGTGGGGTCTTATACGGTCTTCTACATCACTGTAGTGCTGATACCGTTGGTAGATAAACTGATCCTCCTTGTATGTCAGGTCACACGTGAAGTGCCAGAATAACACTAGTGTTCTAGTGTTGTCACGGATTTTATGGATATTATCTACCAGAAATCTCACTCCGTCTCTTGTCTCATGCCACTCTGGCACCACCATATGAACTGCGCATCAAAATGCTTCAATTTATCTTCTAGATTCTTAAGGTATTTTCCTACAATGTACAGCAAATCTCAGCAGTATTCTTTACATTTTACAAATATATGATATCTTCAGAATGTAAAATTGAATTCCGTTATTGCTTTCGTAAGATGGGTTCTTCACAAATCACAAGTATATGACCATGGTGTGTACCGGGGTAAGTTGAACCACTATGAAAATAAGTGCAGATAAAACGCTCAAAATAATTCTGGGCCTATTAAATTGTCTGTTGTATGTCCAATCGAATTCTCTTGAAAACTGAAATAACTGTTTATTCTTTGAATGAAATATTAAGATATTATTGCATGTAACACCCATTTTCATTATTATGAATGAAATCTGGTGTTTATATCTCTTTTATCTGTGAATAATTATCGCAAACATGCCAATTGGCTCAACTTACCCCATGTACTGGTTCAACCTACCCCGTCAAAGGGGTTAAATGAACCATTTCACCAGCTGTGTTTAAAATGAATTTCTGTGGATTATGGATGTCGAAAATATCTGCCAAAGGTTTAGAAACATGCGAGAGATGTTGATCTTTGATGTGGCATTGATCAGAGCACTCTGCGTAAAACTAAGAAAGCCCTATCTGAAATTTATCAAAAAGTGGTTCATGATGCCCCGGTCTCCCCTACAGCCGTTCAGATATAAATGGAATTTGTCATTTTCGTCTCAACTTTAAATGCTTTAAATGTCTCGATGCTTTTCATAATCTTCTAGAACAGAGATGTTGAATAGGCTTTGTTTGGGAAATGGTAAAATCTACAAGAAAAAATACTAGTGAGACACCATGAATCGTTTTTTGGTCGTAGTTACGTAGACGATTTTCTAATAATCAGAAGGAAAATTGAATAAAAACAAGCGTCTAGATGATATCTTAGGCTATAGCTACGGACTAGTAAGAACTTGATTATTTTCAAAATTCGCAGCATTTTGGACGATATACAGCAAAAACACTTGGAATACTATTTACGATGCACTAGACGACCGGATGTTATGTTGAAAAACTTGCGAGCAGCGCCGAAAAATGTGAGAAAGATGCATTGAAACAAAAATTTGCTAGAGTTTGTTTGAGATCATGCCGAAGAAGAGGCCGACAGAGAGCGGCTGGGAGAGGTGAGTAAACACGCGCAATCATGCACATGTGCTCAGGTTCGGCGTCTCTAAAACACGGGTGGTAAACAGAGAAACTAGCTCCAAAAAGAGGTAGTTGCATAGAGCGAAAATTTGTAGGTCACGAACACATTCTCTAAAATTATTTCTTTTAAAGCGAGTTTTTGAGAAATCTGGCGATGCTGTAATATGAAGAAATGGTCGAAGTTTGTTGTGCACGAGAAAATACGGTATTAGTGGCAGGGTTTGAATACAATCGTTGAAAAACATTTCAAAATCGAAAGTAAAAACTTCTGAATTTTCGATTTGAAAATGTTTTTCAACGATTGTATTCAAACTCTGCTTACTAACACCGTATATTCTCGTGTACAACAAACTTAGACCATTTCTTCATATTATAGCATCGCCGGATTTTTCAATAGCTCGTTGTAAAAGAAATAATTGTAGAAAAATGTGTTCGTGACCTACCTTTGTTTACAGATTTTCGCTCTATGCAACTACCTCGGTAAAGGCTGGATATCACGAGGAAACAAAATACCGTTGACTCTTTTTGGAGCTAGTTTCTCTGTTTACCACCCGTGTAAAAGTCGAGAAGTTGGATTCGTGCACCGGAAGGCCGGATTTGTTCGTTTTAAGGGTCAGCTAAACAATTTGACAGTGAATTTGTGCCATTGCTGGCTCCAAGTTAAACAAGTTTCTCAATGAAAATTTCTTTTATGTTCTGTTACATCATCCATATAGTCCATATAGTTTCCGAGGCCGTCACTATGCAAATGGATTGCATATGTAAGCTGCATTCAGCTTCTGAATGGCCCTTTTCGTAGTGTTTTCCCTGACTGGACTGTTTTCCCGGTTCCTCATTTCGTCTGTCCATGTCTTGTTGTATTCAGTATTACTATACTGAGTTGAATTTGTATTTTAGAAAATCAGCCGACAAGTAGTCCTAGTCTTCTCTGACGTAAATACGCTCTTTGATATTTTGATTTTTCGCTATTTACGTCCGAGCGAGTTGCCTGTTGAAAAAAATCAAGAAGTTCGCAACTCGATGTTGCGCATCGTTCACCGTCCGATCTTAAACGCTATCCGTAAAAGGCCTGATGATATCGATCAATGAACCATTTATTGTCATGGCTGCTGAAAAAATTACGACCAAAAAGTATTTCCAAAAGGTTTATAGGCAATGTTTTGCAACAACCCTCACCTGAGCAGCCTTTGTTTACCATGACCTTCCATTTAAAACCACGTGATCAACGCGAAATCTCGCACATGGAATGCGGGTTTTCCCAGATTATGACGTAACGGTAGAATTTGAAAGAAAAAAAAAGTAAGATTATTTTATTTTTCAAATTGACGGCCCTTCTGAAATAATATAACAATAACGAGTTTAAAAAAAACTGATAACATGAATAAATAAATAAATGAAATATATCAGAAACGTCCGGCAAACGTTTTAAAGCTAGTATTCGCACCAATAATGTTTGCTACTATGTTGGGTCAATTCCATAACTTATGAGCATGGAGAACGAAATAAACGGAATTTCTCAGGAAAAGCAATACCATTCAAGTTGCAAGCTGAACAGATCGACATAAATTGATTTCCGCAACAAGAACACTCCATAATTTCTGAACAAAGGCGGTCATGTGACTTGAGAAAAATTCGTAATCAAAGGCGGTCACGTGATAGTCACGTGGCGGTAAATTCCGTTCTATTTTTGAACGAGACCTGGTCACGTGATCTGCAATAACAATGGCGACGAAATGGAGTGGAAATAGGGGGTTGTTGAGTTTCGAAAGGTTATACTCTTCCAGCAGGCCGATTTGAAATGAAATTTTTGGTCAGGTATGACAAAAAATGATTTATTGATCTATACCCTACAGTGTTTTGCCGAGTGATTGGATATGATACACAAAAACAAAGCTTCGCTACTTGTACCAAACTTTCCGCTGTTTTCAACGGGCAACTCGCTCTGATGTAAATAGCGAAAAATCAAAATATCGAAGAGCGTATTTACGTCAGAGAAAACTCGGATTAGCCGACAAGCTGATATATTTACAAGTGACATATTCAAACTTAATTGGTTAAAACAACAGTATTGCTCTTTAAATGCATTGTCTTTTTCTGATTTATTTACACATATTTTATTGATTATCAATGTCTGTTCAGAATAATTTCAGACATTTGACTAATAGAACAGGCAATACTTCTTGTCATAAAATGTTTAAAAAATCATATCCACAACATTGCATGGATCATTATTCAACTTTATTTACGTACATTTAATGATAAAAAAAACTTGATATTTACATATCGCCCCTCATCAGTGTCCTCTTTATACTATAAATAGTATGTTCGGAATTGAACCAGAACAGGCCACCTATGTCGCGCTTTACTCTTAATAAAGTTTTCTTTTACCAGGGATCAAATTTCAACTTTTTTGCCACTTGCTAATTTTAGCGAGTGCTTATTTTTTCAACTTGCTAAAATGGAAAGTCTACTTGCTAAATGCAGTTTTGGAGAAAATCTCGTGATTTTGCATAAAATGTGCAGAAACATACAAATTTGACTTTTCATGTATTCCATGTCAATATTAGTTTAATCCTCGCTAAAACAAGACCTGTTTTTGATGTTCTTAATAAAAATGCTTTGCAGTGACCTAGTTTTATTCTGTCATTTTGTTGTCCGATCTTGATCGCAAATTTTTCTGTCTAATGACCAAATTACAAGTCAAATTTGCATAGCAATTCATTCTATGATCGTAATACTTAAGTCAGAAATAGTTGTCAATGACTGACACTCGCTGATTCTTGCATTATTCGACGAAAATCAGTGTTTACTTGCAGTCATGTTTTCCTTCTTTCGTGTCTATTACCTCAGTCTTAGTAGGCCGTAAAGCGTCTGCTTGAATAGGTTTATTTACGTCACGTGATATCAAGGTCAGTTTCACTGTGAGGGCTTGACAGCACTCTATAGTCAGAATCTACGTCATTTTTAACATAGCCAATCATAATTGTGTGAATTTATTCACGGGGCGAATTCTGTCCATATTTGGTTACGTTTACTACAGTTTGTTTACAAAAAGTCCGCGTGTCGGGCAAGGGCGCGAAAAAAGGATGACGCAATAAACCATGCTTGATTTTGATTGGCCGTATCCCTCTTTCACGAGAGTCAACATGATGTAACTTCTCGTATAGCGAGAGTCTCTCGAGAATACAAAAAATGCGATTTTTATTAGGTCAACCTAGTGGTATGAAATGGAGACAAAAACAAAACCCCTTCGAAATGATGAGAACACCATCTTGACGCTGAGTGCTTTTAACATGTATGCTATGAATATTCTGTTAAATTAGTTTTGTCTCATTTAGTATACCGGCCCCAAGAAGTGGTTTCCTACTCCAGCTTTAAACGACTGCAGCGAGCGGCGAAGCCTCTACTTTCATTCACAATTCAAACCCTATTTCTAGAACAAAAAATAAATTGGCTTTCGGAAATTCGGAGACAGGCTAACTTCCGTTATTTGTTTTTGAATTTACTTTTTTTCGTTTTAGATCTTTTGTACTTTCATTTTCACCCAACATAGGTCAGCCAGAAAATCAGACTCGCAGGAAAAAGCAAGTGCTGATTTTCTCAACTCGCATTCCGGGAAATTCACTCGCGTTTTGAGAGTTAGCGAGTGCGAAATTTGATCCCTGTTTACTCATGTCAAAGCATAAGACACAGCAACTCTCGTTCAACCCTGAATCCATTGCACTCTTTTTAGTTCTGTGTGTTTATTTATTTGTAACAGTTTGCTTCAAATTTGTTTACTGGTTTCCAGTGTTTATTTAACCTATTTTTGAATGAATTCAACGATGGAGCAGTTACAATTTCATCTGACAGACTGTTCCATATATGATTATAACATGCCATAGGCATAGTTCATTTGACAGTCCTAAAGAACAAAGTTGAGCACCAAAATCAACAAGACAAGTCGAAAATTTGGCGTTTCTCCCAAAACCAGCAACTTTCTCTAGACAATGAATTTTCTTCTTTGAGATATGCCAAAATAATGTGCACATTCTTATCTAGCTGCGATATCGTAGCCACAAACTTGATGATGGGTATTGGTTTGAAGCCCAGATCAAAATTCAAAAAGGTTTCGGTTATCGTAGTTCAACCTGTTTTCGATACGTACCTCAAATCGTGACTCTATGGTTTTTGCGCATGCTCAATAAACCGGATGATGCATGACGTCATTGTTTTCATATTTTGGACCGGTGTCATTAGTTCTTCACTCAAAGGAATTTTTACCAGAAATGCTTGAAAAACAAGCAAGTAATCACTAATTTCTTATTTTCGGAAAATAACATGACGTTTACACTATTACTTTTTCTTTGTCCACAAAAAAGACGAAAAAAATACTTAAAATGATCCAAAAATTAACATTTAACTACCAACCAATGATCTGGCACATTCGTCTGCTTAAAAAAGTCACATGACAGTCATGTGAGGCCAGTGGTTGGGTAGGTACAGGGTGTTTCAAAAGTGATGGTATCTTACTCGAATTTTCTGTTTTTTTCTTAATATTTTCACTTCTTTCCATTTGTTTTCTTCTTTAAAAAACAACAACAACAAAACTCCGTGGGACATTTTTGAAAATGAATAATTTCTTTTAGCATGCAGTTTCTTCTTTATCCACAATGTTTGTACAAAAATAATAAAAAAAATCAATTTCATAAGCAAAAGATTGTTGTCTGCAACTTCTTTGGTTTATGATTTGGTCCAAAATTATGATGCTTGGTGATGAGTCAAAACTCGCAAGTAACCATAGGCATTTATGAAATTATTCCATTTGTATACACCAAGTTGTCCTCCATTTTGCATGTTGCATATATTTTAAGCCAAACTGTAGATGTATACTCTTCAACAATAAAGATATAAAAGGTATCGAAAATAGGTCAACTTTACCAGAAATGACCCGTTTTACCTTGTTTTGTAATGTCATTGTTTTTCCAACTCTATTTTGATAAATATCTACGAAAATAAGATTTTTGGAGACTAAATAGGTAAGATTTTTGTGATTCAGCTTGAATTAGTTGGGTAAACCCTTATGTTCCTCATCATTTATCCAGAACCGTAAGGGTATCGAAAACCGGTCAATCCACGATACATTATTGCAACTAATTCTTATCCAGATAGTACTACCTTCAAATGTCAATATATCACAGCGGTTTGCATAAAATTCCCCAAAGACCATTCCCGCCCATGCTTTTTCATCGGACGCCATTTGCAAAATCCATCGACTCCTATTCAGTAGTGTTTTGGGGGCATAAAACAATAGGCAGCGTAAAGAAATGAAGTGTTCCTTTAAACCTGATTAATTGTTGATCTTCGAGTATGATTCATTACATCGATCGTGTCTTTACCTTCATAAAATTGTCAATTCAAATGTCAGTCTGTAGTTTCCGGCACCTTGGTCCACCATCTTGATTTAAACGTGTATATTCGTATCTTTAATAAAGTTATTTTTCGTGACTATTATCAAGATTTTCAGTTGTAATTATCCTATTTATTATATTTTACTAATATCTATAAAATTTTGATCGGTAAATCAACTAAAAAGTTTCGCAAAATTCGGAACTATTTTTAGCGTTATTTGGTTGTGCCGGGAACCAGCATCCTCGAATTTGTAAACAGACGGCATACATCGAACAGATCGGCGTAAAAAAACCATATTTAATGAATGGTGAGTTGTCAGAAACATTAGAATTGATCTTTGAAAGGTGGTGTGCGTATTACAATCCTTCGATTTTCAAAGAATTTGGACTATGCCATTCATAAATCAGGGTTTGCGCTGCCGATCACCATTGTCGCAGGGGTAAAAGTTTTCAGGCATATGCCTGAAGTTCAGGTTTTTGAGTATTCCAAAATGCCCCATTTTCTCGATTTTTACTATATAAATACAGACTTTTCCAGGTTTTCAGGTTTTTCAAAATTTTCAACTTTTACCCCTGTTGTTGCCAAATGCAACAAAAAATTAAAAGTGGCGCAAGAATTTTTCATTTGGCGAAAATACCTGGCGCCAACAAAAATCAAGTGGCCCCAAAAATTTATCAAATGGCTCAAATACATGATAAGCAAATATCAATAAGAATAATACCAGACTCAGTGTTCCCACTGCCTTTTTGAACTGGGGGTTCCCTGTACCCTCTCCACATCCATATTTTCAAATTTTGGGGGTACCAAGCAGGGCTCACCAAAGCGGGCGACTTGAGCGACTTCTTAGCTCAAAGTCATGAAACTTCGCCTGAACCGCCGATAAAAGCGAAATCGGAGTCGCCCGAAAATATCGGGATGTCGCCTGGTCAAGGGTTATTAAAATGATAGTGAATGCTATCTTACTGTTTACAATTAACCGCTAATTGGCAGTTGCAATTGTCTCGAGTCATCTATTGAAACTCCGGTAAACAATCACATGTTATAAATACTGTTTAATATTCCTTTGTTATCTCGCTGGCCATTGCACAAAGTCGGTGGTAAAACCCTCTATCATAGTTGTATAAACAAGACAGATAATACACATTCAGTTTTTTCAATGCACATGCGCAACCTGTCTATTACATGTACAACATCGAAGTCGGGTAGGCGTGGCATTAAAGAACGCTTACAGCCAATCGGAAGCAGTTATTATTACGTAGGCGGAGTCCAAAAGAAAGACGAAACATAACTGACAGTGACAAGGCGAGAAAAAACTCTTGGTGCCGTGCGCATTAAGCATAACCGGGTTAATAGGTCGGTTGTCTTAATATTGCTGCTTATCAACAAATACTTTTCATGAGAAATTCAATTTTCATTTTTTATCGTGAGAAAAATATTCCGATCTAAAATTCAATTTCTGAAAGTAATTCTGGCATAAATCAGCGATTCATGGTGAGTCCGTTGGCCTTTCGGTCTGGGACAGATGAAATTTAGAGATTACCGAAAGAAAAGGTTTCTGTCCGTCCATCGGGCCGATATAACTAGAGGAAAACGAGTAGGCCACAAATAATCAGCACTTCAAGAATCGGTGGATCGCGATCTTTGACAAAGAAAACAACACAAAACAAAAATAAAACCAAGTAGTTTTCTGCTTAATAACACAGGAAATGATCAACAAAGTGAAGTAAAATTATAGTTTTGATTTCTACAAACCTTTCATCAGCAATACTTTCCATTCATGTAAGTGTATGTCCATAATTCAGTCTCAGAAATAGAAATTCACATACTCGAATACTGAGTAAAAGGATACTTTCACAAACTGATTTTAATGAAAGGAAATCCCACTATATGGATTCTTTGTCTAGAATGTGATCCAAGTAGGCATAAAAAAGGAAATTCCTTTGTCCTTACACAAATTATTGTAAGCCTCTGAAAAGTGCGTGTTTACAACACAAATTGGTTTTCCATAAATAGACTTTTCTTTGATCTCATGGGTGGTTGAGTTTTACATGACGTCATGACTCGTGACCCTTACCTATAATCAGCACTAAATCTGTTGTGTTTTTACTACCTAATGAGTGACAACTCTGGTGTATTTCAGATCAATTCTTTGACTTTTTACTGCTTTTTGAACTGTAATTGAATTTAAACTGATCCACTCCACAAAATAGATTATGGTGCAACTCTTTTTTTTTTAAATGAGGAAGGGGGAGAATTCGTTGTTTTTTGTGTGTTTTTTAAATTGGATAATTTGTCTTTATGACATTTTCTTCTGCTACACTTGCACAACCCTTTTCCAGATGGCAAAACCTAGAACAAATTGGTGGGGTTTAGGGGATTAGGGGAAGGGTGTGTGTGTGTGGGGGGGGGGGCAGATTATTTTTTCCTTTATTTTCTTTTATGGTTGAAAACTTTCTGGGAAATGAAGAAATTGGTTGTCACTGATTGGTAAGCAATTTATTCATTTTCCACACTGATATCTTAACATCAAGCATGTAATAACATAAATTTTGGCATATTTAACAAATTCCATCTTTGCTTTCCAAAATTAAAGAAATATAGTTTACAGATCTAGTTTTGCAAGGCAATACATTACAAAAAGACATGTTTTAACCTAAATAAATCAACCATAATGAAAAAAGACCCCTATAATAACGTAGACCCCCCCATGCCCGATCACTTCTCTCCACTTCTCCCCATCTTGGAAAACTTCTCCCTATTTTCAGTCAGAGGAGAAGTCACTTCTCCCCATTTTCAGAGAGTGTGCAGAGCCCTGCCAAGACAAAACTGGGGGTACACCATATTTTGCCAAACAAGACCTGGTTTGACATCCCCGATAGAAATGACTTTGGAAAACAATGATAGCCACGAATTTTGGAACTTTTTCACCTTCTTAGCGGTAGCCTTTGCTGTGACGATCTCACTAGTAGATTTAGATGGTGTGGGAGTTTGATTGTCTGCCGAGGTTGACTGCCGCGGAACTTGTCCCCACAGACTTGTTAGCGTGTTTTGTTTGGTCGCCATTTGCAGAAGAATTATTATTTTAATGACGTCACGGGTAGGAATGACGCAATGAGAAGCATTCGGGAACACTCGGCAACAATCGGAATATTTCTCGACCATTTACGACATTACGTAAATGCGATTCTACACTAATGAAAACGGCAGAAAGAAGTCCGAAAAGCAATCGGATATTTCCGTAAGACTTTATCACCCACTACGGAAATACACGTTATATTTACGACTTGGTGGGGATTTCCAATCGTTTTCCGATAGGTTGCTTTTTTTAAACACCGGAGATTCAGAAAAATGACATGCGCAGATGTATCAAGTACGAGGAGCCTTGTTGACATTTAACATGGAGTCTCTTTATGTACATCAATTTGACTCATTTCATGGGGAATTAGCTTACGTGCCGGTCACGTAGAGCGTCTTTTATTTTTGAAAATTTGTACGTTCTGTCAAATAAATTTACGTGTTTCACGTAAAATATTACGTGAATGGGAACGCTGAGACTGCGTAATATCGACAGCTATCAAGCACGGTCGCATTTACCATTATAGTCAAGCACCTTTAAAGGGTTTTCCCGGACGCAGGATATTGCGTCCTAGACTCTCAAAATTGCATTCAGGACTCTTAAAAATATATTCTGTGCGTCCCATGGGACTCCGGAAAAATACAACTACTAGCTTACTTGAAGTGCTGTGTGATCATCCAGTTTGAAGAAATTACACCTGCTTAACATTCATGTAGGAGTTTTTAAGCAGACAGTATGTGCATAACATCAAAAACATTCTTGACAGACGCTTGCATAAGGTTCCATAATTTTTATTACTCACATTAAGAAATACTCCTACAGGCGGGGGGGGGGGGATAGAAGGGATTTGTACCCAAATTGTTTTGTACTTTTCTTTGACTTTTCCTAATTTTACCAGATTTGATAAAATCAAAACTACTTCCAGACAGGGAAAATTTTATACAAAAATCCAAACACACTCCTGTTTGCTGGGTAGCTATGGAACTCTAAATCATTAAATTCCAGCCCTAAATGTTCTTTGTAAATTAACTACAATTATGAATTAAACTTGGTTTTTATATTCAGAATGATCCTACCATTTTGTTCAATACAAACCCTATGACAGGCTGGATGCCTATATTTTGTTAAACATACAAAACCAAATTATGGCCCAAATAGTGAAATACTAATAATGGGTCTGAGTTTGCTCCATTCTTTTTAAATATGGCCAATATTTCGGGTTCATAGTTAACTGATTTTCTCAAGATAGGACTCTTAAAATTAACACAAGGACTCTCAAAAATCATAGCTGAGGGTCCCAAGGACTCCTTCTTTATATGGTCCAGGGAAAACCCTGACCTTTATATCGGTGGTTACGCTTAAAAATGCCGTAACTACAGCTTATTCAAGTTAATTCAAACTGTAGTTACAGCTTTATCAAACATTACCTACAATATATTATCTCGGCATGCGACACAACAAAAAGCGCTAACTGTTAAATTACCTTTAATTGCCATCGATATCCATACACATATGACATAACAAAGCGATGGGGAAAATCAATAATTGCACAGTAGACAAGATTCGGGTAGTTTACTAGTGCCGTGTGCAATAGAGCATAACGCATTCAGGGGTTTTTCCCCTTAAGAAAGTGACACTGGTTTCCAGCGTCTTCCCCTCCAAAAATAATACAATTTTTCCCCAAAAAATGAATTTTCCCCTCTTAAACCCAAGACAAATTTTGAGAAAATCACACTAAAAACCCAAATAAAATGAAAAGTAAACTTTTCTCACTATTGCTGCAGCTTTACAAACTAGTCCTGCTGGTTCTCAGGTCTACAGTAGTGGGTATAAGAGGGTTTTAGCTAAACAAGAGTACTATTTCTATATTTTACAATTTTCCCCAAAACTAGGATGCCGCGTGTGATTTTTCCCCATTTGACCAGCGTCAGGTGTCTTCCCCCAACCCTGAAAAAAAGCCCTGGCATTACATATCATGGGCGTGTACTTTCGATATTGTTTTAACTTGATTGACAGGTCGAGTTTCACCAATATTCAGGGGTTTCAATAACTTTTTGGTCACCTGGGCCAGAAGCAAAAGTAGGCGGGGGATTTTCTATGTATTCCCTATTAACCCCATACAAATTTTTCAAAAGTAGCAGGGGTATTGTACTCAAATTCAGTCAAATAGGAGGGGGAAATCCCCGGCCCCCGCCTCTTAATGAAACCCCTGAATATTAGTTCTTTACTTTATGACAAATTTCACTCGACATGGAGTTGTTCAAAGCCAAACTTGTAGCAAGCAATTACATGTATTAAGATCGCCGTAGTTACGGCAGTTGCTGAAGTACGATGTTTCAGGTAAGTTAAGTTGCGTAAAATTTGTAGAATAAACTAGACTTTTGTTTTGTGCTTTTTATCGCGAGAAAACGGATCCCGGTGGAGTTAATTATGAGCTTGCGAACGTACGTCATGATTCCTACTTGAATAAAAATTTAATTGGTACCAGGATAATAATTTTTTCTCCTTTTCCAAACTTACTATCTATTGACTTTGAATACGATTTTCCGGCGTCGGGGCGTTGGGGGGGGTGCCCTACTTTCATTAATTTGGCTCCAACTTTCAGACTTTGGCCCCAACTTTTGGTATTTGGCAAAAGTGATGGCAACAACTTTTTTAGAGCCAGGGTGAACCCTGTAAATATGAAATAATTTGCACCGGAAATAGACTCTGTTCATATCTGAAATTTTTTTGAAAAATATTTTATTTAGCAAAGACAAAACGTGCATGCATACTAAATACAATATGCATTCCGTCTGTACACAAATTAATATTTTAAACGACATAACAAATAGAATTATCGTAGCATAATTTAAGAAATGCATGGTGTAGAGCAACGACCATTACAAATTAGTAGCGTCCGGATAATGTACCATGTTTTTCTTTATAATTTTCTTTGCAATTACCGAGCAATACAACATTACAACAAAGGGAATGTTATGCTAACTTATAACACAATTCTGATAACAAGATGTATACCTTTAAAATATGTTTACACGTTTGGAAACAATATGAAAAATGTAAGTGGTGTGTCAATAGAAAAATGGGGAAAGGTTATTATTATCATGTGACATATGTCTTCACTGTAGGAGCCATCATTGATTTATTTCAGTTCATCAAATAAAGAAAAATAACAATTTTATTAGAAAAGTTACTTTGACTGCTTGAGAAAATGGCCAAATTTTTTAACCATACATAGTGTTTTAAAAAAAATAGTTCCACCTTGAATTTCATATGAAAAATGAAGAAATGTCCAAAGTTTATTTCGTAAATGCACGTTTTTCGAAGAAAGTAACTTCATGTAAGTAGTACAGTATTCTCCCCAGCCCAATAAGCTGTATCGGCCCCACTACAGCTTCATGTAAATCAGTGCAATACCCCTACAGCTTCAAAACTACCCCACAGCTTAATTTCTTCAAAATGATCACTAAATAGAGACATTTAGATGTATTTCATGTCAAAAACTGACAAAAGTGCATTTTTTGTTTATTAAAATGCAATAATTCTGTATAAAACATATTGGGAAAAGAAGAAATTGCTCAAATTTAGCAATTTCTTCTTTTCCCATTATGTTTTTATTCACAATTATTTGCATGAACACAATGCTTTTCAAGGTAAACTGATTCTTATTATTTGCCACTACGGCTTCAAATTATTCTGCGGAGAACCCTGTAGTAGTACTACCAAGTTTAGACCAAGGTGTATGTTTGTGTGAAAAACTAGCCAACTTCATTCAAGGATAACTATGTTCTCGGTTTTCTTAGAAGTCGTCCTTTTTCGCAATGTTTTGATTGAGCTTTACAAGGTAAACCAGCATTAAGTTGCTTGACATCTTCTACTCATGTAGAGCTTTAATTTGATATATAATATGGCATATACATGTTAAGAATAAATGCAAAAAATAACTTTGAATTTTGTGTAGATACCGAATTTACCTGAACCTCAACCTTCTAAGAAATTGTTAGTTTGATGCACCTTAACGATTGTGTAGTGACGTTGGGTAGAAACACGACCTCACTAGGGTCGATATTTTTCACACATCCGATAAGGTCCCTTTTAGCATGACGGGTCACAATTGTTTGTGTAGAAAAATCTAGTCATTATATTCAGGGCACGCTAGACTAAGCCTGTCGATTCTGCAAACAAAGACTTGGCTATAAAGTTATTGGTCGGTCTGATGGTTGGTCGGTGTATCAGCGAAACATTGTCCAGACAACTATTAAACTTATAGCCCAAACGGGATGCTATTGATTTGTGATTCCAAGTTTCTAATCAAGGTAAAGTGTGTGCCGCTGCCATAGCGCTGTTCATAGCGCATCTACCTCCCGAGAGGTCCCGGGTTCCATTCCCGGCCTTGGTAAATATCCTTTCAGACTAAAATGTCACCCACTAATGGTTTGATACTGTTAACCTATGTGGACGAGCAGCTGGAGACTCCTCGGGGTGTTGTGGTAGTTAATCACTGGTAGTACTGGTATTAGAAACAACAGGAATCTATAGTTAGATGCTCCAGCTGCTGCGATATGACTATAGCAGTTGAATACGGCGTAAAACCCCATCCAACCAAATCTAGGTAAAGTGTTGCATAAACAATGAAAAATAATTGCATAAATATAATGATTAAATCCACCCTAATGTTACTAAAATATAGCTAATTCTTTTGAATTATGCCTTTGATACATTCATACATACTTTCATTTCAATGGCAATGAATTTTGTACTACAAACAGATTGGGTTAACCGCTACGTTTTGATAAAGCGTCGATGTTGTTTTAAAATCTCGTAATTACTGCTTGAATCAAGCCGTAATAACAAGATTTTATAACAACACATAAGAAACACTATTGTTTGTCCGAAATGACGTCATATTTAACTGGATAAAATCGTTCCCTATTGACACACAAGTCGGCCATGTTGCTGAAGATGTTTCTGGATATCTTTTATAGCGATGAAGACATGCTGCTGGAAGATGGTGTCAGTGTCTTTACTAAAAAGGTAAGAAGAATTTCTTTTACACAGAGCTCCTGATTAGAGCGGGGTGATGACTTTTCAAACTGCAATAATTCTGTTATTGTTCATCAAAACCTATGTTGTGGGTACTCATTTGTATCGTCTCGTCGAGAGATGATTCAAATTACTGAATGAGTACCCACAACATACGGTTTGGAATTAAAGAACAAAGTTAGAATGTCTTCACTCCCACAAGTTTATCTGTAGCCCTGTTTTACATTTTCCCAAACTTTAATTTCCCTTGACATTCCTCATAAAAGGTGCTCCTGGTCCACAAAACTTGGAGGAATAAGAATAATTTACACAGTTACCCTGGAACTTTGGAGATTCAATTTGGAGAAAACTGAGAAAACTAAATGGTATTTAATATCTTTAAAAGTTGCTCTATCTCAATATTTCGGCTAAGAAGCCTTTTTCGAGAGATAAAAATGTACAAATTTAAACGCTACATAATGATAACATGTAATTGTTTATGTTAACGCTTACAGTAATGGCGGCGTTTAGCGTTGACGTCATGACGTTGCTGCCAAATCAACACGACGTCATTCCCACGTTAAACAATACTACGTCAAAGCGTTATTCGTATCTTTGACGTTACAGCCCTGTGGACGTCCCGTAGCAAGTTTATTGATCCAAATACTTTCCTATAATTGTCTCTTAATCTTTTCCGCACCATATAGCCTTTCTAGGCATACAAACCGCATATCTTCATGCGTGTGATTTTTCCCAAAGTGCACATTAATAGGCTTATCCCTCCCTAAACGTACGTCTCGGAGGTGTTCCACCATTCTTTCCCTTAGTTCCCTTTCTGTCTCACCAACGTAAATGGTATTTAACTCCTGACCCAGTTGGTTATATTGAGGGTCAGGAAAACTAACTGTTAATAGATATTGCGGTATGCATGATGCTGTGTTTGAGATGTCTAGAAATATAGTTTTAGCCCTTGTTTTAGGTTTCAATTGTTGTATGGATGTTTACTATTGTTTGTTTCAGTTTGGCACAGAAGATGAGATCATTGACGAAGATGCCCTACTGGGGATAGACCAAGATAAGTCTATGTAGGTAGTCACTTCATTAAAGTCGTTTAAATGATGCGCATGCACACAAAGGACTAAACAAAAACTGTATGAATTCAAAACCAATTGTCATTGCATTCACAGAAAAATCTTGCTAATAAACCCATAGAAAACTTAAAGGGGGAATGGCACTTAAAATCATGCAAATTTTCCGAGAACTTCGTACAAAATAAATATGTATTATGAAAATATGGCCTTTAAATTGCATCTATGCCAAATCTTAGCTTTCTATCTTGTGTATTGGCTAGGATGTCGACGGATTTAAAACCCCATATGTTCCATTATTAGCTCACCTGAGCACAAAGTGCTCAAGGTGAGCTATTGTGGTCGCTTTTTGTCCGTCGTCCGTCCGTCTGTCCGTCCGTCTGTCCGTCCGTCCGTTCACAATTTCTTTAAACATCTTCTCCTCCTATATCAATGGGCCAAATTTTACCAAACTTAGCAGGAATGTTCCTTGGGTGACCTTTCTCAAAACTTGTTCGCGGATTTTTGATTCGTCAAAAAATGTGGGCGTGGCAGGGCGGGGCTTATCAGACTAAGAGAAATCAAAAGAAAATTCTTTAAAAATCAACCATTGGGCCAATTTGAACCAAACTTGGCAGGAATGTGCCTTGAGTCACTCTTCTCAAACTTTATTCACAAATATTTAGATTTGTCAAAAAATGTGGTCGTGGCAGGGAGAAAGGGGCTTATCGGCTTAGAGAAACCATAAGAAAATTCTTTACAAATCAACCATAGGGCCCAATTGAACCAGACTTTGCAGGAATGTTCCTTGAGTCACTCTTTACAAAATTTGTTCACACATTTTTACATTTGTAAAAAAATGTGGCCGTGGCAGGGAGAAAGGGGCTTATCGGACTTAGAGAAATCAGAAGAAAATTCTTTAAAAATCAACCATTGGGCCCAATTGAAGCAGACTTGGTAGGAATGTGCCTTGAGTCACTGTTTTTGAATTTATTCACAATTTTTTACATTTGTCAAAAAATACGGCCGTGGCAGGGAGAAAGGGGCTTATCAGACTTAGAGAAATCATAAGAAAATTTTTTAAAAATTAACCATAGGGCCCAAATGAACCAGACTTTTCAGGAATGTTCCTTAAGTCACTCTTTTCAAAATTTGTTCACAAATTTTAACATTTGTCAAAAAATGTGGCAGTGGCAGGGAGAAAGGGGCTTATCGGACTTAGAGAAATCAGAAGAAAATTCTTTAAAAATCAACCATTGGGCCCATTTGAAGCAGACTTGGTAGGAATGTGTCTTGAGTCACTATTTTCGAATTTATTTCACAATTTTTTACATTTGTCAAAAAATATGGCTGTGGCAGGGAGGAAGGGGCTTATCGGATTTTGAGAAATCATACGAAAATTCTTTAAAAATCAACCATATGGCCAATTTTAATCAAACTTGAAAGGAATGTTCCTTGTGTCTCTCTTCTCAAAGTTTGTTCACAAATTTTTACATTTGTCAAAAAATGTGGGCGTGTCGGGGAGGAAGAGGCTTATCGGAAAAGAGAAATCATAAGAAAATTCTTTAAAAATCAACCATTGGGCCAATTTGAAAGAAACCTGGCTGGAAAGTTCCTTGTGTGACTCGTTTCAAAATTGTATCTTGTAATTTTTATTTCCTTAAAAAGTATTTTGATATGGCAGGGTAAGGGAAATTCCATGCATTGAAAATTATACTGTACTGTGGGTTGTAATGGAGATACATGTACTTAGTTTTCTTCTAAAGTGTTTGGCCTAGAACCTTGAAATTTTGTGTAAGACCTTATTTCATGAATGGCTTCCAGAATACAAGAAGCTGAAGATAAGAGGAGATAATTATTGCTTTTCAAAAAGCAATATTTTGTTTCAATATTCATGAAACCCTATGTTGTTGGTGATCATTACAATCATCTGCTTGAAAAAATTAATACAATCTTCATAGGGTTTTGATATAAGTAATAAATTTGGAAAGCTTTTACTATTTCTCTTGAGGCTCCAAAGTTAGAAAGTATCCATTTAAATTTTTGTAAATCTTTATTGGGAGTAAGACAACAAACACAAAACGATTTTATTTATGGGGAATTAGGTAGATATCCATTGAAAATAACAAGATTATCTAGAGTAGTTAAATACTGGTTCAAAATATTAAAGGCGCCACCTGAAAAATATATTAAACACATATATAACTTAATGATAAGTGACCTCCAACAATATCCAAATAAGCAATCTTGGGCAAAACAATTAAAGAATGTTTTTGAAAACTTAGGATTCTATGAAGTATGGTTAAACCAAGGTGTACAGAATGAGAACATGTTCATGAACATCTTTAAGCAAAGATTAACAGATAACTTTTTGCAAACATGGGAAAGTAAGTTAGAAGATTCAACAAGAGCAAGGACATATAAATTATTTAAACAATTTACTATGCAAAAGTATTTAAATGAAATAAATGAGTATAAGTATCGTGTAGCCCTTAGTCGCTTTAGAGTGTCTGCCCATAAATTAGAAATTGAAGCCGGAAGATGGCACAAACCTGTAAAAACACCTTATGATGAAAGAAAATGTAAACAATGTCAAACTTTAGAAGATGAAATGCACTTTCTGTTAGAATGTCCTTTATATGCAAATATCAGAAAAAAATATATCTCTAAATACTACTGGAAAAATCCAAATATGATCAAATTTGTTGAACTTATGACATCTCAAAGAAAACACACACTAAGGAACCTTTCAGTTTTTATCTTTAAAGGATTCGAAATAAAACACAACTTAACAATATCAAATAACTAATACTTTGTCTCATATAAACAAACTTCTCTCACAATCAGAATCAATTAAAAGTATTTTTACAAACAAATTAAAAAGAAAAACTTTGGGGGAAGTGAAGAAGAATGTGAACCTTACAACCTTCTTCATTATCCCGACTGTTTTTCATCCAACTTACGTCTACTTTTCAGCAAGAAGCTCGTAAATGCAGCTTTAAGTAAGCTACAGTTACGAAGTTTTTGGTTTTTGGGGGGTACGACGCTATATTGCTGTAAGTGAATCAGGGGAGACAAATCCGTAATAACGTCTCACGGTTTTATATGTTTGTCTCCCTTGAGATCACTTTTGTAATTTTCCGATTTACATGAATATTGAATTTGTACTGTGTGATATAACAAACATGTATTCAAAGCTTTCTACCCTACATCTACATGTACATGTAGATAAAATATTTCTCAAACGTATTTACCATTTGACCGTTTTGATATGTTTGTATTATTTATATATGTGGTAATGATAGGCATTTGTGCCTTATTTCCTGAATAAAGAATATATATATCTATTTCTGTTATCAATTTCTCTGGCTGGCCCCATTTTTATCTTATGTAAACAAATAAGAAGGGATTATAAGCCTAACTTATCAGATGGTTTGTCCTCATTTCCTCTATTCTTTCAAATCACATACCAAATCTTGCTCATAATATCATAAATAATCAATTTTAACAGATCAGTATGCTTTGAAAATTCGCCCTATGTTGTATATTGCAAAAATAATGAAATAATTATGGAAAAAAACTCAACCATTATGCTAATTCATACCCAACTTTACAGGATTGATTGGAACAAAATTATTACTTAATTGTTTCCAAACAGAAAGTCCTTATAAGTTTCATGCTTTTGAATTTGACGAAATTGCCATTATCAGTCTTGTCATCTTGATTCAGGTGAGTGATTTAGGACCATCATGGTCCTCTTGTTGTAAATATTATCCCCGGGACAACAAATTATGGGGTTTTAAATCCGTCGACATCTAAGCCAATACACAAGGTAGACCATATTTTAATAATATGTATTTATTTTTTTGTACGAAGTTCTCGGGAAAATTTGCAAGATGTTAAGTGTTATTCTGCCTTTAATTTTTGTTAAATTAATACCGGTGTAACAGTTTATCTTGGCCCCCCTGGGCAGCTTGGCCCCCGGGGGCTAAGCTACCCGCGGGTAGCTTGGCCCCCACCCTGGGTAGCTTGGCCCCCACCTAAAATCTTTTTTCAGATTCCCTCTAAATACAAAACAATGTCTGTAAATGTTACGCCTACTGTTAAATGAAAAGAAAACCAAAGTTTAATGAGTTTTGGTAAAATTAATTTTTCGCCTTTTTTGGCGTAGAATAGGGGCGGGGACCAAGCTACCCAGGCCTGGGTAGCTTGGCCCCCACCTAAAATCTTCTTCTAGAGTCCCCCGAAAAACAAAACAATGTCTGTAAATGTTACTCCTACAGTTAAATGAAAAGAAAAACCAAAGTTTAATGTGTTTTGGTCAAATTAATTTTTCGCCTTTTTTGGCGTAGAATAGGGGCGGGGGCCAAGCTACCCAGGCCTGGGTAGCTTGGCCCCCACCTAAAATCTTTTTCCAGAGTCCCTCAAATTACAAAACAATGTCTGTAAATGTTACGCCTACTGGTAAATGAAAAGAAAAACCAAAGTTTAATGTGTTTTGGTCAAATTAATTTTTTCACCTTTTTTTGGCTTAGAATAGGGGCGGGGGCCAAGCTACCCAGGCCTGGGTAGCTTGGCCCCCACCTAAAATCTTTTTCCAGACTCCCTCAAATTACAAAACAATGTCTGTAGATGTTACGCCTACTGGTAAATGAAAAGAAAAAACAAAGTTTAATATGTTTTGGTCAAATTAATTTTTCGCCTTTTTTGGTGTAGAATAGGGGCGGGGGCCAAGCTACCCAGGCCTGGGTAGCTTGGCCCCCACCTAAAATCTTTTTCCAGACTCCCTCAAATTACAAAACAATGTCTGTAAATGTTACGCCTACTGGTAAATGAAAAGAAAAAAACAAAGTTTAATGTGTTTTGGTCAAATTAATTTTTCGCCTTTTTTGGTGTAGAAAAGGGGCGGGGGCCAAGCTACCCAGGCCTGGGTAGCTTGGCCCCCACCTAAAATTTTTTTCCAGACTCCCCCAAATTACAAAACTATGTCTGTAAATGTTACGCCTACTGTTAAATGAAAAGAAAAACCAAAGTTTAATGAGTTTTGGTCAAATTAATTTTTCGCCTTTTTTGGCGTAGAATAGGGGCGGGGGCCAAGCTACCCAGGCCTGGGTAGCTTGGCCCCCGCCTAAAATCTTTTTCCAGACTCCCCCAAATTACAAAACAATGTCTGTAAATGTTACGCCTACTGGTAAATGAAAAGAAAAACCAAAGTTTAATGTGTTTTGGTCAAATTAATTTTTCGCCTTTTTTTGGCTTAGAATAGGGGCGGGGGCCAAGCTACCCAGGCCTGGGTAGCTTGGCCCCCACCTAAAATCTTTTTCCAGAGTCCCTCAAATTACAAAACAATGTCTGTAAATGTTACGCCTACTGTTAAATGAAAAGAAAAATCAAAGTTTAATGTGTTTTGGTCAATTTGGGGGACTCTGGAAAAGGATATCAGGTCGGGGCCAAGCTACCCAGGCCTGGGTAGCTTGGACCCCCCCCCCATTCTACGCAAAAAAAAGGCGAAAAATTAATTTAACCAAAACAGATTAAACTTTGGTTTTTCTTTTCATTTAACAGTAAGCGTAACATTTACGGACATTGTTTTGTATTTTGGGGGAGTCTGGAAAAAGATTTTAGTTGGGGGCCAAGCTACCCAGGCCTGGGTAGCTTGGCCCCCGCCCCTATTCTACGCCAAAAAGGCGAAAAATTAATTTGACCAAAACACATTAAACTTTGTTTTTTCTTTTCATTAAACAGTAGGCGTAACATTTACAGACATTGTTTTGTCTTTTAGGGAACTCTGGAAAAAGATTTCAGGTGGGGGCCAAGCTACCCAGGCCTGGGTAGCTTGGCCCCCGCCCCTATTCTACGCCAAAAAAGGCGAAAAATTAATTTGACCAAAACACATTAAACTTTGTTTTTTCTTTTCATTTAACAGTAGGCGTAACATTTACAGACATTGTTTTGTAATATGAGGGAGTCTGGAAAAAGATTTTAGGTGGGGGCCAAGCTACCCAGGCCTGGGTAGCTTGGCCCCCGCCCCTAATCTACACCAAAAAAGGCGAAAAATTAATTTGACCAAAACACATTAAACTTTGTTTTTTCTTTTCATTTACCAGTAGGCGTAACATTTACAGACATTGTTTTGTAATTTGAGGGAGTCTGGAAAAAGATTTTAGGTGGGGGCCAAGCTACCCAGGCCTGGGTAGCTTAGCCCCCACCCCTATTCTACGCCAAAAAGGCAAAAAATTAATTTGACCAAAACACATTAAACTTTGTTTTTCCTTTTCATTTAACAGTAGGCGTAACACTTACAGACATTGTTTTGTAATTTGAGGGACTCTGGAAAAAGATTTTAGGTGGGGGCCAAGCTACCCAGGCCTGGGTAGCTTGGCCCCCGCCCCTATTCTAAGCCAAAAAAGGCGAAAAATTAATTTGACCAAAACACATTTAACCTTGGTTTTTCTTTTCATTTAACAGTAGGCGTAACATTTACAGACATTGTTTTGTAATTTGAGGGACTCTGGAAAAAGATTTTAGGTGGGGGCCAAGCTACCCAGGCCTGGGTAGCTTGGCCCCCGCCCCTATTCTAAGCCAAAAAGGCGAAAAATTAATTTGACCAAAACACCTTAAACTTTGTTTTTTCTTTTCATTTAACAGTAGGCGTAACATTTACAGACATTGTTTTGTAATTTGAGGGACTCTGGAAAAAGATTTTAGGTGGGGGCCAAGCTACCCAGGCCTGGGTAGCTTGGCCCCCGCCCCTATTCTAAGCCAAAAAAGGCGAAAAATTAATTTGACCAAAACACATTAAACCTTGGTTTTTCTTTTCATTTAACAGTAGGCGTAATATTTACAGACATTGTTTTGTATTTTAGGGGACTCTGGAAAAAGATTTTAGGTGGGGGCCAAGCTACCCAGGCCTGGGTAGCTTGGCCCCCGCCCCTATTCTAAGCCAAAAAGGCGAAAAATTAATTTGACCAAAACACCTTAAACTTTGTTTTTTCTTTTCATTTAACAGTAGGCGTAACATTTACAGACATTGTTTTGTAATTTGAGGGAATCTGGAAAAAGATTTTAGGTGGGGGCCAAGCTACCCAGGCCTGGGTAGCTTGGCCCCCGCCCCTATTCTAAGCCAAAAAAGGCGAAAAATTAATTTGACCAAAACACATTAAACCTTGGTTTTTCTTTTCATTTAACAGTAGGCGTAATATTTACAGACATTGTTTTGTATTTTAGGGGACTCTGGAAAAAGATTTTAGGTGGGGGCCAAGCTACCCAGGGTGGGGGCTAAGATACCCCGGGGTAGCTTGGCCCCCGGGGGCCAAGCTGCCCGCGGGTAGCTTAGCCCCCGGGGGCTAAGCTGCCCAGGGGCCAAGATAAACTGATACACCTGTGGTGTACGAAAATGTAATTTTGGGGGTAGGTACAGAAACCAAGGTTTATCTGTAGCTGTCAAATCTTTTTGATTGCATAAAATTGTTTTTCGTGTGATATAGATATACATCTAACCATACAGCTTGGAATTATTATCAATTTGCTTATTTTGAAAAGTGACATTTTGATTTGAGCCTTTTAGGGAGATAACTCGCCTTATCCATAGAGGTCCTCTATAAAAGGCTCTTATTCTTGTTGTGTCACATATGCTGTGTTTTCATATGAGTATGGTAATTTTGACTTGAGATTTGAAAGGAAACTGACCAGTTGGTTCTGCATCTTTGGGAACTAACCAGACTTGACCAAGCAACATGCAGGTAATGTCTGTCAGGCATTGGTTAATGTTTAACCCTGCCACAAAGGGAGGTCTGAGCCTGAGGCGCGTTCTTTAGAGCGAGATATCTTGAGATATCTTGAGATTTCTTAAGATATTTTAGGATAAAGCGATCTTTAGAGCAAGATTTTTAAGACTCGCAATGGGAGGCGCCTTTACCCTTTACTTCGTGCGGAACCCCTCGGTCAACTCTGTACAAACAATATAAAAGAGATTTGACCGAGTTGTTCCGAACACCCCATGATTCATAAACCGCGGTGTTCCAAATGCTCTATACTTTATACAAATGACGTCATTTGTATAAATATGGAGCATTCGGAACAGCTCGGTCAGTCTCTGTCATAAAAATGCTTTATCCAAAACTCCTTAAGAAATCTTAAAAAATCTCTCTAAAGAACGCGCCTCTGATATTTAAGGAAACCAAGTACATGTTGTATTGAATCAGGTATACTAGATAAGAGGCTGTGATGGCTTTTCAATATTGAATATTTGTTCATAAAATCATTGTAGGTACTCATTGGAATTGTCTCAAGGAGATAATTAAAATGAGTTCCCACAACTAAGGGTTTTGATAATTTGAAAATAGCAAATTTAGAATCCTCTAGCCCTAATCGATACGATTCAAATGAGTACCCACAACATGGAATTTGGATTTGAAATAAGAAAATTGCCTTCACTGCCTCTTATGTGTTGCTTTGATGGAATTATTTATGTATTCAGAAACAAAAGTCTTGCTGGAGAAGGGTTTGAATTGTTTGTGGATGAGAAAGAGATGGGTACATTTGATGACACGGCAGATAGTCAGGTAAGCAATAAAGAGAACTCGAGAAAGGATGTCAAATTAGCTTGCTAATAGTTTTAATCATTTATAGGCAGTTATCAGTTGGAGGGGACGGGGGAATTTGAAGGGGTCTAAGAAATACATTTGATCCAGGATCTGGAAAAACGTCTCTTAACCCATTAGCAAACAACAAAATTTTAATCTTGTCCAAATTAAAAGATGATGCAGACGACAATTTTAAGTGAAAGAAATTTTGAAAGTTTATGATTTTTATGAAAGAAAACATTGTTGGAAATGAAGAAATTGCTTGTCACCAGCAATTTCTTCATTTTCCACAATGTTTTCCCAAGCATATTTCTTCAAGGGCGTCAAAAAGCGTCACTGTTTGGAAATGGGTTAAAGCATTTGAGACGGCCATGTTTCAAGATCAGACTGTGCCTAAAAGAAGTCTGACCGGGATCCATGCTACTGTCCCACAGCTGCTACAAGTCACAAAGTGACTACTGGAGACCAACATGGTTCATGATCAGACTGCGTGTATACGCAGGCTGGTCTTTAACCATGTTGGGCTCCAAAGCCTTGAGGGACCTCTTTCCAGATCCCCGCTCATTTATTTAGGCTTAAACCATACCCAAGTAATAATGCTGGTTGATGCTCCAGCACATCAGACTCTCACTCACATTGTCCTTGGTTTGTCTTTTCAGAAAATCGTTAATCGTTAAACCATATGAGCAAGCAGCTGGAGTCTTGGTAAGGTTGTTGTGGTAGAACTGGTTTGAGAAATGACAGGAATCCATGGTTAGATGCTCCAGCTGCTCTGATATGACCTTAGCAGTTGAAAGATACGTTAGACCATTAATCAATCAATTTTTAAACGCCGCCGGAGGCGGTCGTATATTGGCATCATCTTCTCCGTCTGTCGGTCCCTCCGTCTGTTCGTCTGTCTGTCCTTACGTCTTTGTCCACTTTTCTTGTCAACGGAACTCCTCCTAATTTTCTGGCTGAATCTTTTTGAAACTTGGTCAATATTATCACCTCAATTGGTAGATGTGCATGAAGGAAGGATTTTATGGTTCATTGATTTTTGCCTGAGTTATGCCCCCTTAAAACTTAGTCTCTGGGGCAGCGTATATTGTGACCATGGCACTCTTGTTGGTAATTGTATGTTTGATATTTACTCCAATTCATTACAGGAGCTAGACTATGAAGACACATACCAAGAAGAAGAGGTTACACAAGAGTTGATAGATAATGAACCTGATATGTTGGTAGTTAATGAAACTCCAAACCAGACTGTCAATAAAATACAACCAGTCAAGGTATGCCTTCATTATATAAATGTGTTTTGACATTAAAGTATTTGTGGAAATGAAAAGTGTGAAGAAGTTACACAAGAGTTGATAGATAATGAACCAGATATGTTGGTAGTTAATGAAACTCCAAAACCAGACAGTTACAAAAATACAACCATTCAAGGTAGACCTTCATTATATAAATGTGTTTTGACATTAACCCTTATCATGCTAAGCGCGACCACAGGTCGCGCTGCCCTACCCCATTCGCCACCGCTAAGCGCGACTCTAGGTCGCGCTAAAGGAGTTCCCTAGATATGAGCCTCGTATTCACGAACTGATCACGTTTTATGCAAGTTTTGAGCTATATTTAGTAGGACACTCTCAGTGAAGGTCAATTCTGTAAAAATATCAGCCAACCAAAAGCCTTAGACGTCATAATGATGCACTGAATATTCAAGAGTGAAATTGGGAAAACCCTAATCCAAAATGGCGGCGCTCAGAAGGCAAGCATGTTGATGAAGTTGTGCATGAATTGTTGATGATAGTGGCTTTTAAACGGAAAGTGACTATAGTAGTGATGTTTAGAAATATATTTGGAACAGAATATCGTAGATTTGGACTTTGTGTGTTAAATACCGATGGAATAATCGCCCCGATAGCGGAACGAACCAACTGTCACTTTTAGTGGGTCGGGCTTGATTGACAACGGATTTGTTATGATGCAATTTAAGTGGGTCAAAGTGAATCAACAACACGGAATTCTCGATGGTCCTACACGGTATGTAGTCTTCTTTCAAAAACATAGGGTTTATAGGGCTAAAATGCCTCATATATTCAATTTATAGTGTCGGAATAGGTGCACCCCATTTACACGCTGTGCACAGTGAATTAATTCAGTGGTACGGAGGTGTACTAGTCAAAATTAATTCAGCATGATAAGGGTTAAAGTATTTGTGGAAATGAAAAGTGTGAAGAAGTTACACAAGAGTTGATAGATAAAGAACCTGATATGTTGGTAGTTAATGAAACTCCAAACCAGACAGTCACAAAAATACAACCAGTCAAGGTAGACCTTCATTATATAAATGTGTTTTGACATTAAAGTATTTGTGGAAATGAAAAGTGTAAGAAGTTACACAAGAGTTGATAGATAATGAACCTGATATGTTGGTAGTTAATGAAACTCCAAACCAGACAGTCACTTAAATACAATCAGTCAAGGTAGACCTTCATTATATAAATTATGTGTTTTGCTATTTAACCCTGGCAATGCTGAATTGCTGATCCCAGAATTTTCTGGTCACTGGCATGCAGAATAGAACAAGACCAGCCTGCACATAAGTGCAGTCTGGCCTTATTCTATACTGCCTGCTTCTTTAGATTAAGCATGACAAACATTAAGAAAGTATTTACTGAAAAAATGTGATAAAGTTACACAAAAGATGATAGATAATGAACCAGATATGTTGGTAGTTAATGAAACTCCAAACCAGACTGTCACAAAAATACAATCAGTCAAGGTACGCCTTCATTATATAAATGTGTTTTGACATTAAAGTATTTGTGGAAATGAAAAGTGTGAAGAAATTACACAAGAGTTGATAGATAATGAACCAGATATGTTGGTAGTTAATGAAACTCGAAACCAGACAGTCACTAAAATACAGTCAAGGTAGACCTTTGTTATATAAATGAGCCAGGATCTGGAAAAACGTCCTTTATGGCATTTGAGAACAACCTGGATCCAGACCAGCCTGTGCATACGCACAGTCTGATCAGGATCCATGTTGTTCTCTAATAGCTTCTTTGTGACCTGTAGCAACCACAGAAGAGCAGCATCGGTATCTGCCAGTCTTCGCTTAGGCATAGGCTGTTCTTGAAATGTGGCTGTCTCAAATGCTATAAGGGACGTTTTTCCAGATCTTGGCTCATTAATGTGTTTTGACATTAAAGTATTTGTGGAAATGAAAAGTGTGAAGAAGTTACACAAGAGTTGATAGATAAAGAACCTGATATGTTGGTAGTGAATGAAACTCCAAACCAGACTGTCACTAAAATACAATCAGTCAAGGTAGACCTTCATTATATAAATTATGTGTTTTGCTATTTAACCCTGGCAATGCTGAATTGCTGATCCCAGAATTTTCTGGTCACTGGCATGCAGAATAGAACAAGACCAGCCTGCACATAAGTGCAGTCTGGCCTTATTCTATACTGCCTGCTTCTTTAGATTTAGCATGACAAACATTAAGAAAGTATTTACTGAAAAAATGTGATAAAGTTACACAAAAGATGATAGATAATGAACCAGATATGTTGGTAGTTAATGAAACTCCAAACCAGACTGTCACAAAAATACAATCAGTCAAGGTACGCCTTCATTATATAAATGTGTTTTGACATTAAAGTATTTGTGGAAATGAAAAGTGTGAAGAAGTTACACAAGAGTTGATAGATAAAGAACCTGATATGTTGGTAGTTAATGAAACTCCAAACCAGACAGTCACTAAAATACAACCAGTCAAGGTAGACCTTCATTATATAAATGTGTTTTGACATTAATTTAAAGTATTTGTGGAAATGAAAAGTGTAAGAAGTTACACAATAGTTGATAGATAATTAACCTGATATGTTGGTAGTTAATGAAACTCCAAACCAGACAGTCACTAAAATACAACCAGTCAAGGTAGACCTTCATTATATAAATGTGTTTTGACATTAAAGTATTTGTGGAAATGAAAAGTGTGAAGAAGTTACACAAGAGTTGATAGATAATGAACCTGATATGTTGGTAGTTAATGAAACTCCAAACCAGACAGTCACTAAAATACAACCAGTTAAGGTAGACCTTCATTATATAAATGTGTTTTGACATTAAAGTATTTGTGGAAATGAAAAGTGTGAAGAAGTTACACAAGAGTTGATAGACAATGAACCTGATATGTTGGTAGTTAATGAAACTCCAAACCAGACAGTCACAAAAATACAACCAGTTGAGGTAGACCTTCATTATATAGATGTGTTTTGACATTAAAGTATTTGTGGAAATGAAAAGTGTGAAGAAGTTACACAAGAGTTGATAGATAATGAACCTGATATGTTGGTAGTTAATGAAACTCCAAACCAGACTGTCACTAAAATACAACCAGTTAAGGTAGACCTTCATTATATAAATGTGTTTTGACATTAAAGTATTTGTGGAAATGAAAAGTGTGAAGAAGTTACACAAGAGTTGATAGATAATGAACCTGATATGTTGGTAGTTAATGAAACTCCAAACCAGACAGTCACTAAAATACAACCAGTCTAGATAGACCTTTGTTATATAAATGTGTTTTGACATTAAAGTATTTGTGGAAATGAAAAGTGTGAAGAAGTTACACAAGAGTTGATAGACAATGAACCTGATATGTTGGTAGTTAATGAAACTCCAAACCAGACAGTCACAAAAATACAACCAGTTAAGGTAGACCTTCATTATATAGATGTGTTTTGACATTAAAGTATTTGTGGAAATGAAAAGTGTGAAGAAGTTACACAAGAGTTGATAGATAATGAACCTGATATGTTGGTAGTTAATGAAACTCCAAACCAGACTGTCACTAAAATACAACCAGTCTAGGTAGACCTTCATTATATAAATGTGTTTTGACATTAAAGTATTTGTGGAAATGAAAAGTGTGAAGAAGTTACACAAGAGTTGATAGATAATGAACCAGATATGTTGGTAGTTAATGAAACTCCAAACCAGACAGTCACTAAAATACAGTCAGTCAAGGTAGACCTTTGTTATATAAATTATGTGTTTTGCAATTTAACCCTGGCCATGCTGAATTGCTGATCCCAGAATTTTCTGGTCACTTTAGCATACAGAATAGAACAAGACCAGCCTGCACATAAGTGCAGTCTGGCCTTATTCTATACTGCCTGCTTCTTTAGATTTAGCATGACAAACATTAAGAAAGTATTTACTGAAATGAAGTGTGAAGAAGTTACACAAGAGTTTATAGATAATGAACCTGATATGTTGGTAGTAAATGAAACTCCAAACCAGACAGTCACTAAAATACAACCAGTAAAGGTAGACCTTCATTATATAGATGTGTTTTGACATTAAAGTATTTGTGGAAATGAAAAGTGTGAAGAAGTTACACAAGAGTTGATAGATAATGAACCAGATATGTTGGTAGTTAATGAAACTCCAAACCAGACAGTCACTAGAATACAACCAGTCAAGGTAGACCTTCATTATATAAATGTGTTTTGACATTAAAGTATTTGTGGAAATGAAAAGTGTGAAGAAGTTACACAAGAGTTGATAGATAATGAACCTGATATGTTGGTAGTTAATGAAACTCCAAACCAGACAGTCAATAAAATACAATCAGTCAAGGTAGACCTTCATTATATAAATGTGTTTTGACATTAAAGTATTTGTGGAAATGAAAAGTGTAAGAAGTTACACAAGAGTTGATAGATAATGGACCTGATATGTTGGTGGTTAATGAAACTCCAAACCAGACAGTCACTAAAATACAACCTGTCAAGGTAGACCTTCATTATATAAATAAGTTTTGCAATTTAACCCTGGCCATGCTGAATTGCTGATCCCAGAATTTTCTGGTCACTTTAGCATACAGAATAGAACAAGACCAGCCTGCACATAAGTGCAGTCTGGCCTTATTCTATACTGCCTGCTTCTTTAGATTTAGCATGACAAACATTAAGAAAGTATTTACTGAAGTGGATTGTAAGAAGTTACACAAGAGTTGATAGATAATTAACCTGATATGTTGGTAGTTAATGAAACTCCAAACCAGACAGTCACTAAAATACAACCAGTCAAGGTACGCCTTCATTATACAGTGATTGGGAAATACATTTCTTCAATGGGACAATGTCGCTTCCACTCACAAAATCAATGTGACATTTTGAAAATTGATGTGACAATTATAAGCTTAAATTGCTCCATTCTCATATACAGCAAAATTCAATGGGACAAGGGCCCACTCATTAGCTAAAACAATGTGACATTTGGAATTTCAATGTGACTATGGCGCATGGCGCAGGCCTTTCCCAGTCACTGATTATATAAATGTGTTTTGACATTGAAGTATTTGTGGAAAAGAAAAGTGTGAAGAAGTTGCACAAGAGTTGATAGATAATGAACCTGATATGTTGGTAGTGAATGAAACTCCAAACCAGACAGTCCCTAAAATACAACCAGTCAAGGTAGACCTTTGTTATATAAATGTGATTTGACATTAAAGTATTTGTGGAAATGAAAAGTGTGAAGAAATTACACAAGAGTTGATAGACAATGAACCAGATATGTTGGTAGTGAATGAAACTCCAAACCAGACAGTCACTAAAATACAACCAGTCAAGGTAGACCTTCATTATATAAATTATGTGTTTTGACATTAAAGTATTTGTGGAAATGAAGTGTAAGAAGTTACACAAGAGTTGATAGATAATGAACCTGATATGTTGGTAGTTAATGAAACTCCAAACCAGACAGTCACTAAAATACAACCTGTCAAGGTAGACCTTCATTATATAAATAAGTTTTACAATTTAACCCTGGCCATGCTGAATTGCTGATCCCAGAATTTTCTGGTCACTTTAGCATACAGAATAGAACAAGACCAGCCTGCACATAAGTGCAGTCTGGCCTTATTCTATACTGCCTGCTTCTTTAGATTTAGCATGACAAACATTAAGAAATTATTTACTGAAGTGGATTGTCAGAAGTTACACAAGAGTTGATAGATAATGAACCAGATATGTTGGTGGTTAATGAAACTCCAAACCAGACAGTCACAAAAATACAACCTGCCAAGGTAGACCTTCATTATATAAATGTGTTTTGACATTAAAGCATTTGTGGAAATGAAAAGTTTGAAGAAGTTACACAAGAGTTAATAGATAATGAACCTGATATGTTGGTAGTTAATGAAACTCCAAACCAGACAGTCACTAAAATACAACCAGTCAAGGTAGACCTTCATTATATAAATGTGTTTTGACATTAAAGTATTTGTGGAAATGAAAAGTGTGAAGAAGTTACACAAGAGTTGATAGATAATGAACCTGATATGTTGGTAGTTAATGAAACTCCAAACCAGACAGTCACAAAACTACAATCAGTCTAGGTACGCCCTTCATTATATAAATGTGTTTTGACATTAAAGTATTTGTGGATATGAAAAGTGGGAAGAGGTTACACAGGAGTTGATAGATAATGAACCAGATATGTTGGTAGTTAATGAAACTCCAAACCAGACAGTCACTAAAATACAACCAGTCAAGGTAGACCTTTGTTATATAAATTATGTGTTTTGCAATTTAACCCTGGCCATGCTGAATTGCTGATCCCAGAATTTTCTGGTCACTTTAGCATACAGAATAGAACAAGACCAGCCTGCACATAAGTGCAGTCTGGCCTTATTCTATACTGCCTGCTTCTTTAGATTTAGCATGACAAACATTAAGAAAGTATTTACTGAAGTGGAGTGTAAGAAGTTACACAAGAGTTGATAGATAAAGAACCTGATATGTTGGTAGTTAATGAAACTCCAAACCAGACAGTCACAAAAATACAACCTGTCAATGTAGACCTTCATTATATAAATGTGTTTTGACATCAAAGTATTTGTGGAAATGAAAAGTGTGAAGAAGTTACACAAGAGTTGATAGATAATGAACCAGATATGTTGGTAGTGAATGAAACTCCTAACCAGACAGTCACTAAAATACAACCAGTCAAGGTAGACCTTCATTATATAAATGTGTTTTGCAATTTAACCCTGGCCATGCTGAATTGCTGATCCCAGAATTTTCTGGTCACTTTAGCATGCAGAATAAAACAAGACCAGCCTGCACATAAGTGCAGTCTGGCCTTATTCTATACTGCCTGCTTCTTAAAATTTAGCATGACAATTGTTAAGAAAGTATTTACTGAAATGGAGTGTAAGAAGTTACACAAGAGTTGATAGATAATGAACCTGATATGTTGGTAGTTAATGAAACTCCAAACCAGACAGTCACAAAAATACAACCAGTCAAGGTAGACCTTCATTATATAAATGTGTTTTGCAATTTAACCCTGGCCATGCTGAATTGCTGATCCCAGAATTTTCTGGTCACTTTAGCATGCAGAATAAAACAAGACCAGCCTGCACATAAGTGCAGTCTGGCCTTATTCTATACTGCCTGCTTCTTAAAATTTAGCATGACAATTGTTAAGAAAGTATTTACTGAAATGGAGTGTAAGAAGTAACACAAGAGTTGATAGATAATGAACCTGATATGTTGGTAGTGAATGAAACTCCAAACCAGACAGTCACAAAAATACAACCTGTCAATGTAGACCTTCATTATATAAATGTGTTTTGACATTAAAGTATTTGTGGAAATGAAAAGCGTGAAGAAGTTACACAAGAGTTGATAGATAATGAACCAGATATGTTGGTTGTTAATGAAACTCCAAACCAGACTGTCACTAAAATACAACCAGTCAAGGTATACCTTCATTATATAAATGTGTTTTGACATTAAAGTATTTGTGGAAAAGAAAAGTGGGAAGAAGTTACACAAGAGTTGATAGATAATGAACCTGATATGTTGGTAGTGAATGAAACTCCAAACCAGACAGTCACAAAAATACAACCAGCCAAGGTAGACCTTTGTTATATAAATTATGTGTTTTACAATTTAACCTTGGCCATGCTGAATTGCTGATCCCAGAATTTTCTGGTCTCTGGCATGCAGAATAGAACAAGACCAGCCTGCACATAAGTGCAGTCTGGCCTTATTCTATACTGCCTGCTTCTTAAGATTTAGCATGACAATTATAAAGAAAGTATTTACTGAAATGAAGTGTAAGAAGTTACACAAGAGTTGATAGATAATGAACCTGATATGTTGGTAGTTAATGAAACTCCAAACCAGACAGTCACTAAAATACAACCAGTCTAGGTAGACCTTTGTTATATAAATGTGTTTTGACATTAAAGTATTTGTGGAAATGAAAAGCGTGAAGAAGTTATACAAGAGTTGATAGATAATGAACCTGATATGTTGGTAGTGAGTGAAACTCCAAACCAGACAGTCACTAAAATGCAACCAGTCTAGGTAGACCTTTGTTTTATAAATGTGTTTTGACATTAAAGTATTTGTGGAAATGAAAAGTGTGAAGAAGTTACACAAGAGTTGATAGATAATGAACCTGATATGTTGGTAGTTAATGAAACTCCAAACCAGACAGTCACTAAAATACAACCAGTCAAGGTAGACCTTCATTATATAAATGTGTTTTGACATTAAAGTATTTGTGGAAATGAAAAGCGTGAAGAAGTTACACAAAAGATGACAGATAATGAACCAGATATGTTGGTAGTTAATGAAACTCCAAACCAGACAGTCACTAAAATACAACCAGTCAAGGTAGACCTTCATTATATAAATGTGTTTTGACATTAAAGTATTTGTGGAAATGAAAAGTGTGAAGAGGTTACTCAAGAGTTGATAGATAATGAACCTGATATGTTGGTAGTTAATGAAACTCCAAACCAGACAGTCACTAAAATACAAACTGTCAAGGTAGAACTTCATTATATAAATGTGTTTTGACATTAAAGTATTTGTGGAAATGAAGTGTAAGAAGTTACACAAGAGTTGATAGATAATGAACCAGATATGTTGGTAGTTAATGAAACTCCAAACCAGACAGTCACTAAAATACAACCAGTCAAGGTAGACCTTCATTATATAAATGTGTTTTGACATTAAAGTATTTGTGGAAATGAAAAGTGTGAAGAAGTTACACAAGAGTTGATAGATAACGAACCAGATATGTTGGTAGTTAATGAAACTCCAAACCAGACAGTCACTAAAATACAACCAGCCAAGGTAGACCTTCATTATATAAATGTGTTTTGACATTAAAGTATTTGTGGAAATGAAAAGTGTGAAGAAGTTACACAAGAGTTGATAGATAATGAACCTGATATGTTGGTAGTTAATGAAACTCCAAACCAGACAGTCACAAAAATACAACCTGTCAAGATAGACCTTCATTATATAAATGTGTTTTGACATTAAAGTATTTGTGGAAATGAAAAGTGTGAAGAAGTTACACAAGAGTTGATAGATAATGAACCAGATATGTTGGTAGTTAATGAAACTCCAAACCAGACAGTCACTAAAATACAACCAGTCAAGGTATGCCTTCATTATTTAAATGTGTTTTGACATTAAAGTATTTGTGGAAATGAAAAGTGTGAAGAAGTTACACAAGAGTTGATAGATAATGAACCTGATATGTTGGTAGTTAATGAAACTCCAAACCAGACAGTCACTAAAATACAAACAGTTAAGGTAGACCTTCATTATATAAATGTGTTTTGCAATTTAACCCTGGCCATGCTGAATTGCTGATCCCAGAATTTTCTGGTCACTTTAGCATACAGAATAGAACAAGACCAGCCTGCACATAAGTGCAGTCTGGCCTTATTCTATACTGCCTGCTTCTTTAGATTTAGCTTGACAAACATTAAGAAAGTATTTACTGAAATGAAAAGTGTGAAGAGGTTACACAAGAGTTGATAGATAATGAACCAGATATGTTGGTGGTGAATGAAACTCCAAACCAGACAGTCACAAAAATACAACCAGTCAAGGTAGACCTTCATTATATAAATGTGTTTTGACATTAAAGTATTTGTGGAAATGAAAAGTGTGAAGAAGTTACTCAAAAGTTGATAGACAATGAACCAGATATGTTGGTGGTTAATGAAACTCCAAACCAGACAGTCACAAAAATACAACCAGTCAAGGTAGACCTTCATTATGTAAATGTGTTTTGACATTAAAGTATTTGTGGAAATGAAAAGTGTAAGAGGTTACACAAGAGTTGATAGATAATGAACCTGATATGTTGGTAGTTAATGAAACTCCAAACCAGACAGTCACTAAAATACAACCAGTCAAGGTAGACCTTCATTATGTAAATGTGTTTTGACATTAAAGTATTTGTGGAAATGAAAAGTGTGAAGACGTTACACAAGAGTTGATAGACAATGAACCAGATATGTTGGTAGTTAATGAAACTCCAAACCAGACAGTCACTAAAATACAACCAGTCAAGGTATGCCTTCATTATATAAATGTGTTTTGACATTAAAGTATTTGTGGAAATGAAAAGTGTGAAGAAGTTACACAAGAGTTGATAGACAATGAACCTGATATGTTGGTAGTTAATGAAACTCCAAACCAGACAGTCACTAAAATACAACCAGTCAAGGTATGCCTTCATTATATAAATGTGTTTTGACATTAAAGTATTTGTGGAAATGAAAAGTGTGAAGAAGTTACACAAGAGTTGATAGATAATGAACCAGATATGTTGGTAGTTAATGAAACTCCAAACCAGACAGTCACTAAAATACAACCAGTCAAGGTTGGCCTTTGTTATATAAATTATGTGTTTTACAATTTAACCCTGGCCATGCTGAATTGCTGATCCAAGAATTTTTCTGGTCACTTTAGCAAACAGAATAGAACAAGACCAGCCTGCACATAAATGCAGTCTGGCCTTATTCTATACTGCCTTCTTTAGATTTAGAATGCATGAGAAACATTAAGAAAGTATTTACTGAAATTTACTGAAATGAAGTGTAAGAAGTAACACAAGAGTTGATAGATAATGATCCTATGTTTGTGGTGAATGAAACGCCAAACCAGACACTGAAACAGTTACAAAGATACAACCTGTCAAGGTACGCCTTCATTATATAAATACCAGTTTAGTTATTATAAAGCAAAGTGTGTGTGTGGGGGGGGGGGGTATGGTATTAATATGCTCAGCAATGGCTCTTGTTTACATGTTAAAATAAACTGACACGATTTAAAAACGCAAAATAGTACTTTTACAAATGGTATCTCCTGCATCTTACAAAACCGATGTATAGCCATGTAAAATTGTAAATGTTACAATTGTTAACATAACAGGACAGAAAATGACCTTTAAAACCACGAACAATGCCTGAATGGACGTCAGATTATGCCAAAATGCACGTTGTGTCAAGAGCCTGGCATTGAACATCGACGACAGCGAACCCAGTGTTTTCACAGGCGATTTATCACCATGTGGCGATGTATAGGCTGCCCACGATTACCAACCATAGAATTTGCTGTAGACTGAGCCGTCACAAATCTGTTGCGTTAGTGACGTTGACGTTTACAATTATGTTGACGTACAGTTGTTACACGCAGCTGACCGGGACGTGGGTGGTCTGTAAATCTTCCTGTGTCGTTTACACGTCTCATAAACCTTGGAACCGTCGATTCGGCTACATTAAAGCGTCTAGCTACCTTCATTTGCAAAACACGGCAAATCAAAGGCAAAAAAACTCGGTTCCTTTTTCGCAAAGTAAGCCTCAGCATTTTATACACAATTTTCTTTCGTTGTTCTCGTATGTTTTCAATAAGTAAATCAAAGTGGCAATTTGTACACAAAAAATCTTAGTGATTTAACACGTGGTCTGAATGCACGAGATGCACGATCATTTAGTGACGGGCGGTTCAGATGTCCGGATAGTTTACAGAAAACACGACAAAATCGCTGGGGCGTGAAGCGTATACATTGTCTCATACATGTCCCCAAATACAGTGCCGATCGAGGCAATAGCAAAGGAATGGTTAGTGAAAACGTGTTTTGCGTTTTTAAATCGTGTCAGTTTAATTATATAATTAGGGTACGTAACTGCACCAAATAGCCATCCTACTCATTGGTATATGGTGTGCACATAGGCCTACGGCAGGGATAATTTTGGGACAGACCATACACCCTTTTTTCTTTAAGAAATGTTTTATTAAATTCAACGTATGGGCCAAATTGGCCTCTGTAGTGTAGAAATGTACACCTTGTCCATATCGAATATGCATTAAAACTTGAAAAATATTTGACAATAAGAGTTCAAGGTCATGATTGCCATCCAAATTGACTAACAGAAGTTGCACCTGATACTATGAGAAAAAAGCCTGGGCGATAAGCCAGGATACATCTTTTCCAAATCAATCTTTGCTACATGTTATATGTTTGTTACAGGCTGAAGTGTTTGGAGCCAAGACTGGGGAGAGTGACGGGAGTGACAGTGATGAAGACAAAAAGTCACGAGAACGATTCAAGAAGGAACGAGACACGATTACGCTTAAAACTCCGCTCTTTAATAAAGCTATGGCCATACCAGATAGTCTAGGTATTGTTTATTACTTTGTTAGCTCACTTAACCCTTTCCCAAACGGTAAATTTTCAAAATTTTTGATTCGAAAGGTGCTGCAGACGATTAATAGAACTGATTTAAAATAGAATTTGTGTATAATAAAGCAGAGATAATATTGAGACAAAAGGAGAAACTGCTGGTTATCAGCAGTTTCTTCTTTTGTCTCAATGTTTTCCCAAGCCTTTTCTATTAGGGACGTCAAAACCAGGTCTTGTTTGGGAAAGGGTTAAGCATGTAGTGCTCAAGGTTTTCCCTGAGCATGAGAATTTGGGGGTCATTGTGACCCCCTTGCCTTCAAAGTTAGGGGTCATTTCTACTATTTTGTGGGTCAAATGCCCAAGTACTCAAGTATGATAGAAAAATCTTGGATTTTGAAACTTAAGTCATTAATGTCCCGCATGATTTGTGCGTCATGGAAAACCCTGAGTGCTTATGGTGAGCTGTTGTGATAACTTTTTGTCTGTCGTCTGTCCATCCACAATTTGGTGTTTACACTCTAGCATCCATAAATTTTAGTTAATCTTGACCAACCTTTGTCAAAACAAGTAAGTGTGTGTATAAGTTCTCGTTTGAATTTGATTATGGGGTAGATAAGACCAGAAAGTACGGAGGTATCTGCCCTTGAATGTCGAAGAATGCAGTTTTTAGTGTGACTGTTCATAGGAAAGGAGATGGAGGTATTCTAGTCAACTAGGCGTTGGCCTTGGCGTAATGCTTTGGTTAAGTTTTTACATGCAAGTTTGTCATATCTCTGTCTACTTATGCTATTGCTCTGAAACTTTGCACCTGTCTCTGTGACCATAATATCAGCCTCTAGGCAAGGATTCGTGACTTTGACATTTAATTTAAAGGAGTTTTTACCCTTATGGACTTGGTTAGAGTTTTGGGTTCAACTTGCATATATCTGTGATAACTTTTTTCAGTAACACTACACTTACAGCTATAGCTTTCAAACTTTGCACAATAATAATGACCATAATAATGACCATAATATCAGCTTCTATGCAAAGATTTATTACTCTGACATATGATTTAATGGAATTTTTACATTTATGGGACTTAGAATTTTTCACTTTCCAGCACTTGATAGTCATGCTTGTCTGTCCTGAGACAGAGCTCGTTTCGATTTAGGCTTGTTTTGAGGTATCATTCTGGATACCATTAATTTCCATTTTCAGAAGTTACCAAAGAGATGCAGGAGGAGATTGACAGCTTTAACCAACAACAAGGGAAGAAGGGAAAACAGAAAAACTTTAACAAGAAAGGACAGCAGCATCAACAACATCAGCAACAACAACAGCCAAGACCAAGATTTCAGAACAACATACACCCAGTGAGGTCTATACAGCCACAACAACAGTTTCACAGGTTTGTTTAGCCCATTCCCGCACAATGACTTAAATGTTTTGAAAATATTGTGGAATATGAGGAAATTGCTTGGTACAAGCAATTTCTTCATTTCACACAATGTTTTCTATACCAATAGACCAGAATATTTTATATTCCAATCCCTTGAAATTGTCGTCTGCAACATCTTTGAATTTGGAACAGTCTAAAATTTTGTTGTTTTGTTATGGGTTAAAGGTTTGCTGCCGTCAATGCAGAATTGGCAGTGTGTCAGATCCTCAATCCAATGGGTAGATAACCTTGAAAGTGGGATGAGAAGCTGTTGATAAAGAGATGCCCTGTGTATAAAAGCTCCAGCCACCTAGATATGAATAACGGTTAAAATTCCCGTTCAATTGATTGTTTAGGGGGTTCCAAAGGATTTGCTTTTTTTTTAGCTCGACTTTTCGAAGAAAATGAGAGCTTATACTGTCACCCGGGCATTGGCGTTGGCGTCGACGTTGGCGTTGCAACAAAGGTTAAAGTTTTTTCAAACATCTAACTTCCATACTATCGAAGGGATTCAACCCAAACTTGGAATACTTATTCACCATCACACCCTCTACCTTACTATCAGGGCCCATGACCCTGGGACCACTCTATTTGGAGTTATGCCCCCTTTATACTAAGCACTTAAAAAGTCGAGCGCGCTGTCTTCGGACAGCTCTTGTTCATGAAAAGAAATACTGATCTCTTGTCAAAATTTTTATGGTAGTCCACCCCGAATGATATTCACTTGACATTGGAATTTTTAGGCTACATCATAAACATTTGGCGTTGAATGTTCCACTGGAGAATGCCTACAACGTTGGGTGAATAGTTTCAGAAACTTACCAATGTAAAGGAAGAAGTCCAATGCGATTGAATGTTATAAGGGGAAGACTACATTAAGACAATATATACAGGTATATATGCTTCACAATGAAATTTTACTGATCCATGTAATTGAATATTTTTGTTTCTAAAAACTATAAAATTTATGGAAATGAGACGAAAATTAGAACTAACAGCGTAGATTGGAAAATGGGTTTGAAACTTTTGTAGTATTAGACACACTCATTAAATTACAGTGGAGCCTATTGTTCATTACATTTTGTAAAAAAGATATTTGATGAAGGTTTTTTTGTCTATTACAGAGGCCATAGAGGCAGACATGGTGGTCCCAGATTTTCTGGTCCAAGACAGTTTGGTCCTCGAGGACATCAGAATTTTAATCGCCCCAGACAACCCATTGAGCACATGAACCAGGGTGACCATCGCTTGCCCATGCAGCCCGGTCAGGAGCACGGACAAGTGCCTATGTTCCCTCATGAGATGAGGATTCCACACTCGAGCCCAGGACCCCAGAATCATGGCGGCCCGCCCCCACAGTTTGAGCATGTACCCCATCCGCACCATCAACACCAAGGTCAAGGTCAACACCCAAGTCAAGGTCAACACCAAGGTCAGGTAGCTCACTTTAATCCTGGACATCCACATCAAGGTAGGGTCTTTACTTTATTTATTTGAAACCAAGGTTGAAATAGTTTACTCCTTAACCCTTTCCCAAACGACAAAAAATTAGGGTGGTCAAATTTGAAAAGAGCTGTAGACGACAAAAATGATTATAATTGAGATATGTAGAAACTGCTGGTTACCAGCAGTTTCTTCTTTTGTCTCAATGTTTTCCCAGCCTTTTCTCTTAGGAACGTCAATACCAGGTCTTGTTTGGGAAAGGGTTAAAATTCAAATTAAATGTATAACAACTCATATATAACTTTTTATGACTCATCAGTACATCTCTAGTTGAACTTAGATAGGTTAGTTGTTGATATCAAAGACTATCATTCCAGGAGTCTTGGCTTAGATCCTGGCTTGATCAATATCCTGTCTGGTATTTGAGAAGATTGATTTATCTCTTACCATTACATGAATTTTTTATTAACCCTTTCCCAAACAAGACCTTGTTTTGACGTCCCCAATAGAAAAGGCTTGGGAAAACATTGAAACAAAAGAAGAAACTGCTGATAAACAGCAGTTTCTCCTTTTGTCTCAATGTTTTCTGTGCTAAATTATTCACTTTTACCTTTTGCTACATTCATTTAGTGGTCTGTAGAAGCTTTGAAATTGGATCACCCAAAATTTTGTTGTTTGGGAAAGGGTTAAACATGTTAATTAATAATGGGATGTGCAGTAACAGTTTTAGAAATACGAGGATTACATGCGACATCAACCACAATATGACTGGAAAATTGTGACCTTGTACTCCTTTCAATCTGCATGTATGTGCAGGCTTATCTTGTTCTAAGCTGCCTGCCAAGGCAGTTTAAATCTTCAGAGATCAGTTATAAAAAAGGGTTCCGTGATATCCAGGCCATACTAAATCTTAAAGGCCAAGATCAATATATCTAGTCTATATATCAGGCCCAGAACAGATTCCCATCCAGTTTAGTCCCCAGTCCCCCATAATCAGTGTCAAGGATTAAATGTGACCCGTCGCGCTAAAAGGGACCTTATCAGGTGTGTGAAAAAAATAGACCCTAGTCAGTCTGTGCAGCCAGACAAGGGCCGACCCTTTTCACTTTTATGTAATTTTCTGAATCCGGAATGTTTTCCCTATCTTACTATATGTTCATTTTTGGCATACATGATCTGATTGACCTGTGATGAGTCTGACAAGTTTGTCAAAATTTGGATTTTGGGTATTCGGTTAAGGTCCCTTTTAGCGTGACGGGTCACAAATATTCTCAAGGTCAAACTAAAGAACAAGATCAGAAATCTAGTCTATGTTTCAGGTCCTGATCAGCGCCCCATCCAGTTTAGTCCCCCACCCCCTCACAGTCAGCCCCCAGCCGTACATGTAAACCCAAACTTTACTGGTCACATTCCACAAGAAGCGTTCAACTTCCAACCCCATGGGCCCCCACAGCATCACCCCCAACAGGGCCAGCCCCAGCCCTTTCAGCCCCCACAGCAGCACCCTAACCCGCCGTATCCGGTGCCGGAGCAGCCTGGCCCGGGTCAACAACAGTTTCAACATCCTGGAGTACCACCACATAGTGTTCATCATCAACAACAACAACAACAACAACAACAACAACCGCCGGGACAACATTTTAACCAGCCCCAACAGGTAAGTGTGAAAGTTGTTTAACACTTTCCCAAATGACAAAATATTAAGGTAGTCCAATTTCAAAGAAGCTGAAGTTGACAAATTGGATGTTTATACTGATAGAATTTTTGTACATTATAGCACAGAAAATATAGAGACAAAAGGAGAAACTGCTGGATCAGCAGTTTCTTCTTTTGTCTCAATGATTTCCCAAGGCTTTTCTTTTAGAGACGTCAAAACAAGGTCTTGTTTGGGAAAGGGTTAACTGGATTACCAGAAAAGTTTGTATCTAAAGATTTTGGAGATACTGTTTTACTTGTGTCCCTCTGTCTGTCTGTCTGTCTCACAGTCTGTCAAATCTTAACATAAGTCATTTTTGGGGCCATTCATGTTTCACAGACACATCTTTTTTGTTCGTTGTAAATTGACAGAAAATCTTTGGGGTGAGCAACTATGGTTTTCATTGTGTGTTTAGTATATTTTTTTGTGAAAAATGCCAGAAGCCATGGCTTATATGCATCAGCTACCACAATATAGCTATATATTAAAATGTATAAACCCATTCCCAAACGGCAAATTCTCAAAATTTTCATTTCAAAAGCTGCTGCAGACGACAAATGTACCTTGATTAAGATAGAATTCGCGTACAATATAGCACGGAAAATATTGAGACAAAAGGAGAAACTGCTGATTATCAGCAGTTTCTTCTTTTGTTTCAATGTTTTCCCAAGCCTTTTCTATTAGGGACGTCAAAACCAGGTTTTGTTTGGGAAAGGGTTCACAGGCGGCAATCACGTGACTTTGTTATGATATATTTTCCTCACTTATGTAAACAAAAACACTCGGTAAGAACACATTTTCTTAAATTTTAAATCAAATACTTAACTCTCAGAATTGAGATACGTACCATTCGATGCGCCGTAATCTCCGGATTATTTTGATACCAAGATCATCCCTCAAATCCATGTCAAAGCTGAGAACATTCGTGCAAAGTGCAAACATTTCTTAAGAAAATATATCACGGCATTTAGAAATACTCTGCACGAATGTTCCCAGCTTTGACAGGGATTTGAGTGAAGATCTTGGTACCAAAATAGACCAGAGAATATGACGTATCGAATGGCACGTATCTTAGTATTGAGTGTTAAGTATTTGATTCAAAATTTGAGAAAAATGTGTTCTTACCGAGTGTTTTTGTTTACATAAGTGAGGAAAATATATCATAACAAAGTCACGTGATTGCCGCCTGTGGGGTTATTAAGCCCAGTTAATCACTGTGGCATATACACAAGAAGTAAGGTTCATTTTACATGTATTGTGATCTTTTTCAGCATTTCCATCACCAACCCCCACAAGGATTTCCCCCTCAAGGTGCCCCAAACTCATCACAACCGATGAATTTTCCCCCTCATCAAGGCCCTCAACATCGTGGACCCCCTCCTGGTGCCCCACATCAACAGCCGGGGCCCCCCATGGGGATTCACAGACCAGGATTAATAGAGTCACATAGACCTGGCTTCCCTTCCCAACACAGACCTGAACAGCCCAACCATAGAATGAGTGAGTATAAGGAATAGTATTATACCCCTGCAAAACGAATGTACTAGGGGCTATAGTGGAATCAGCCTGTCTGTCCATCTGTCTGTATGTCCATCTGTCTGTCCGCCAGTCAGTCTGTGTACAGTCTCTGTAATTGTATGGAGCATATCTCTAAACGTAAAGTAACTATGATCGTGGAACTTCATCTCATTTAGGAGCACTATGTTCAGTGTACAAGGAGCATAAATGATAACTCTACCTTGCTTATTTTGTGAGTTATTGCTCTTTTTTATTGACAAAAAGGCTTGTCTGGATAAATGCAGTGGGGGTGGTATTATATCACCTTTAGTGATAGATTTCTAGTTCCAAAGGTGGATGTACATTTTGGCTTTGTCTCCATCAGTCAGGTCATTCCAATGTCAGTATGTATATTCCCATCTTGTGAATCATTTACAAGATGGGAATTATTACATACTGACATTTGAATGCAACTCCTACATTGATGGACAGATTTACAGAATATTCCTTGTCATCTTACATTATGCAAACTGGCATACTTCTAAAGAGCAGAATATATTGTATCGCAGCTTTCTTGTTTATTTTAAAAGTAGTTTCTTGCAAACATATATACTGATTTATTTCAAATTGATGTTATTTAACATATTCATTTATCAGTGGCAGGTTGTGGAACTAAAGATGAATATTTAGTTTTACTGACTATGTCCATGTTTTATAGGTTTTTGTTTGTACAAGACCCTTCTTGTCAATTAAAATTCAGGTTAGGTAAGATATCAAGATTGCATTCCTTTAGAATGGCTTTTATTGGTAAAAAATAACAAATCTGTTGTATATCATTTTACCAACAAGCAAGTATATGACAATGGATTTTGTAGAAATATTGCAAATATATTAAGTCGCTTTTCAACGAAAATCTAGTAACTACAGCTTTTTACAAGGTGTAGTTACGAAATTTTCATTGAAATGTGCCAATTTATACCGTCTACATTTACAGGTCAGCCCCGCCCCATGATGCAGCCAGGTCCCAGGCAGCCAGTACTTAAACAACAACAACAACAACATCACCAGCAACAACAACAGGTGAGAGGCCCCGCCCCACGACACGGTCACCAAGGTAACCAGCCCCTATACAGACCCCCAGGGAACCAGGTGGGACAACAAATCCCCCAGAGATTTCAAGGTCAAACTCAAAGTCAACCCAGACATCCCAATAACAATCAACAGATGCAACATCAGAACAGATTTCAGGTAGGATTTTAACGCTTTCCAGAACAACAAAATTTTAAGCTTTTCCAAATTGAAAAAAAGTTGCAGACAACATTTTCAATGTGTTGAAATTTCATAACTTTTTTGGAAAAACATTAAAGGAAATGAAGAAATTGCTTTAAAAAAAAAAACAATTTCTTCATTTTCCACAATGTTTTCCAAAGGCTTTAGCTTGAGAGGCGTCGAAAGGCTTAAAATATCTTCATTTAGTTATTTGGCTTAACCCTTTGCCAAATGGCAAATTCGTACAGTAGTCTAATTGATAACCTCCTGCAGACTGCAAGATGGATATTGATTAAGATTCTGATTGGATTGTATGTAAAATAGCATGGAAAATATTTAGGCAAAACTAGAAAATGCTTATTATCAACATTTTCTTCTTTCGCCTCAACATTTCCAAAGCCTTTTCAAAGAAAGATGTCAAATCAGGTCTTGTTTGCTAAAGAGTTAGTGCAGGGATTTGGAAATTCTCAAAATTTTTGACTTGTCCGAGGACAGGCCTGATTGAAAAATTAGTTTCTAGACTAGATCTACTTGTCCTGGAAAAAAACATTTACGCAAAAATTATAAACAAATGCATCTTTCTTGACATCCATCCTATGCCTGAGGCGCATTCTTTAGAGAAAGATTTGTAAGCCACTGAATTGGAGATCAATTATGAAGAAAAACAATATGAGGGAGCATTGATGAGGTTGTTCCGAATGTTCCATAATTTATAAAGGTGAGATCCCGTATGCGCCAAACTTTATACTGTATGGAGCATTTAAAACATTCGGTCAGAGTTTTGGTCTTGGTCTTAAAATCACTGTATCTAAAACATATTATGAAAACTTTTAAGAAAAACTTGTTCTAACGAATATTCTTCAGATCAATTTGCTTCAATGAAAACTGAGTAAAATAATACCTTTGATTTTTTAACAGGGGTCAAGAGGCCAAGGACCCCTTCAACAACCTGGCGGGTTCAACCCCATACCTGATCTGTTTGCTCCAATTGAAAACTTTGTAAAATAATTAATCACTGCTTTTCAACAAAAACCTCATATCTCCAGCTTAAAACAAGCTGCAGATACAAGGTTTTTGTCGAGCCCGCTTGCGGTGAGCTCGACATAGTTGTCACAATGGCGGTTCGGTGTATGTGCGTTAGTGCGTTAGTGCGTGCGTGCGTTAGTGCGTGTGTGCGTTAGTGCGTGCGTCCGTCCGGATGGAGCTTGTCCGGGCCATAACTTCACCATGGATGGAGGGATTCAGAAATAACTTGGCACAAATGTCAAGCTCAGTAAGGCGGAGTGTCGCGTGCAAGAACCAGATTCCAAGCTCAAAGGTCAAGGTCAAACTTGGAGGTCAAATGTCAAAAATGAGAAGATTTTTGCTTGTCCGGGCCATAACTTCACCATGGATGGAGGGATTCAGAAATAACTTGGCACAAATGTCAAGCTCAGTAAGGCAGAGTGTCGCGTGCAAGAACCAGATTCCAAGCTCAAAGGTCAAGGTCAAACTTGGAGGTCAAATGTCAAAAATGAGATGATTTTTGCTTGTCCGGGCCATAACTTCACCATGGATGGAGGGATTCAGAAATAACTTGGCACAAATGTCAAGCTCAGTAAGGCAGAGTGTCGCGTGCAAGAACCAGATTCCAAGCTCAAAGGTCAAGGTCAAACTTGGAGGTCAAATGTCAAAAATGAGATGATTTTTGCTTGTCCGGGCCATAACTTCACCATGGATGGAGGGATTCAGAAATAACTTGGCACAAATGTCAAGCTCAGTAAGGCAGAGTGTCGCATGCAAGAACCAGATTCCAAGCTCAAAGGTCAAGGTCAAACTTGGAGGTCAAATGTCAAAAATGAGATGATTTTTGCTTGTCCGGGCCATAACTTCACCATGGATGGAGGGATTCAGAAATAACTTGGCACAAATGTCAAGCTCAGTAAGGCGGAGTGTCGCGTGCAAAAACCAGATTCCAAGCTCAAAGGTCAAGGTCAAACTTGGAGGTCAAATGTCAAAAATGAGATGATTTTTGCTTGTCCGGGCCATAACTTCACCATGGATGGAGGGATTCAGAAATAATTTAACGGGTCACATATGTATACTCAAATTAATCCATTCTGGTATCTCGTTATAAATACATAGACATGTAATATTTTGTGAACAATAAACTGTCTCACCATGATCCCCATCATTCCAACTTATTTTGTCCCCACTTTTACAACGCCATTGTAATGACAGCTGTAGACATAGGTATGGTCTTCTTTCTTCAAAATGAGCGGGCTCGACATGTTGCCCTTCGGCATCTAGTTTGTTGAAAAGTGATGTAACGATTCTTATTTTTTCATAACAGGGACCACGAGGGCCAGGTCAAGGACCGCTTCAGCAACCAGGCGGGTTCAACCCGACCCCAGATCAGTTTGCACCAATGAAAATTGAGTAAAATAATGCTTCTTACTTTAATAATAGGGACCACGAGGGCCAGGTCAAGGGCCCCTTCAGCAACCAGGCGGGTTCAACCCGACCCCAGATCAGTTTGCACCAATGAAAATTGAGTAAAATAATGCTTCTTACTTTAATAATAGGGACCACGAGGGCAAGGTCAAGGGCCCCTTCAGCAACCAGGCGGGTTCAACCCGACCCCAGATCAAATGAAAACGATGAAAACGGAAGAAGAAACACAGAGAGAAACAGAAGAACAGAGGCAGAAAATGAGAGAAATGGAGGAGAAAAAGAGAAAAAGGTATCTTTCCTATAAACGTTTGTCGATGTTATTTACATTCGATGTCACAGATATGTTTTGCTGTGTTCAATGCTACAGGAGGACACACGAGATACGGATCTTTGTTTCATTTTTGAAACACACCCCTGCGTCAGGTTTGTAACGTTATTTGCGTTACGGAATCGATTTAAACTCATTTGTTTTTTCCTGATGATCTCATAATGGTCAGCGGTCAAAATGAAGTCAATATCAACAAATTGACATTTTCAATTATCAAAATATTGTAATTATACCCCCACAAAACGAATGTTTTATTATACCCCCACAAAACGAATGTTTTATTATACCCCCACAAAACGAATGTTTTAGGGGGTATACTGGAATCAACCTGTCTGTCTGTCTGTCTGTCTGTCTGTCTGTCTGTCCGTGGACAAAATACTTCTACAGAGCATATCTTCTAAACCATATGTGCTAGCAACTTAAAACTTGCTACACTTATAGATCATGGGGAAGTGTCATGTACAATAACTGTTACTCTGCCACGCCCACTTTTTAGCTCACCTGAGCACGAAGTGCTCGAGGTGAGTTATTGTGGTCACTTTTTGTCCGGCGTCCGTCCGTCCGTCTGTCCGTCAACATTTGGGGTGTTTACACTCTAGCATCCACAAAAGTTACTCAATCTTGATCAAACTTGGCCAAAACAAGTATGATCATAAGTTCTCGGACAAGTTCGATTATGGGCCTGATCGGATTAGAAAGTACGGAGTTATCTGCCCTTGAATGTCAAAAAATGCTGTTTTTAAGTTTGTTTACACTCTAGCATCTACAATTATTAATCAATCAAGACAAAACTTGGACATAATGTTGGAGACCATAAGATCTTGGATGAGGTCAATTTTCAGTCTGATCTGACCAGAAAGATGAGAGTTATGTGCCCTTGAATTGGGCAAAATTGCCCCTTTTTTGCTGTATTCAAAAAAGAGTTAATCTAAGGGAAGGAACTCTGACACTACTTTCTTCAGTATAAGTAGAGTTATCTAGTTTGATAGAGGATATAAATAGATTTACACTCCATTACCAAACAACAAAATTTTAGCCTAGTCCAAAATCATAGGTGTTGCAGAAGACAAGTTCCATTGAACAAAATTTAACATTTTTTGTCTTTCTTGGTAGAAAACATTGTGGGTAATGAAGAAATTGCTTGTCACAATGTTTTCCAAAGCCTTTATTTTGTGGGGCATCCAAAAGCGCCAATGTGTGGGAAAGGGTCAATCAAGACAAAACTTGGACACAATGTTGGGGACTATTAGATCTCAGATGAGTTTGGTTTTCAGTCTGATCTGATCTGAAAGTCAAGAGTTACGTGCCCTTGAATTTGACAAAATTGCGATTTTCGGCTGTTTTCAACCTTTTTTACACTCTAGAATCTACAATTATTAATCAATCAAGACAAAACTTGGACACAATGTTTTGGACCATAAGATCTGGGATTAGTTTGATTTTCAGTCTGATCTAATCAGAAAGTCCAGAGATATGTGCCCTTGAATTTGACAAAATTGCTGTTTTTTACTGTTTTTCGACTTTGTTTACACACTAGAATCTACAATTATTGACCGATCAAGACAAATCTTGGACACAATGTTGGAGACTATAAGATCTCAGGTAACTTCGATTTTCAGTTTGATCTGATTAGAAAGTCAAGAGTAATGTGCCCTTGAATTTGATAACATTGCTGTTTTTGGCTGTTTTCGACCTTGTTTATACTCTAGAATCTACAATTATTTATCAATCAAGACAAAACTTGAACACAGTGTTGGGGACTATAAGATCTTGGATGAGTTTGATTTTCAGTCTGATCTGATGAGAATGTTGAGAGTTATGTGCCCTTGAAATTGACAAAATTGCCATTTTCGGCTGGTTTCGACCTTGTTTACATTCTAGAATCTACAATTATTGATCAATCTATACAAAACTTGGACACAATGTTGGGAACCATAAGATCTCATATGAGTTTGATTTTCAGTCTGATCTGATCAGAAAGTCGAGCGTTTTGTACCCCTAAATTTGACAAAATTGTTGTTTTCGGCTGTTTTTGACCTTGTTTACACTCTGGAATCTACCTTTATGGATCAATCTAGACAAAACTTGGACACAATATTAGGGACCATAAGATCTGGGATTAGTTTGATTTTCAGTCTTAACTGATGAGAAAATCGAGAGTAATGTGCCCTTGAATTTGATTAGATTGCTGTTTTCGGCTGTTTTCGACCTTGTTTATACTCTAGAATCTACAATTATTTATCAATCAAGACAAAACTTGGATACAATCAGGGCTACAGATAAGTGGAGGTGAAGACATACTAACATTGTTTTTGCGAATTCAAATCCTATGTTGTGGGTACTCATTTGAATCGTCTCGACAAGACGATATAAATGAGTACCTACAACATTGGGTTTGATGATCACTGACAGCATTATTGCAGTTTGAAAAGTCACCACCCCCTCTTATCTGGAGCCCTGTACAATGTTTGGCACCATGATGAGTTAGATTTTCACAACCTTATTGACCATAAGTTCTTTTTCAGTCTTAAAGTAATAAATATTAATTGAATTGAACAAAAGTGTTGCTCATATCATTTAGGTTCAGGTGAGCGATATAGGACCATCATGGTCCTCTTGTTGGGTTATTGCCCTTTGTTGTTTGTACCCTTAAATATTGTTTGGACCATATCTTCTAAACTACAAGTGCTAGGAACTTCAAACTTGGTACACTTATACATCTCATTCTGGGGATGTGTTATGTATGATAACTATTACTCTGTCACGCCCATTTTTTGAGTTATTGCCCTTTGTTGTTTGTACCCTTACATTTTGTTTGGACCATATCTTCTAAACCACAAGTGCTAGCAACTTCAAACTTTATACATGTACATATATTTTGTTTGGACCATATCTTCTAAACCACAAGTGCTAGCAACTTCAAACTTTATACATATATACATCTTAATTTAGGGAAGTGTCATGTACAATAACTGTTACTCAGCCACGCCCATTCTTTGAGTTTTTGCCCTTTGTTGTTCGTACCCTTACATTTTGTTTGGACCATATCTTCTAAACCACAGCTGCTAGCAACTTCAAACTTTATACATTTATACATCTTAATTTAGGGAAGTGTCATATACAATAATTGTTACTCAGTCACGCCCAATTTTTCAGTTATTGCCCTTTGTTGTTGTTACCCTTGCATTTTTGTCCAGACCATATCTTCTGAAGCATAAGTGTTAGCAACTTCAAACTTTGCACATAATAATAGATCTTAATGTAGGGAAGTGTCATGTATAAGAACCGGTACTCTGCTATGCCAACTTTTAGAGTTATTGCCCTTTGTTGTTTGTATCCTTGCATTTTTGTCCGGACCATATCTTTTAAATCATAACTGCTAGCAATTGCAAACTTGGTACATTTATACATCTTATTGTATAGAAGCGTCATGTACAAGAATCATTACTCTGGTATGCCTACAATTTTAGTGATTGTCCTTTGTTGTTTTTACGCTCGGATTTGTGTCCAGAACATATCTTCTAAATCATTAGTGCTAGCAACTTCAAACTTGGCACACTTATAGATCTCATTGTCGGGAAGTGTCATGTAAAACAACTGTTACTCTTTCATGCCAACTTTAAGAATTATTGCCCTTTGTTGTTTGTACCCTTGCATTTTTGCCTAGACCATATCTTCTTAACCATAAGTGCTAGCAAATTTAAGCTTGGTACACTTATTGCCCTTTTTTGTAATGAAAGCTTGTGCGGGGGTATCAAGTCACATCCTGTGACAGTTCTAGTTTAAAGTTTGTGTTGCGTTGGCTCTTTGGGTTAGTATATATTGGCCTCTTTTGGGGAGTTTAGGTAGATAACATTGTGGAAAATGAAGAAACTGCTTGTCACAAGCAATTTCTTCATTTTCATGATTCTTTTCCAAAGCCTAGATATTGCGGGGAATCAATCATTGTGTAATGTATTGGGTTAAAGCCTTATCCAATAGATTGTCAAAAGGAATGTCTATATGGGAATGAGTTCATCTTAAACAAACAATAATTTCAATATGTCTTGTTTTTCCAGAGCTGAAAGATTTGCCAAGAATGACCCAGTGGAGGTCGCGACCACATCTGGTAACCTGAAAGTCATCAAAACGACAACACTGATAGGACAGAAACGACCAAATACCTCAAACCTGACGGAGATCTCGCCCGCTAAGATCATTAAGATCGAACAACGATCGATGGTAAATGGTTTTTACTCTTTTCAAAACCGCTAAGACTTTATCAAGTCTGATATGAGAAGTTGGCGAAATGTATGTTGATGCCTTTTCTATTACAGACATCAAAACCAGGCCCCTGTTTCTCGAAAAAACTGAAGTACATACTTGTGAGTACATGCTCAACTTCAATGGAATACTCTCCAATATTGAAGGGTATTCGATTTAAGTTCACATGGATTTCGTGTGATTTGAGTATTGTGCTCAGATTTGAGTCTGAGAATGTACTCAAGTTTTTTCGAGAATTCATGACCAGATATATCTAATTTCAAGGTCTTTCCCAAATTATTTATCAAATATCATGTTAAAATAAAAAAAAAATGAAATTTATGAAGTTTACGTACTTTAAGAAGTTTTGTGTTTAAAACAACAAGGAATTCCATTTTCATGGATATAAATGATTGACTAACTCAATTTCAGAGCTACCGATAAGATAGTGAAGACATTCTTAATATATTTTAGCAAATCCAAAACTTATGTTTTTGCTGGTTATCAGCAGTTTCTTCTTTTGTTTAAATGTTTTCTCAAGCCTTTTCTATTAGGGATGTCAAAACCAGGTCTTGTTTGGGAAAGGGTAATGTGTAGCTCTGTCTCAAAAACAATTTGATTGATCTTTCAGGAATCTGGCATTGATGCTGACTTGCAGGCTAAACTAGAGAAACAAAAAATGATCCGAGAAAAGATACAGAGACAGAAAGAGGCTAGGCGTCAAGCTGAGGCGGAAACTAGAAGACAAAAACTGAGTGAAAAATTAGCCCAGGAGGGTGAGTAATTGAACTCTTTGTTGGTGTAAATGCAAAATATAGCATGTCAATTTTTACGACTTTCAAAGTAAAATATTGTATGTCCAGTTTAAACAATTCCAGCAGGTTTCGCTATCACTACTATAATTTTACTAGTCAGTATAAATGATATTGAATATATTAATTTCAAGTAAAACCTCTCAGTTTCGGAAAAGTTTTTAAGTTTTATTTTCCTCCCTTGAAATTTATAAAAACGAGATATGAGGTTTTGCATTAACATCGACGATTTACCTTTTATCCTTTCTCAATATTACAATAGAAAAAACTTGTGAAATCTATTGAGACTTAAGAAGAAAATACTTTTGCCTCAATATTTTCTGTGCTATTTTTATGCTCCCCGAAAAAATTTCGGGGGAGCATATAGTCGCCATGCTGTCCGTCCGTCCGTCTGTCTGTCCGTCTGTCCGTCCATCCGTCTGTCCGTGTGTCCGTCCGTCCACAGCCAGATCTCAGCAACCCTTGGGCCAAATTCAATGAAACTTCACATGTGAACTCCCTGGGATAATCCCTAGGGACCTTTTTCTCTGTTTATTGATTTGAGGCTGCGTCATGGAAAAAGGGGCCTTAATGTAAAAATTAGTTTTTCTCTAATTTCTCTTCATCTAAAGGGCAGAATGTAATGAAATTTTGCAATTATGTGATAAATGAGATGTCCTAGACCATATTCTAAAAGTAATGTGTGTACAAAAAAATGTGTCATGGGAAAAGGGGGCTTATTGTATGATAGTTTTTATTTTGTGACAAACACTTATTCGGGGAGCATAATCCGTCTGTGACGGCTCTTGTAATACACCTATTTGGCCTCTATCATAATCTATCCTGTGGTCTGCATCTGCCACCCTATGGACCACCCTACGGTTTTGTTGTTTGAGAAAGGGTTTATCAACCACCATTTTGTTGTCAGCAGCATCTACAAAATTAATTAACATTGGTCCACATGTTTTGCCTTCTTACCCAAGTTTAGAGAAAGTAAGACCTTTGAATTCAAAACCTAATTACATGGCAAAATTGATTCTTACATAAATAGGATATTTGTTCAATATAGAGCAGAAATTATTTAGATAAAAAGAGAAAATTGAGGAGCCCTTTATATCAACCAACATACAATTATTTTTTCATCATTAATTGTAACAACAAAGCTGATTGGCACAATCTGATTTCTTGTGCAATCAGATGTGTTGTTACACAGTCTATGCAAAACATAGTTGTAAGATGATTAATAAAAAGTGGCCCTGGTGTTCAAAATTTTCTTCTTTTGCTATATTGTTTCCCATGCATATTCTTTTGGGGATGTTAAAAGTCAGACTTGTTTAAGAAAGGGAATAAGTCAAGTTATTTACAGCAAATAAGTTAAGTTCATTTGAATATGTTAAATATCTCACAAATAAGACCTGGTATTGAGGCCCCCCCTAGCAGAAATAGTAGTAGTCCAGTCATTCTAGGGTTTGACCTTCAACTAATTGCAACAGAAATCATTCTTGGATTTTTAAGAAGCCCTTGGTGATATAAATAACATATAAAAAGTCTCCAACAATCTGAGGGTGGGAAATCACTAAAATTTAGCAAAACCATTCGGATAGATGTACTGTCCGGATACTCTTCCTTTCAATTTTGTATTTTCACGTTTCAGTGATCAAAATGACAACATATGCGGTAATTCATGCAATAATCTCAAGAAATTCATTTATTTGGTATTTTGAAGTAATAAAGTGGTTAAATTTGTCTCAAATAGAATATAATTTTCAATATCACTTTCAAATCTTTAACCCAGAAGACTCCTTTTACCCATCCCTACTCCTACTTTCCCAAGTCATTTTCGGAAATAATTATTCGATTGAAAATAATGCTATCGTAACTTATATAGAACATCATATCAGTAACACTAAATCCTATAATTCAGCAAGGGCGAATCTAGAGGGGGTCAAGGGGGTCCGGGTCCCCTCTCACTGGCATTGGTTGAAAATTAAATTCTTATTTTGACATAACATTAGTAGGCTATATAGCATTACATATTTAACATATTTAAAGCAATCATTTTGGCTTGCACCCCGCCCCCCGGGAAAAATCCTGGATCCGCCCTTGTTCAGTGCAGACATTTGAGCGCCTTTTCTTTTAGTAAAAATCTGACATGCAGTCTGTATGTTCTATGTGTAATTGTTCTTTTGAATATTGTATGGCCTACCAGTAGATCTTCTTGTTTCTACGAAAACAGGAGAAAGATATTGGCTATAAATAGTTTCCTTTATCCATCATGTTCTTGCTTTTCACATCCCTGATAGAGAAACCAATAGAAAACACATATCAGAACAAATTCTGATCATCAGCATTTCTTCTTTTCACTCAACGTTTTCTGTCCTAGTGAGATTATTGACCCTAATTTGCAAGAACAAGAGTAGGCTACTACAAACTCTTTCTGTATACCGAAGTTTGTCACGCATTTAAGTATCATCTCTAAGTCATAGGCATAGGAGGGTTTATAATATTGGGGGGGGGGGTGCGCTAATGTTTAAGTGAATGGAACCCAACCGAGCATACCGTTGCTATGGGGGTCTGGGGGCATGCTCCCACTCAGATAATTTTGAATTCGTAGAAGCCATTTCCTGCAATCTGGGCACTTTCAGACAGCATTTTATACCTAGACCTTTTTTGAAGGAAAATATGGGTGAATTATTGGGGGGGGGGGGGCACAGGATATGCTGCCCCCTCTAAATTATTGGGGGCTGGCCCCACTCTTCTTACGCCAGTGTAATTCTGTCCGTCATGTCTGTCCATGTTACATTAAGGGTCCAACCACCGCTAAGATCAACTGGATCAAGCTCGATCAAGCGACCAAGAAAAAATCAAGCTTAGTCGGCATGGATGATCGTGAGTGGTTATGAGCGGAGATCGAGTTTGATCTAGACCTGGCTTGGTCTTCGTGCTCGAACATGTTTACATGTCAAAATTACTTGTGTGTGATCGAGGAGAAAATTGATTTGGAAGCCAGTGATTGAGTATTGATCGTGTAGAAGATAGCCCTGATTAAGAACCAATCTTGTCCGGAGATCGAGTGTGTTCGGGTTGCTATCGTTTAGAAGACCTGCACGCGATCACTTCGACTTGTAGTCGAGTGATTCCTAACGTCATTCTGAACCTAATGGACCTGTGCTGGGCTCAATCTGTTCACCCGATCAAATGGACTGTAGAAGTAGGAAAGACTAAATCGACTAGAGGTTGAGAAGAAGTCATTTGATCGGTGTTGATTTGGGACGGGGGGTGGAGGGGTGGATTTAAGAGATAGAGTTGATCTAGTAGGCAGAGGGAACCTAGCATAATGGGTGAATTTGGATAAAATGCTTATATTTTAGTTTTTCTTATCACCTGCCCATGTGAATTTTGTCAAGGTTTCGTCATATAAAGATGTCATACCTTATACGACCATACCATGTACGACCACTGCTGATATACATGATAAAATTTGAACAGACATGAAATAGACACAGTATTTAGCAGTTTTCCACCTGTGATTAAAACATTTAGAGACGCAGATGCAAAGTGACAAAGTTTTTTTTATCATTGCCAATGCACGACCTCTGACACCTTCGCAAGCCAATGGTTCTACCTCCACTTTGTTTCTTACGAGCAAAGTGGGGGTACAGCCCTTGGCTTGCGAAGATGGACACCAGACGGCTATTGCAAAGTGGTTTCACTGCTGTTCCTCTCTTATCTATGAATATCTTATTTACATTGACTGGGAGACGAAATCAGAATTGAGGCACTGGCTTTTGCAAAAGTTAAATTTTAGAGAAGGCAATTGCTCAGAATACATGTTTTTAATTTGGCACGTGAGCAGCGTAAAAACATTGTTGATCAGAATGGCACAATTTACTAGCATTGATAAATATCTGCTTATACATGTACACAGAAATTTAAGATGCTCTTTTTGTGTATACATACGAAATAAGCAGAACATGTCCTAGCCCCCCCCCCACACACACACACACAAACACACACGTACACAAACAGAGCGTACGTCAGAGTATGATACATATGTTTAAGTCATGATGCCTAATAATCGCAAGGTATTGAACGGTTTTGAACAGTTTGCATAAAATAATTTCTATCAGGTTTTGAAAAGGTCTTTATGAATGCAAAGTCATGGCTTGTTTCCGCGTGTGTTTGAATCAAATATTAGCCACTTAATTCTGATATCTCGGTAAGAAATCTTGGGGTCTATCAATCCAGGGATGTTAACTATTTAGCTCGAGTTTGATTCCCAGATCGACCATTATCCATCCCAATACGCAAATATGGTAGACTTGTAGAAGTATTAGATAAGCAACAGATTAACGTATTGGATATTTGGCGCGCTGATCTTTATCCGTGGTGTTTTCAAAAGCCACCAGGGACCCATTCAAGATCAAATTCCTTTTCTGTTTGAAAGGAGAAGACATAGCGTTGTGGATCCGGATAACCCCTCAATTTTGTAAAACACTCTTATCAAACGCTTGTTCCCTTTAGGAAAATGCCTGTGTCCGCGCTTGGTCAGCATGGACCTACACTGTCTTATTTAGATCCGTGCTATTATCCAATATCTGTTTCATTGCATTTAATTGAGCTGCATGGATCTAAGCTGCGATATCGTAGCCACAAACTTGGTGGTGGGTATTGGTTTGTGGCTACGAGTTCGCCCTCTTCCTTCTTTGGAGCAAGACAAACAAGTGGAAAATACTTTTTTTCAAAAATATTTGAATACCAAAATAATTATGTTATATGTAAATCCCATAAACACATGGGCCTATTCCATGTCACAAATGAGGTCAAAAAGAATCAAGAATTTTTTTTAGCAATTTTTTCTTTCAACTCAAAATTCAAGTTTAGGTAGAAAAAAATGGTGGGTAGTCCGCTTCAAAATTAAATTGAACTTTATTTTGAAAGTGATTTCAACATAAAACCATGCTGGATTGACAGGAAAATGGTTAACCTGTCGACAGGTAACATTCTAACTATATTCCATAGCTTTATTTTGAAGTTTGACTATGCTAAACTTGCTGGACTTAATCACCCGATCACCTGCCCAATTGCAACATATACGAAGCAATTGTAACCGAAACCCAGATCAAAATTAAAAAAGGTTTCGGTTACATTATTGCCAGTATTGCAACTACATGGACATTGATAAGGCTTCATTTCTGATCTTGTTCCACGGATGTCTCAAATGCCTTCGGCTAGGCCTATATAGGCCTAGGCCTGTAGGCTATTAGTCTGAACTTTTCCATTGTCCAGACTCAATTTAAAAGTGTTGAAACAAAAGAAAAAGACTCTATTTACAAATTCTAACTCTCAAAATTCATTATAAATTGGTTTTTATGTCTAAACACATTGGTTACTACCGAAATCACTCCTATATACACGAAACTGAAAGTACAAAAGGAAGAGTATCCGGACAGTACATGGATATCCGACTTTCAACCTTCACAAAACCTATCAAACATAAGGAAATTTGGGTAGTATTCAGTATAAAAAATATGCTGATTCATATAAGTTGCTAAAAGTTTCATTATAATTGTTGGATTATGATTAAAAATGCCGGGTAGGCATGGAGAACGTTGTTTTAAAACGAAAATTTTGTTGGTGACGAAAATTACAGAAAACAATGTTTTTTTCGAAAAAAATCTACCGTTATAGACATTAATGTAGGCAATTGGATAAATCCAATAGAATAACTGCTTGAAATCCCTTCAAATGATATATTTTCTCATAAAAAGATACATTTTAAAGTATAAGTGGAATAGTATTCGGATAGTACATCTATCCGAAATATTTTACTTAATTCCTCATTTTTTTGTGATTTCTCACTCTCGGATTACTGGAGACTTTTTATATGTTGTGTACAATACCGAAGGCTACTTAAAAAGCCAAGAATGAATTCTGTTGCAATTAGTTGAAGGTTAGTCCCTATTTTCGGCTAGAATGACTGGACTATAGGGGAAACATAATGAGACAGAGAAGAAGAATTTCCAAATATATTCAAGTCTTGACATCAGACAGTTTGTTGTCTGCTACTCCTTTCAATTTGAACTACCCTAAAGTTTAGTTGTTATACCCCCACAACAAAGTTATGGGGGGTATATACCTAACTGGAATCAGGTCATCCGTTTGTCTGTCCGTCCGTCTGTGGACAATTTTTGTGTCCTCTTCTCCTCCCACAGTTTTTGACCAATTTTGCTGAAAATTTATCAGGTTGTTTCCTATCATATGAAATTGTGCACCTGCAATTTTCATCTTGATCCAGTCATAAGTTTCAGAGTTATGCCACTTTGAACTTTTTGATGGGGGGGGGGGGGGGAAAGGGGGGGGGGGGAGGAGTAGTCAAAATTTAATATTTCGTTTCAGTGCTCTAACTCAAGAACCGCTTGACCTAGGATCATGAAACTTTACAAAGTTGTTGCCCATGACCCAAGGAGGTGCCCTATAGTTTTTGGGTCATGAGGGTCAAAGGTCAAAGTTTGACATTGTTTAAAACCCGTTTCTCTGCTCCAACTAAAGAGCCTTTGACCTATAGCACTTTTTCAGTGACAAGGCCCTAGTGGGGGTATTTGTTTGCTTTGCGACAGTTCTAGTTTAAAATGGATTAAATATTTTGTGTTTATTAAAATTTCAGGTAAATCGATAGAAGACCTGGAAAGGGAGCAATTAGAGCAGGAAAGGACAACACAGCTCCAAGTACAGTTAAAGGAACAACAAGAAATGTTCCAACAGAGAAAACAACAACAACAACAACAGCAGCAACAACAACAACAACATCCTGGTGGACTGAACAGACAAAACTCATCTGGTCCCAAATACCAGAAAAACAACACTCAGGGACCAATGATGGGTCAAGGTCAACAAAATGTAGGTCAAGGTCATCAACAAATGGGAAGAGGTCACCAACCAGGAATGATGGGCAGAGGTCGAGGACAACAGAACATAGGTCGAGGACAGTCAAATATGGGTAGAGGTCAACCGAATATGGGTAGAGGTCAAACAAATATGGGTAGAGGCCAACAAAATGTAGGTAGAGGCCAGCAAAACTTAGGTAGAGGCCAACAAAATGTAGGTAGAGGCCAGCAAAACTTAGGCAGAGGCCAACAAAATATGAGCAGAGGTCAAAACATTGGTAGAGGTCAACAAAATGTGGGCCGAGGTCAACAAAACTTGGGGAGAGGTCATATGCAGCAAGGTCATCCAGGAGTTGGCAGAGGTCGAGGTCGAGGAAAAGGTCAAGGAGGTCAAAATATGGGTCAAGGTCAGAACATGAACCAACAACAGCAACATCAAAATCAACAACAACAGCAAAGTGGACAGAATATGAATAAAGGGAATCAAATGAGTGCCAGTAGGACAGTTCTAGCACAGGGCATGGGAAACAGTGGTGCAGCTAGTCAGAGAACCATAGCAAGTACAGAAGAATCAAACAGAACTGTGCTGCCTGGAGGCAACCCACAGAGGGTAAGAAAAAGCTAACACTTTTCCTTAAGACAAAATTCAAATTTAGGATGGTTCAAGTACAAAGATGTTAAGGACAGCAATTTCAAGTTAATGAAATTTAGAAATGTTTTGTCGTTTTGGATAGAAAACATTGTGGGAAATGAAGAAATTGCTTGTCAGAAGCAATTTCTTCATTTTCCACAATGTTTTCCAATGCCTCTATCTTGTGAGTGGTCAAAAAATGTCAATGTGTTGTAATGAGTTAAACCCTTTTCGTAACAACAGAATTTCAAATTAGGGGAGCAGCGGCCCAATTTAAAAGCTGCTTCAGACAAAAAAGAGGATGTAATGATTGTATTTGTGTACAATATTGCATAGAAAATATTTAGGCAGGAAAATTTTGGCTTTTAGCTTTTAAATGGCTATTGAATGATGTTAATGTGAAATCTTAACCTTTCCCTGAATAAGACATGTGTTTGATGCCCCTAACAGAGCAAACTTGAGAATACATTCAGACAAAAGAAGAAAATGCTGTAATCAGCATTTTTATGCCCCTGTATCCAGAGATCGGGGACATATTGTTTTTCACCTGTCTGTCTGTCTGTCTGTCTTTCCAAAAACTTAACATTTTGCCTTTTCTCCAAAAGTATTCGATATACAAAGCTGAAATTTGGTATGTAACTTTCTTTCAATGATATCTATCCATTCCATGCGATATGACCTTCATCAAGGTCATCTGGTAACCCTTATCAACCCTTAACACAAAAACTTAACATTTTAGAAAAATGGCCAAATCTGGGGCATTCATGTTTCACAAAAATATCTTGTCTCTTTTTACTTCAGTATAATAGTCTTTACTATATCTTAATCATGTCTATAACAACATTAATTAAAGCCAGATTTGGGTAAAATCAACGCTTTCTGTGCCAGTATTGACCTAACAGAAAACTTTCAAATAACTTGACAAATAATTCTCTAAACTTGATTTCTATTTACAGAGGATTGTATTGGAATCTGCCAGCTCTCAGAAGCGTACAGTATCTATAGAGGGCCTCTCGTTACAGCCAGACTTGGGTAAAATCAACGCTTTCTGTGCCAGTGTGGGTGTGATAGAGAACTTTAACTACAAATCAGAGGAGAGACGGGTAGTGGTCAAGTTTGGGGATGCCATACAGGCGGCTCAGTTTGTGAAGAAATATGACAGGTAATGGGACATGATTCATTTGTAACCTGTTACGAATAAAGGGAACTTCTGGAAAGTAATGACCCTTGTCAGTCTGCACATATTACACAGACTTACTAGGATTGAACTTTTCACTCTAAGGTAGTTTTCTGCATCTAGATTGCTGTTTCTTCCTTCCTTACTATTTAATGTGCATTCTCTAATTCTGACATTGACTCAATGCCAGCTAACTTACATGTTCATCAAAATTTCATTGTATGGATCGTCCAGATGGTCCCTTTTATGGTGACAGGTCACATTAACCAATTACCAGATGGCAAAATTTAGGACTCGACCAATTTCAAACTTTATGTAGATGACAATCTCATATGCATACAATTTTCCTTTTTTTTTTATCTTTTGGTGTAGCAAACAAAGTGGGAAATGGAGAAATTGTGTCACAAACAATTTCTTCATTTTCCACAATGTTTTATAAAGATTTTTTTGATTGGCGTCAAAAAGCATCACTTTGTGAGAATGGGTTAATTTTGTGAAAAATAATTAGCTGATAACTGGAAAATAAGACATACATTTTGATCAGCATGTGCATAAAATGTCATAAGTCCTTCTTGAAACTTCATGTTCGTATACTTTACTTTGCATTTACTTTGGCTCTTACATAGGTAGATTAGGATATATTCCTTTTGTCATATTCATTAGAATTAAGCAAGACAAAGCCACCACAACTGCACTTGTATTTGTGTCAAAGAATTGTTGTCATATGAAGGTAAATTGAAATGAAAAAGATTTTCAGGGGTTCAGATAGAAGAAAGGGGGATGGTTTTTCAAAATGCAAATACATTTGAGCGTTCATCAAATACTATGTGCCAATGAGAACCCACAATATAGGGTTTGGAATTGAAATAACAGAAAAGGAACATACAAGGGGTGATCGAGAATTAGCAGCACTGACTCTACAACTTCAATTTGAATCCATCTAAGTCAAACACATTTTTACAACATGAAATGTAATTTATCAATGATCAGTTCACCAAATATCATTAAAATTGGACCACAAACAAAAAAGTTACAGTAAAACTAGTTTTGTATATAACGCGAGGACGGGGCAGGTAGACAACGAATGTCACGACATCACAAGTTTGCAACGTTAAAATAATGAAGTTACTCCTCCACATAGTCATCTAGAGTTGCAATTCATTTACTGTGACGTTCACCTCACCCTCTTAATATATCCCTGTAGATTACTAGTCAAATGTAGAAAACATCCGTTGAATGTTTAGAGCTAATTCACCAAAGTCCTTGAAACTGTGACATTTCAGTACTGATTTCATGCAGGGAAATACCCGAAATTCAACAGAAGCTTAATCTGATGAGAATGAACAATTTTACCTTTCTTGGATTAGGTATGAGACAGGTGACGTCTGTTGTCGTGATTACTCCTTGCTTTCTGGGTCATACAATTGCAGCTAAGTGCATTTGTTGTTATGATATTTTCAAAGAATTTGCTTCTAAACGAAATACTTTGGTCAAGAATTTCTTTAATGTCAGAACACATTTTCCTATAATTATCCATATTCAGTAGATATGGAATCTAATGACAGTTGAGCATATTCATGTTTAACCCTTTCCCAAACGACAAAATTTTAGGGTGATCCAAATTCAAAGCTGCCGAAGACGACAAAAGGGTTGTGGATAAAGACAGGATTTGTGTATATTTAGTTAAGAAAATATTGAGACAAAAGGAGAAACTGCTGGTTATCAGCAGTTTCTTCTTTTGTCTCAATGTTTTCCCAAGCCATATCAGGGACGTCAAAACCAGGTCTTGTTTGGGAAAGGGTAAAATGATCTGCCAGTATTCAAAACTCACTACCATAACTAAGGTCCGTCTTTTAACCAGTGTATTTAAGTATGAAGCGGTGATCACAAGCGTTGACGCCCGAAACAGCTTTAGTTGATGTCGCGTCCAGACTGCTCCTCTAGTCACTACCCCCTTTCTTTTCCTACAGCAATGTTCTTCCTGTCCTGAATATTTGGTACCAAACAATTGTGAAATGCATAAATAAAGAATGTTTTATGAGACAGAGTTTTCTTCAGTATTTTGAACATATCGAATGGGGAATATCCATGCTCTGCGCAAAACTTAAAAATTGCGCACATTTGAATATTCTGCCAACGTCATAGTTAACTTTTATCACCAAAGTAAACTGGTCCATAGTTTTACCATTCAGCCAGAAATAACGTTGAAATTTCGGTCATAGAATAACATGAAGCTATTTTTGATGTCCACAACGCCTCGGTAAAATTGGCACGTTTGAAAGGGTTGAAAAAACATATAAAACATGAAAAGGCTAAGAAACTTTACCACTGCCCCGCCTAATGGTACCTTGGTTGCTATGGACACGCACACTTCCAACATAGTCATAATTAAAAGACAATGCCAATATTTTCACATCATGTCAAATATAGATAGTACTTGTTTTATGTCAAACTGCATCAAGAAAAACACACAAATATTAATTTTAGAGCATCAGTACCGCTAATTCAGGATCACCCCTGGTGTTTACCCTCTGTCTAACCCTTTTCCAAATGACTTGGTTTTGATAAAGCTTAGGAAAGCATTGGAGCTAAAGAAGAAAATCATGCAGACAATCTGCATTTTCTCTTTTTGTCTCAATATTTTCTCAGCTAAACTGTATGCAAATCATATTTATACCCCCCACAACAAAGTTATGGGGGTATACTGGAATCAGGTTGTCCGTCTGTCCGTCTGTCCATCCGTCCGTGGGCATAATCTTGTGTCCTCTTCTCCTCCCACAGTTTTTGACCAATTTCTCTGAAATTTTATCAGGATGTTTCCTATCATATGAAGTTATGCACCTGCAATTTTCATGGTGATCCAGTCATTATTTTTAGAGTTATGCCACTTTGAACTTTTTAATGGGGGGGGGGGGGGAATAGTCAAAATTTACAATTTGGTTTCTGTGTACTAACTCGAGAACCGTTTGAACTAGGATCAAGAAACTTTACACAGTTGTTGCCTATGACCCAAGGAAGTGCCCTATTGTTTTGGGGTCACCAAGGTCAAGGTCACAGTTGGACTTTGTTAAAAATCCGTTTCCATGCTCTAAGTCAAGAACCTTTTGACCGATAGCACTTTTTCAGTGACAAGGCCCTAGTGGGGGGTATTCATCCGCTTTGCGACAGTTCTAGTTTATTTAACATCCATTTTGTCATCTGCAGTAGCTTTGGAATTGGACCCCTTCCCCAAATTTTTGCCTTTGGAAAAGTATTTATAACACTTTGATTTCTGTTGTTCCAGATTCTTGGTAGACCTAACCCATATACGAGCTAGACTCATACCAAACTTGTGAAAAGTTATACATATACGAGCTAGACTCATACCAAACCTATGAACAGTTAAAACATCTACCATATACGAGCTAGACTCATACCAAACTTGTGAAAAGTTAAACAGCCTGAGACATTGACAGTGATTTGACCATAGGGAAATTGATGGACATTGGAGCTTATTTTTTGTTCTACACGAAGCTAAGTTTATCAGTATAGGCAGAAAACCGGATATTTTCCGGTATGGACGATGTATATTCTGATTGTCTCTGCTGATTATTGATGAACTGAATATTCTCATTAAGCATTATTGGCTGTGCGTCCTTTAGAGAAACATAGGACTATGCTGTGTATTGGAATCTTGGTGATGTGTATTTACATGTCGCTACTTTTCAACAAAAACCATGTAACTGCAGCTTGAAACAAGCTGCAGTTACGAGGTTTTTGTTGAAATATGACAATGTAGATCAACAGTTGACCAAATGTGTATGAATGTCAACGGTGATGTTCAAGAGACTACATGAAGTTGTAGTGTATATATGAAATAAGGGTGTGCATCTATGTGCTTTATGGCTGAAAGCGTGACTGAATAGTGCTGGTCAAGACTTCCAAACTGGGACCATGATCGAGGGGAACTGGGCAGATGATCCAGGAAAATGGGGCTTGAGTGGACAGGATTGGGGATTTGAAACATCTTGTTGACTTATATAGAGTGAGGGGGAGTGGCTGCAGTACCAATTGTGCTGTGTAGATTAGTGAGAAGGACTTGACATATTGTGGACTTGTATGTAGAGATGTGGGGAGTTGCTGAAGTACCAATTGTGCTGTGTAGAGAGGGGGACATGAATGGACTGATGGAGGGGGTGGGGGGCTGACAGCGGGACCAAGCGTTGTATTCATGGAAAGATGGGATGGAAACTAGAACAGCTGGACATCAACTACAGATAGAAAAAGACCTTCCAACGATTTCTACATTAGCTAAGACTCTTACTATCTGATAGGATTGTTACTTACAATGTTACATATTATTTCACAAACTTCTGTAAAATATTATTTTGATACAGACTTTTCTTTGAAAAATTAGGGTATATACCTAGTTTACCAAAACATAATAAGTTTCAAGACTGTTAGAATAACAAAAAAATGAAAACAAACTGTGTTACTGATGAACTGTTACCTTTGTTAAAGACTTTGTATTAAGAATAACTTTATGAACCATTTTCATGCAAACATAGAAATTATCTGTGTATTGGAAGATTAACTGTAAAAGAGATATCTTTGTAAAGAATAATGTGTTTAAGACACTGAATATCATTCTCATCGTAATAGTAATCTTAGACATTCATGTAAACCATTTGCAGAACGTTTTTGTATTTCTCTGAAATGGTGAAGCATACATATGCAGAACCTGAATGAAATGTTATTGGTTATTTATAACGTAAAGCTCTGTTTATAAAAAGCAAGTTACTGTAGGGCTCTAGATTAGAGCCTCTTACACCTAGGATATACTTAATGTTTGCACAAATGTTGTGTTGATGATACTCTGAATGTATGTAGACATATAGATAAGACAGAGTTTTGGCACTTTCAAAAGAAAAGCTTAATATCATGTATTGTACATCAAACCATACATTGTATATATTCAAAGGATTCAGCTCTTTGAGACAATCTAAATGAGTACTCACAACATGGGTTTGCAATCAGAATAGATATATTTAGATTTTTTCACCATCACCTATCTACTATTTTGGATAGGTTGAGTAGTAGTAGATTCAGTTTTACCTTTGCTCTTGTCTAGGGCTCTTATCTATCTATATGTACTGCCTAGACTGTCCTCTCAGGTATTCTTGTTAGGTGTTGTAAAGTCTGTTGTATATGTTGCATAGATTAGATGACTATTTCAGGCACATACTTGGGAGTTCTGTACATTTAGTGGTCTCTATAACCTTTCCATAATGGCAAGAATTTACAAAGAATTTACAAATTTGAGAGATGCTTTTTGACAGAAAATGACAAAATCATTGTTAATAAAGAAAGGATATGTGCTATTATAGCATTGAAAATATAACATGAACCTCAACATTTTCTTGGCTGTAAAATTTACAAATTTTATAGTTATTAACATCTACTTCATTGTGTGAAGCTCTTTCAAATTTGGACAAATTCTAAAAAATGCTATTTTCACATAATTCTGAAAATGCAGGTAATGACAATTTGGAATAAGACTGGAATTAAAGTTGTTTGTAAAAAAGAAAAAGAAGAAGCAGTTATTTTTCGACAATTAGATAGCATGTCTTTTCACTTGAATTAAATATTTTGATTTAGGAATTAACCCTTATCATGCTGAATTAAATTTGACTAGTACACCTCCGTACCACTGAATTAATTCACTGTGCACGGCGTATAAATGGGGTGCACCTATTCCGACACTATAAATTGAATTGAGGCATTTTAGCTCTATAAACCATATGTTGTAGAAAGATGACTACATACCGTGTAGGATCAGCGAGAATTCCATGTTGTTGGTTTACTTTGACCCACTTAAATTGCATCATAACAAATCCGTTGTAAATCAAGCCCGACCCACTAAAAGTGACAGTTGGTATATTCCGCTATCGGGGTGATTGTTCCGTCGGTATTTAACACATAAAGTCCAAATCTACTACATTTTGTTCCAAATATATTTCTAACCATCACTACTAAAGTCACTTTCCGCTTAAAAGTCACTATCATCAAAAATTTACGCAAAACTTTATCAACATGTTTGCCTTCTGAGCAGCGCCATTTTGGATTAGGGTTTTCCCAATTTCACTTTTGAATATTAAGTGCATCATTATGACGTCTAAGCCGGTAAGGCTTTTGGTTGGCTGATATCTTTACAGAATTGACCTTCACTGAGAGTCCCCTACTAAGTATAGCTCAAAACTAGCATAAAACGTCATCAGTTCGTGAATACGAGGCTCATATCTGGGGAACCCGTGTAGCCCGACCTAGAGTCGCGCTTAGCGGTGGCGAATGGGGTAGGGTAGCGCGACCTGTGGTCGCGCTTAGCATGATAAGGGTTAATAGGTCAGAAAAAAGTAACAGTTAGTGATTGCAAAGTATATCTGAGGCATTGATCCTTATATAAATGACAGTGAGAGATCAATTTTGGGTAGGATTTTTGGGAAATTCTTTCATTCTTCTGACAGAATTACAACTTTTCACAGAAAATTAATTGAGATATTTACTGTCATAATTCTCTCCCAAACAATCTGAAACCTAGATTTGAGAATCTTAAGCAAACTAGTGGTGAAGTCCTAGGCCCTGTATTACTAAACATCTTACGATCACGTTTTTGTGTAAACTGTGTAATAAGACATCTGATTGCACGAGAAATCCGACTGAGCCAATCAGGGCTGGTGTTACAAGTAATTACGCTAAAATCAAACGTACGATCGTTAGTAATACGGGCCCCTGGACCGGACAAAGTTTGAAAACATTGCAATAAAAAAGAGGAAAAGACTGATAACAAGCATTCTTCCTTTTTCCCTCTCCTTTTGACTCGATATCTTAGTGGCTACAATTGTTTCATGTTACATTTATTTTGTCGTCTGCAATATCTGTGAATTTGGGCAATTTGAAAAAAATATGGGAAAAGGTTAAGCACAAGTAAAGCATAGTAAATATGTTGTATTTTCTTAAAAATCCATGCTTTCTGATGTTGTTGTCACATTTAAAAATGCAGTAACAAATTATCAAAGCTATTGTTGCAAAATTATTGCATGTATCCAATGATATAATTATAATGCCTATGTCTATTTGACAAACATATCAAGTCACAAACAAACTAGAATTCATATTTTAAAAGGCCAATATTTTCTCCTATTTGCAATTCTTTTGCTGTGAAAAAAACGTCAAAGAAAATTATGCAGAATTGAGTATTGGCCAAGGACTAGATATATTTCGAATTTATGTGAAACTAACACTATTTGATTAGGCAGTATCAGGATTAGTGACTTTTTTGCCATCTAAGATTTTTGTGCGTTAGGAGACAATTTGCGTATGAGACTTTTGTGTCTAGAGACCTCTATTTGTTAGTTCCTGTGGTAGTGCCTGAATCTAACTTTAACTCAGAACTATTGATTGTGACTATTGTGTAATATGACATTTGAGCTACATTGCATTTAGTCAAAAATGTTATTGCTAAGCTAGAAACTACTTGGACTGACATAGAATCATGTTAACAGACTTTTAGATGATCAAAGTGTCTATAATTCATACGGTTTGCAAAATGTACATTATGAATGGAAAGTTTGTTAGGTTTAAAAATGTGAAAAGGTGCAGGTGTCTCTGAGTTGACCTGTGATTAGGCATATGGTTTATTTTGATACTTCAAGCTGCTGTTTCATTACATGTTGATATTAAAAAGTGATGTTAGTCATTACTTTCCATTGCCATTTCCAAAATAACCAAAGTTTAGTTTTAAGGTATCCGACCCCTCAAAAGCACCAAAGAGCCAGAGTCGAAATTTAAAAAGTGCAAATAATTCCTAAACTGTGTTACATTTCTAGTCCAAATACAAACATAAGCATTTTGTACGGTTTAGAATTTATGCATACTTATGGAAATGTTTGACAAAAATGTTCAAAATTACCTCCCTTGCCTATGAATATAGAGTAAAATAATATTTGTAAATCATTTTCTTCTTGAGGCATTATCTTGAAATCCGACACGGTGAATCAACTTATGTGAAGTGCATTTACAAGTGTGTGTAATTTGGTGCATTTCGTATGGCTAGAAAGTGGTGATTTTTTCAGGGTCTGTAAACCTTAAATCATGCTGAGAAATCATGTGCATAAAAATTGTGTAATATTTGCAGTAAGGAAATGTCACAGTATTCTAACAAAAAATAACACAAAAATCTGTAATATGATACATATAGAGTTTTATGTCTACTTTGAAGAAATTGTTACATTTTTCAATGTTAATTTTTAAAACTATTTAACAAATGCACATGTGACAAGCAGTTTGTATCAGAAACAAAAGTTTTATAAACAATAGCTAGTGGTATTTCTAAATGATTGTCATGAAACAATGTGTATTGTATTTGTTTGTCAAATGATGCAGAATTTGTAATTGACAAGTCAATGCACAAAAGTACACGAAAATAAAGCAAGAAATGTGGCATGCTATTCAAAAAGCTATCTTTGTGCTAGATTTATCATAGATCAATTTTAAAAGTTGTATCTTGGACAGAGGTAGTAAATTGCAGAATTTCCTTGATAGTACTTGGTGGACAAAATCCGTTTGTAATGCTTTGTTATAATTATAAAGATTTATTAACTATAGATGCTGTTACTCTTATTTGATATTTTGTAATTTTGTCTGAGGCTTAGAAATATTTTTTAACATACATACTTGATATGTTCATAGAGACTTTTAGGAATATTACATTCTTGAATTTATTTGAAATTACATAAAATCTATCCCAAACAATTTCTAGTTTTTTTACCAATAGGAATTTTTTGTTGAATATTTTATTATGATGCACAAAGTCCATTTTCATCAACACCCATTTTGTTGTATGCAATAGTTTTTGAAATCCTTGGTGTTTGGCAAAGGGTCAAAGAACTAGTATTAAGACTGCTGACAAGTTAGGAAAGAATTATCTAAAGGTAAGAAGAAGTCAACTTATGATAAAAATATTTTACAAGTGAGGAATTCATTTTATAATTGAGCTAGAATCTGGAAAAAACGTCCCTTAAGGCATTTGAGCCCAACATAGATCCAGATCAGCCTGTGCATATGCACAGTCTGATTAGGATCAATGTTGTACTCTAATGGCTTCTTAGTGACCTGTAGTAACCTACGGAGAGCATCATGACAACAGGCTGATCTTCAAATTCAATTTTTAAAAATGCTTTAACCCTTTCCCAAACATCAAATTTTTGGGGTGGTCCTATTCAAAAGCTGCTGCAGATGACAAAATTGATGTTAAAAAGGAAAGGATTTGTGTACAATTTAGCACAGAAAATATTGAGACAAAAGGAGAAACTGCTGGTTATCAGCAGTTTCTTCTTTTTTCTCAATATTTTCCCAAGCCCTTTCTGTTATGGACGTCAAAAGCAGGTCTTGTTTGGGAAAGGGTTAAGGGACGTTTCCAGATCCCGGCTCATATCTTGACCGGATGAACCTGCAAAATTGTAACCATAACAGTGTGATGGAAACATACTGTAAAACTTTGAATTTGGAATTATTAATCTATTTCCAAGTTCCTTATGCTTGGCAATTTTAAAACATATCAATTTTTGTAGGAGATAACTTTCTTGTTAGGTCAATGATTCAGGGTCAAGATTTTTATTTTTTGCAAGGGTTTAGAGGATTTTGTCTCCTAGGTAATGTCAAGGAACTTTATTTTTTTGTAAACAAGGACATGGACCTCAGTCTAGTAACCTGGTATTTCATACAATTAGTTTAGGATGCTGATTTTTTTAGAAGACCGTGTTGAAGTTAAGGTCACATTGACTTTGTCACACAACTTGTTATCTTCTATGTAAGGAACATCACTAATTTGACAATCAATTTGATATCTGGTTGAATCCTTCAATCTTCAATTTATTGAGTGATTAAACTTCAAGCTTATGTGTATGCCAATCTGAATGAATTTCAATATTTGTTTTAAAGTGACATTTCAGAATTGTTTCTCATAAATTTCACTTTTATTTTTATCTAAAAGAGCATATTTTCTTATGAAAATTCTGAAAATTTAAAGCCAAAATATTGCATCGTTTACGAGAAATATGTATTTTTATGTTGAAATTAAACAAATTCGGTCTTTTCGTAATTCCGGTAAAACAGAGTTGTCGTTCCTGCGGGACGGTATGTTTACTTCCATTTGCCTGTTTGACAAGAGGCAACTTTAATATTTTCGTAAATTCAATGAGTAATAAAGTGAAAATGATTATTATTGTAACTTAATAATGGAATCTAATAATACCTCTGCACCTTCCATCATTTTTAGATCGTTCGGAGATCTATAACAAAAGAAATCTGCCATAATCCGATGATAGGTTATCATTGAAAATATTTTCCCCCGTGACGTGCCTCAAATCAGGCGAGTGTCGATTTGTGACATCATAACTTTGCCTTGCTTACTCTAGTCATATGATGTCATAGAAATAAAAAGAGGGGCAACTTTGGGAAAAAAAGATACATGTATATACTTGAATGCTGTGAGCGAGTAAACTTTTCCAAACAAATATTTTGTAACTGTAAGAACATTCCGCTCCACGCGGTTTTCCACTGTCGGAAAACGATTAAAATCGGAAATAGAATAAGTGAATGTTAAAGCACAAAAAATATTGAAGAAAGATGCGATATTTCTGACTATCGTCAAATTGCTTCCTTTTTCTCAATGTTTTTTCCAAACAATCTACTGAGGTCAAATACAGGACTTAAGAAAAAAATGTTTAAAAAAATTGAAGAATTCGATTTTAAATGTGCCGAAAAAATGACGGATTTTTTTAACCCTTAGATCTACCCATACAACAAAATAATGGTCCTTTCCAAATTAAGTCTTGCTAATTGTCAGAATGATTCTGATTTTGCTATTTTGTGGGCATCAAAACAAAGAATTAGATAGGAAAGGGTTAACATAATAAACCATTATTTCAAATTTAATTCAAATTTGAAGCAGGCTGTAGACTATGATACGTAGATCTACTAAGAAGAACAGTTTGGTGTAGATTGTAGAATATGAACTACTGAGGGAAAAGCAGTCAGCATGTTTATCTCTTCTCTCAAAACTTTGCTATTTCAACCAAGTAGATCTATGTAATTCATTGTTTGTTCGTTAAAGCTTTCCCAAACAAGACCTGGTTTTACTTAATAGAAAATACTTTTTGAAACATTTTGGCAAAATGTAAGAGCACCCTGATAACCAGCATTTTCTCCTTCTGTCTCAATAGACTAGATCTACTTTGATATGTAAGCGTTTAGTGTGTTGGGACTATGTTGCGATGGGATTTCTCTTTCTTCTCTCCGCTGAGGTTCCTTTGTTGGAATCTCCCAACGATCTACGCATTTCGACTAATAGACTAAGTACTGTCACTCAGACTCGGGTATGCCTAGGCCAGATACGATGTTTGGTTCTAATCCTTGCGACTTATTACACGAATCCAAGCTCGTCTTGCATTTGCCTCTTTCGATATAGTTTGTGCAGTTCAAAATTTCCAATTTTATCCGCAAAATTATGGCATTTATGAATGCAGTAGCGGTTCTTTCCTACCGATAACGCTTATTTACATTGACACCGGAAGACGGTATACCGTCCCGCATGAACGACAACTCTGTAACGACGGAATTACGAAAATCCGGAATTGTTGTCCACAACAGTTCAGAACTATAGAATTTGTCGTTTCTGTCTCAACTTTAAAGGCGTGTTTATCACTTATCATCGACAACCTCAAAAAACTGATAGTATTTATTCCCATTAGAATAACCAATCTTGGCATCAAGACATACTTTAAAAAATTGAAATGAGGATGAAATGTCCCTTTAATTAACTTTCATTCTCTTTTAATTTCTCGGGTGTCATTTCTAGGTTGAACTAAGTATTTAATTATTTGAAGAATAACTTAAATAAAATTTTACTGATATTCTTCTAAATAGATTTCCAGAATTGCCTTTGAAAAGAAATGCATTTTGGCAAGCAATTGAAGAAAATGCTGTAGAGTAAAGAATGAAATGATTAAAGCTTAATTCTGTTGTGGCAATTTAAGCATTTCCCAAACAAGACCGAGTTTTGTTGTGACTAATAAAAAGGCGTAGGAAAACATTGAAACATTTGTGACCAGTATTTTCTCCATATGCCTCCAAGTTGTCCAATGTGTACACAAATAATATTGCATGAAACTCCATTTGTCATCTGCAACATATTTCAAATTGGGATAGTTCTAATTCTTTCAATGGACCAAGCGTGGGCTCTTGATTAGGTAAAGGATCAGTAACTAAGTTTAAAGATTTTTTTAATGACTTTCATAAAGAGATTGTGAAAAAAAATGAAATATTTTTATACAGAAATAAAGCTTTCATTGTATGGTTTTGTTCTGAAAATGATGCCGTTCAACCAGCAGCTACCATTTACTTAACAAGTGATCTTAGCCTTGTTATCCCCATTTGTCAGCTAATAATCCAACATTTGAGAGATTTTGTAACTAAAACAAAAACAAATTCAAACTGCAAGCATTTGATTATCATAGTTGCAGTCATGTGTTGGCCTGTGTGGCCACTATAGAAATACTCCTGGCTGTCATTAGATAATGCTGAAGACCATCCATGACAAGGTGAATGATGTGGAAATGTCCACTTTCGGATGCATTGTTTGTATAGGTGAAATCAGTCAATTTGTAGGAATGAAACATTCTGTATGCAGAATATGCAAACATGAAAGTGAAAAATTTCTAAATTAGGCTAGTTTGATTGAATGTTGTATATTATGGGTGTGATTTGATGTGGTTCAATTGGTTGTCAATATTTTGATGTTCTAATAGAGTTCAGCCACCAAAGCATTATATCTTGATAAGAACTTGATGAATATTGAAAGAGATTGATATTGTCGAACAACCACATATTTGTGTAGAAGAAATAATGAAATGTTTCCGTTTTGAGAAAGCAATTTTGTTAGATCTATATAACCAAGACTTGATTTAGAAAAAGAATGATTGTTCATGCCATGTTTTGGTATGTTAGCTTTCTTTCACCACTATATTTTGTACAGTGTAAATAAATGAAACATGTATCTGTTTTTATGATAGTATATGTTCACTATCACAACATATAAATCATGGAAATATCTAATGACATATTTGAGGACAATATATATATATACATTGTGTATGTAAGCTGATCTTTTGTACTTGTAATTGATGGCAAGATATGAAATACAAAAGATACATGAATGCTAAATATGTTATACATTCTGTATGATAGTCACATTCATTTGAGTTTCTTGTATTCAAGACTTATTTGAGCCATTTGTGCCATATTGAATAATAATTATAATGATAATACACAATGAAAGAATTGACTGCAATGTGAAATGTGTTACATATACATTTAATATGTAAGTACACTTGTAATTGCTTGTTATCAATGGTAAGATATAGATCAGAGAAGGCTATTTGTTTGACAAAATATCCTTTGATAATGACCAAACATATATTGTGGGTACTTGTTGGAATTGTCTTTGAGGCAATTGCCTTTTAGGCAATTCCAATGAGTACCAAGAACATAGGGGTTTGGAAACTGAATAACGGCTTAAAGAATATGTTTATGTGTTAACTGTTCCCCAGACTACAATGATGTATGAATGATGTAACATGTTTTCACAAATCAGGGTGTTGCACTCATTTTAATTTCATGTGGATAATGTAAATAGTTTTAGGGCTTATATGGCTATTTGTGTCGTATACGCTTTTATGATTATGTATCATATGTTTTGATATACAGGAAATGTAACTATGATCATTGGTTTGTAATTGATACAGAAAGTATTTGATCATGTCTTCTTGTTGATTTTGAGGATTACTAATGGAATGTTAACCCATGTAAGGCAGATATAAGATGTTTAGTGCTGAAACATAGACAATGATCAGCTTGCACATTAAGATAAGAGGGGATGAAGGTGTTCTATTTCTTTAATTTGAAATCCAAACCATATGTTGTTGGTACTCATTTAAATCCTCTTGACGAGATTATTCCAATGAGTACCCACAATATAGGGTTTGGCAAATATTTGATGAAATATCACATTTTGATATGCCATTTCCCCCTTTTATCTGTAGCTTTACACATACATGTAACTTTATCTGTCTGAATAATATGTATGTGGCTGATTTCAGTAAGATAACTTTCTTTTTGATCATGTCTCAATCGGTCTGATAAGCCATTTCTGTAGACATAAAATGTTGATTTTATGTTTTATTTCTTCATGTACATTATGTTTATATCTCATTAAACAGCTGTATCCGAGTTCTTGTTGAAACATTTGTAAATAATTAACAAGATCTTTGTTATGATGAAAAATACCGCATGGGAAACTTAAGGTATTTTACCCCAATGAGATTCGGGCAACATCGGAATTATTTAGGCAATGTCGAAAAACATTCGGCCGTGGAACTTTCCACGGCCAAATGTTTACGACTACGCCCAAATAAGTTCAGATTCATAACAACGCTGCCTGAAAAATCTGATGTTTTATGAATCTCAAAATGGCCACATTATTGGTATTCTACCTTAACTTGTAAAATTCACAGAGAATGGGTCCCATGAAACTGGGATTCTTATTTTATTGATTCCTTTTAATGAATTGACATTAATTTCAAGTTGTTTGAATATTCTTCTAAAACAAATACAGAATACTGTTTAAAAGGAAGGTAATGATGCCTTGTATGCATGTTTCTAAACTATTGAGGACACTATAAAAATGTAAGTGATTTCACAATATTTGTTATTTAAAGAGGCATACAAGTAGGTATAGACAGAAAACATTGGAGGGACATAAGAAAATGTTTAGTATCACCATTTTCTTCTTATCATTGGTTTCCCAATGTTTCATTTTAGACTATTATAATTATCTAGCCCTTACTTAGATTGATTGGGACAAATAGCTGGGTACTGGGTATCCAAAAATGTTTTGAAAAGTGTACCTTTATAAAATCTGAATTAGCATTGATCTGGAAAATATGACCTTTATGTAGCATTTGAGACAAACATAGATCAAGATTAGACTGCATATGCACAGTCTGGTGTTGGTTTATTCATTTGAATTCATCCCTCTGGAGATTGATATAAATCAATTACTTAACCCTTTTCCAAACGGCAAAATTTTAGGGTGAACCACTTCAAAAGCTGCTTCAAACAACAAAATAGATGGTAGCAAAGATAGGATTTCTGTACAATATAGCATAGAAAATATTGAGACAAAAGGAGAAACTGCTGGTTATCAGCAGTTTCTTCTTTTGTCTCAATCTTTTCTCAAGCCCTTTCTATTAGGGACGTCAAAACCAGGTCTTGTATGGGAAAGGGTTAAATTGATCCTTACTGAAATATTTTATTGGATCACCTTTTCACTGCTTTTCATGAAAAATCTTATAAATACAACTTTAAACAAGCTGTAGTTACATGATTTTTGTTGAAAAGAAACAAATTTTATATCCAGTCTTATTGTAGAGTACAAGCTGCTTCACGTAGATCTCAGGGACCAAATTTTTGTATGATAGAGATTTTATATTTGAATTCTTCGTTCTTTACATTCTCTATTGATAATGATAATGATGATATTTGATGGGTTTATAAAGAATAAGAACATAAACTAATACAATATGACCATATTTGACAAAAGATGGATAACCATACATTATTTACAAGTTGAAATACGAGGGGTGATCGTAGTGTATAATGATAGGTTTGGCATTTCCCACTAAATTTCAGCGTAGACTGTATCTGCAGTTCGAGATGAAAGTGTTAATCCATTACTGCAAAGTGACGCCTTTTGGCTCCCTCACAAGAAAATACTTAGGAAAACATTGTGGGAAATAAAGAAATTTCTTTATTTTCCACAATGTTTTCTAACCCAAAATGAATAGATTTTTAGCTCACCTGAGCACAATAGTGCTCATGGTGAGGTATTGTGATACCGCTGTGTCCGTCGTCAGTCGTCCGTCGTGCGTCGTGCGTCAACCTTTGGCTTGTGTGCACTCTAGAGGCCACATTTTTTGCCCAATCATCCTGAAAATTGCTCAGAATGATTGTCTTGATGAAATCTCGGACAAGTTCGAAATTGGGTCATCTGGGGTCAAAAACTAGGTCATGGGGTCAAATCTTAGAAAAACCTTGTGTGCACTCTAGAGGCCACATTTTTTGCCCAATCAACCTGAAATTTGCTCAGAATGATTATCTTGATAAAATCTTGGACAGGTTTGAAATTGGGTCATCTGGGGTCAAAAACTAGGTCACGGGGTCAAATCTTAGAGAAACCTTGTGTGCACTCTAGAGGCCACATTTTTTACCCAATCAACCTGAAAATTGATCAGAATGATTGTCCTGATCAAATCTCGGACAAGTTTGAAATTGGGTCATCTGGGGTCAAAAACTAGGTCACGGGGTCAAATCTTAGAAAAACCTTGTGTGCACTCTAGAGGCCACATTTTTTCCCCAATCAACCTGAAATTTGCTCAGAATAATTGTCTTGATCAAATCTCGGACAAGTTTGAAATTGGGTCATCTGGGGTCAAAAACTAGGTCACTGGGTCAAATGTTAGAAAAACCTTGTGTGTACTCTAGAGGCCACATTTTTTGCCCAATCAACCTGAAATTTGCTCAGAATTATTATCTTGATGAAATCTCGGACAGGTTTGAAATTGGGTCATCTGGGGTCAAAAACTAGGTCACGGGGTCAAATCTTAGAAAAACCTTGTGTGCACTCTAGAGGCCACATTTTTTCCCCAATCAACCTGAAAATTGATCAGAATGATTGTCTTGATCAAATCTCGGACAAGTTTGAAATTGGGTCATCTGGGGTCAAAAACTAGGTCACGGGGTCAAATCTTAGAAAAACCTTGTGTGCACTCTAGAGGCCACATTTTTTCCCCAATCAACCTGACATTTGCTCAGAATAATTGTCTTGATCAAATCTCGGACAATGATGAAATTGGGTCATCTCGGGTCAAAAACTAGGTCACGGGGTCAAATCTTAGAAAAATCTTGTGTGCACTCTAGAGGCCACATTTTTTGCCCAATCAACCTGAAATTAGCTCAAAATGATTGACTTGATAAAATCTCAGACAAGTTTGAAATTGGGTCATCTGGGGTCAAAAACTAGGTCACGGGGTCAAATCTTAGAGAAACCTTGTGTGCACTCTAGAGGCCACATTTTTTGCCCAATCAACCTGAAATTTGCTCAGAATGATTGTCTTGATGAAATCTCGGACAATTTTGAAATTGGGTCATCTGGGGTCAAAAACTAGGTCACTGGTTCAAATGTTAGAAAAACCTTGTGTGCACTCTAGAGGCCACATTTTTTGCCCAATCAACCTGAAAATTGATCAGAATGATTGTCTTGATAAAATCTGAAATAGGTTTGAAATTGGGTCATCTGGGGTCAAAAACTAGGTCATGGGGTCAAATCTTAGAAAAACCTTGTGTGCCCTCTAGAGGCCACATTTTTTGCCCAATCAACCTGAAAATCGATCAGAATGATTGTCTTGATCAAATCTCGGACAAGTTTGAAATTGGGTCATCTGGGGTCAAAAACTAGGTCACGAGGTCAAATCTTAGAGAAACCTTGTGTGCACTCTAGAGGCCACATTTTTTGCCCAATCAACCTGAAATTTGCTCAGAATGATTGTCTTGATCAAATCTCGGACAAGTTTGAAATTGGGTCATCTGGGGTCAAAAACTAGGTCACGGGGTCAAATCTTAGAAAAAACCTTGTGTGCACTCTAGAGGCCACATTTTTTGCCCAATCAACCTGAAAATTGATCAGAATGATTATCTTGATGAAATCTCGGACAAGTTTGAAATTGGGTCATCTGGGGTCAAAAACTAGGTCACGGGGTCAAATCTTAGTAAAACCTTGTGTGCCCTCTAGAGGCCACATTTTTTGCCCAATCAACCTGAAATTTGCTTAGAATGATTGTCTTGATGAAATATTGAAAAGTTTGAAATTGGGTCATCTGGGGTCAAAAACTAGGTCATGAGGTCAAATCTTAGAAAAACCTTGTGTGCACTCTAGAGGCCACATTCTTTGCCCAATAAACTTGAAATTGGCTCAGAATGATTGTCCTTGTGAAATCTTGGACAAGTTTGAAATTGGGTCATCTGGGGTCATAAACTAGGTCACAGGTTCAAACCTGGTTTGTACTCTTAGAAGCCCATCTTTTTGCCCAATCAACCTGAAATTAGCTCATAATAATTGTCTTGATGAAATGTACATAAAGTTTGAAATTGGGTCATCTGGGGTCAAAAACTAGGTCACTAGGTCAGATTTAAGAAAAACCTTATTTGAACTCTAGAGGCCACATTTTATGCCCAATCAGCCTAGTCAGAATAATTATCTTGATAAAATCTCGGACAATTTCAAAATTTGGTCATCTGGGGTCCTAAACTAGGTCATGGGTTCCAGTCTTGGGGATTTTTTTTGCCCAATCAAGCTGAAAATTTGTCAGAATGATTATCTTATACAGGCCACAAATCTTAGTAAAATGTGATCATTTTGGAGGCTCAGACACACCATATACAGAAAGCTATTATATCAGGCAGGCCGGGCTAGGGGGGCTAAACCCTTCCAAAGTTGGCCAAAAATGCCAATTTTTCTTAATTTTACACTTAAAATTTTGGGGAAATCCCAATTAGCCCCCACCCCCCAATATTTAGGATAGAGTTTATAGGCCCCCCCCCCCCCCAATATGAAATTGCTTCCTATGGGCCTGTCAGGTGAGCGCTTCAGGGCCAATGGCCCTCTTGTTTAAACTTCCATTAATTCAAACTTTCATCGGCCATTATCTCATGGCCTTTTTCATCCCTTTTCATTATCCTTTTCAGCTCACATAAGCATGACATGCTCATGGAATTTGTATTGTTATTGCTCAATGTCCCTCATCATTTTCTCCATTTCTTCACAATTTCTTTAAAAACACTTCCTTCCAAAGCAATCGGTCAATATGTTTCGTGTTCCATGGGCCAAGTTCTTTCAATTTTTATACGCCCGTCGAAGACAGGACGTATTATGGGATCACCCGTGGCATCCGGCGGCGTCCACTTCTTTGTCCGGAGCATAACTCTGTCACCTTAAGTCTGATTGACTTCAAACTTGACAGTCATATTCTTCTTATCATTACGGAGTGCAGTGCACAAGAACCATAACTCTACCAGGCTTATTTTTTGAGTTATTGCCCTTTGTTGTTTTTCATACTTGAATCTTGTCCGGAGTATATCTCTAAAAGTATATTAGCTAGGATCATGAAACTTCATGGGTGTATAGATCTCACCAAGGGGGAGTGCAGTGCACAAGAACCATAACTCTACCTGGCTTATATTTTGAGTTATTGCCCTTTGTTGTTTTTCATACTTGAATCTTGTCCGGAGTATATCTCTAAAAGTAAAATAGTTAGGATCATGAAACTTCATGGGGGTATAGATCTCACCAAGGGGGAGTGCAGTGCTCAATAACCATAACTCTACCTGGCTTATTTTTAGCTCACCTGAGCAACATGCTCAAGGTGAGCTTTTGTGATCACCCTGTGTCCGTCGTGCGTCGGAAGTCGTCAACAATTTCTTTAAACATCTTCTCCTCCTTAACCACTGGGCCAATTCTAACTAAACTTGGCAGGCATGTTCCCTGGGTGACCCTTTTCAAAACTTGTTTTCAGATTTTTGATTCGTCAAAAAATGTGGGCGTGGCAGGGCGGGGCTTATCAGGCTTAGAGAAATTGTTAAATAATTCTTCAAAAATCTTCTTCTCCTTAACCATTGAGTCAATTTCTACCAAAGTTGGCAGAAATGTTCCTTGGGTGACCCTTTTCAAAATTTGTTTTCAAATTTTTGATTCGTCAAAAAATGTTGGCGTGGCAGGGCGGGGCTTATCAGACTTAGAGAAATTGTTAAATAATTCTTCAAACATCTTCTTCTCCTTAACCATTGAGTCAATTTCTACCAAAGTTTGCAGAAATGTTCCTTGGGTGACCCTTTTCAAAACTTGTTTTCAAATTTTTGATTCGTCAAAAAATGTGGGTGTGGCAGGGCGGGGCTTATCAGACTTAGAGAAATTGTTAAATAATTCTTCAAAAATCTTCTTCTCCTTAACCATTGAGTCGAGTTTTACCAAAATTGGCAGAGATGTTCCTTTGGTGACCCTTTTCAAAACTTGTTTTCAAATTTTTGATTCGTCAAAAAATGTGGGTGTGGCAGGGCGGGGCTTATCAGACTTAGAGAAATTATTAAATAATTCTTCAAAAAGCTTCTCCTTAACCATTGAGTCGAGTTTTACCAAAATTGGCAGAGATGTTCCTTTGGTGACCCTTTTCAAAACTTGTTTTCAAATTTTTGATTCGTCAAAAAATGTGGGCGTGGCAGAGCGGGGCTTATCAGAATTTGAGAAATTGTTAAATAATTCTTTAAAAATCAAATGTTTATCCAATTTGTACCAATATTGGCTGGAATGTTTCTTGAGTGACTGTCTTCACTGTGTGTCGAAAATTTTTTGATTCGTCAAAAAATGAGGGCATGGCAGGGCGGGGCTTATCAGACTTAGAGAAATTGTTACATAATTCTTCAAAAATCTTCTTTCCTTAACCAATGAGTCAATTTTTACCAAACTTGGCAGAAATGTTCCTTTGGTGACCCTTTGCAAAACTTGTTTTCAAATTTTTGATTCGTCAAAAAATGTGGGCAGGCAGGGCGGGGCTTATCAGACTTAGAGAAATCATGAAAAAAATCTTTAAAAATCAACCATTGGTCAAATTTGAAGTAAACTTGGCAGATCTGTTTCTTGAGTGACTGTTTTCAATGTGTGTTCATGAATTTTTTTATTTGTCAAAAAATGTAGGCATGGCAGGGCGGGGCTTATCAGACTTGGAGAAATCATTAAACAATTCTTTGAAAATTTTCTTCTCCTTAACCGTTGGACCAAATTATACCATATTATTCAGGAATGTTCCTTAAGTACCCCTTTTTATTTTTATTACAAATTTCTGATTCGTAAAAAATGTGGACATGGCAGGGTGGGACTTGTTCGACTAGGAGAAATGATAAGAAAAATCAACTGTTGGGCCAATTTGTACCAGGGATGTTGCTTGAGTGACTCTTTGTAACAATAATATTGTTTGTGAATTTTTGATTTGTTAAAGAAATGAGTGTGGCAGGGTAGGGCTTATCAGACTTAAAAAAGTTGTACAGAAATTCTTCAAAAATCAATTATGGGGCCAATTTAAACCAAGTATAGCAAAATGCTCATTGAGTTACTCTTTTCAAACACTTTGTTGTAAATTTTTGACAGGTTAATAAATGTTGATGAGGCAAGGAGGGGCTTAAAATATTAAGCATATTAATGCTTGTAATGTATCATTCTGATGTTTCAAAATTTAATTGTAAAAGTTAAATCTTGGTTATAAAAATCAAACTGGAACAGCACATGATATTCAATATTTAAGATGTCACTACATGCAATATGATTGAATACTAATGTGACTTCATTGCATTCATTGGAAATTATGAAACTTTATTAACAATAATTTGATACGACTTATATATTTGTTCACAACAAAATTTATATCATACACAATCAAATACAGGAAGAACTCAGGTGAGCGATATCAGTGCCTTTCAGGCACTCTTGTTTGAGTTATTGCCCTTTGTTGTTTTTCATACTTGAATCTTGTCCGGAGTATATCTCTAAAAGTATAATAGCTAGGATCATGAAACTTCATTGGTGTATAGATCTCACCAAGGGGAGTGCAGTGCACAAGAACCATAACTCTACCTGGCTTATTTTTTTAGTTATTGCCCTTTGTTGTTTTTTCGTACTTGAATCTTGTCCTGAGAATATCTCTAAAAGTATAATAGCTAGGATTATGAAACTTCATGGGTGTATAGATCTCACCAAGGGGGAGTGCAGTGCACAAGAACCATAACTCTACCTGACCTATTTTTTGAGTTATTGCCCTTTGTTGTTTTTCATAATTGAATCTTGTCCCGAGTATATCTCTAAAAGTAAAATAGCTAGGATCATGAAACTTCATTGGGGTATAGATCTCACCAAGGGGAAGTGCAGTGCACAATAACCATAACTGTACCTGACAAATTTTTTGAGTTATTGCCCTTTGTTGTTTCATACTAGAATCTTGTCCGGAGTATTTCTCTAAAAGTAAAATAGCTAGGATCATGAAACTTCATGGGTGTATAAATCTCATCAAAGGGGAGTGCATTGCAAAAGAACCATAATTCTACCTGGCCAATTCTTTGAGTTATTGCCCTTTGTTATTTTTCATACTTCATTTTTGTCCAGGGCATATCTCTAAAAGTATAATAGCTAGGACTTTGAAACTTTTACCAACCTGCTCCCCCTGTCGACATAAAGCAGTGTTACGGGCGTATCTTGTGACAGTTTGACACCTTGTTTTTAAAATAATTTGATTGTATACAAGAGTGGCTGTTGCCATATTAAAAAGAGGAAAACGGTAAAACAATATGAAACAATATATCCTTAACCAGTTGGCCAATTTTGGCTTAAATTTGACATGATTGTCCCGTAGGTCAATTACTATCAAAATAGTCAACAGAAATCGATTGCATCAAGGTATTGATATACTTTAGCATGAAAAAGAAGAATTAAGATTATTAAGAAATCTGAAAAAACTACATATTCCCCTTTATCAGATTCCTTATTCCCAATCATCACATGAACCAATTTTAATGAAATGTTATAAGTAGTCATATTTAATATTGTCCCAATATTATTGGTGTGGATAGTTCAATGCAAATTAGTTGTGTTTTTTTTCTTTTCTTAGTGCAAAGTGCTAAGGATGAGGTATTGTGATCGCTCACAGTCTGTCTTGATTTTTACGCCCCTGGATCGAAAGGAGTTATATTGTTTTACCATTGTCCATTTCTGGGACATTTGTGATTCACCAACATATCTTGATTTTAATAGTCTCAAGGTTCTCTATGAAATACAAGTATGTCAATTTAGTTTGGTACAATTAGAAATGGCCCCGTGTTGATGGGTATTGGATTGCTTATTAGCTCACCTGAGCATGAAGTGCTCAAAATCTTTGTTTTACTCCACCTTCTTTACGGGAACAACGGACCATTTATTGACAGCCTTATGTTCTTCTGCATTGGAAAACAAGGAAGTTCTGAATTATTCTAATCCCACAGATTAACGCCTTTCAAGAAACCCGTTCTGACAAAACTGTCACCTACCAATGGTTTGATAGCCGTTCAGCTATGTGGGCGAGCAGCTCGAGGCTCGGTTCTGGTGTTGTGGTATTACTTGTATCATAAACGACAGGAATATATGGTTAGATTCACCAGCCACCGCACTTTAAATTTCTTTTCATGCCACCAAGAGTAATAATTATTGAATCCACAATCTGTATTTAGACTTAATTGTCCATTGCAGAACTTTGTTTTCGAATGTTTGTTCCCGCATCGTCCACACGTCTCCTTGGCTTTGTCGCAATTGTTCTTCTGTGGATGTTTGTTTCGTTTTGATTTCGTTTTCGGCCTAGCCCCATGATGGATTGCGTTCACTTCTTCCCTTTTCGCCATTTCCCTCTTTTGTTCTTGGGAATACTCGTGCGTCGTATTATGTTATGGCCTGGTCGTCTGTCCGTCCGTTAGCAATTTCGTGTGTGCGCAACTCCTACAGTTTTGATCGGAATTTGATTAAACTTGCCACAATAATTCAGTTTCTCCATGGTGTCTAGTTGTGCACACCGCTTACCGAATTCAGATATCTCTTTTCGTTCTTGAATTATCTGCCCTTTAATTGAAAATATGGCCAATTTTACTGACAAGCCCCACTTGGGCTTATATGCGCCGCTCTGATAAGCTCTTGTTTTCCGAATTAGTGCCAATAACGAGCCTGTCTCGTCATGTCGGCATTGTCAAACTCGCAGTCCCGAGCTTTCAATCTTAAATGGGAAAGAAATGAGTCCACACTCTAGTTTCCTTGTTTTTCATGATTAAACTGATATCTAGCAAATGTTGGGTTTAGCGTTGGGTGGACATGTTCCTTAAACTTCTTGCAGAAAGTGTCCAGTTTCTTATCCATGTCCACTGAAATGTCTGTCCATGTGTGACGGATGTCACGTCCCTTATCTCCGACCCATAACAGAAGATAGGAGACTTGTTCTTCCTCATTTTTGTCATTAAGAGGACCACTGAGCACAAGGCGAGTTTGTCTTTCAAACATCTGAAGATTTGTTTCATGGAAGGTGGTTGGAAACCTGCAGCCTGTATAATGTCGAGTTAGATCCAGTAACATGTACCTTAGTAATGTCCAAGACACTTTTAAAGTCCGTGGATAAATGATGTTCAATCACTCTGACACCATATTAAATAAACACATGCTACTCAGTTGTTGGTATTCATATTATATTATATTCACTTTCTAATATCTACATAATACGCAATACACCCATTATAGCTATAAGAGTAGAACAAGAGAAGTGATCAGTGTGGCCAGTCCATGAGCACTCTCCATGAATAATACAATAAACCCCTTACTCATTATATAGCATAATGTTACACTTTCTATCAGTAGGTATGACACCGACAGTAATGTACATCTCAAGGGCTATCTTGTTTCTCCTGAACCTCATAAGGACATCAAGAAGACAGTTCTGGAGTTTTGGTCCTACTAGTTCACCATTTAGACTGACTTCATTGTCGGAGGCATCAAAAACTATGAGCACCTTTGTTGTTTCTATGTTAAGCCGGATTAGTGGCAAGTGCGGTAGTAACCATCTTTCCTTTCAACTTTCTGTACATACCCCTTTTCATCATAGTCTTTAATTGTATTGGTAGATTATGTATATTTTTTTAATGTTCGGAGATTTTTCGGAACTTTCTATCTGTGCATTTTAGTCTGATAATTAGCCGGTAACTCGGATGAGTCCCTTTTCCACCGTAATTGAACATGATAGTGCGCATCTGCTTTTGTTATCGTTTGCTCTGATACTTTAAGTAGAGCAGCATCTTTTTCGACATTTCACATTCTGTCTCTGAGCCGATTTTTTTTCTTTCTCCCAGAATTTTTTTAAGAATTTTGTCTGAGTGACAATACAAAACATTGAAAGTAAAATGACACGTCTCTTTCGTCTCCATTTCTTCCATGCATGTCCAACCCAATGGAGTGAGCCTGGAAATTGGTTATCCTTTTTATCGAGCCGGGACCTAAGTCAGGGGAGCTAATGTCACAGCCCTAGTGTCGGTGTCCCGTCTCGTTGCGTCTTCACCTGAAAAAAACTTTTACCTGGTCTATATCTCGGACACTATTTGAGATAGAGCCTTGATATTTCACACATATATACCTGCCAAGTCGAAGACCTTTCATTTTGGGACCATGACCTTTGACCTAGTGACCTTGACCTTGGAGTTGACCTACTGTTAAGAAACTTTAACCTGGCCAATACTTCTTGCACTATTCATGATAGAGCCTTGATATTTCACATATGGATACCTCCTGCCAAGACCTTTCATTTGGAACCATGCCATTTGACCTTGTGACCTCGACCTTGGAGTTTGACCTACTTTTGAAAAACTTGAACCTGGCCTATATCTCATGCACTATTATAGATAGAGCCTTGGTATTTCACGGGCCGCGGCCTTAGCGCAGTTGGTAGCGCATCTGACCCTCATTCGAGAGGTCCGGGGTTCGATACCCGGCCGCGGCTAATACCCTTTCTGACAATATTGTCACCCACCAATGGGTTTGAAATCGTTAACCTAAGTGGGCGAGCAGCTGGAGGCTCGGTAAGGGTGTTGTGGTAGTACTGGTTTGAGAAACAACAGGAATCCATGGGTAGGTGCTCCAGCCGCCGCGATATGACCCTGGTAGTTGAAAACGGCGTAAAACCCCAATAAACTCAAACTTGGTATTTCACATATGGATACCTCATGACATGACCTTGACATTGAGACCATGACCATGATCTTTGCCTTTGAAATTGGACTCCCTTTTTTGCGACACGCTTTTGTATAGGCGAGCTACGTTGTCCGCGACCAACTCTTCTTCTCTTGGTAACTCCAAGAGATTGCGGAAGTATGCGTAGTCAAATCCTATCAACAAGTGATGTTTTTACCTTTTGCTCAATGTTGGGATTTTTTCCCTTGGAGATGTAGCCAGTTGTTTGCGTGCCTTTCTCGATCTATTGGTCTAAGTTTTCATGTCACATTTTTGTCATTTTGGCAACCATTTTATGCAAAGGAGCTCTCGTTTCGGTTTTTCCATTTATAACATTAACATTCACAATACTGTCTGCCCCCTCAAGTCTCATTTCAACGTCCTCATTTAGATTTGATTTTGTGCTACCGTCATCCAGCAGTGCGTTGACTATTATTTCACGATGACTACATTTGAGTATAACTGGAATTGTCCTGAGAGCTGTGTATTGTCCCGAATACATTTTTTGCATTTTAATTCTCACCTCCATATCTTGTGGTTTCATGTCGTGGCTGGTATGTAGACTCCCGATGGAACAATCTAAATTATGTGCTTTGTCTAATCCATTAATTTTACATTTTCCTTCAAATCGACATTTTTTACCAAGATGATTCTGTTTGAGGCATCTAAAGCATGATTTAGCTTCTTTGACTATGCCATTTGGCTTCGACGTCCATTTTTATGCTCCCCGAAAAAATTTCGGGGGAGCATATAGTCGCCATGCTGTCCGTCCGTCCGTTCGTCCGTCCGTTCGTCCGTCCGGTTGTCCGTCCGGCTGTCCGTACGTCCACAGCCAGATCTCAGCAACCCTTGGACCAAATTCAATGAAACTTCACATGTGAATTCCCTTGGGACCTTTTTCTCCGTTTCTTAATTTGAGGCTGCGTCATGGAAAAAGGGGCCTTAGTGTAAAAATTAGTTTTTCTCTAATTTCTCTTCATCTAATGGGCAGAATTTAATGAAATTTTGTACTTATGTAATAAATAGGATGTTCTAGAACATATTTTATAAATAATGTGTGTACAAAACGGCTGTCGTGGGAAAAGGGGGCTTAATGTATGATAGTTTTTATTTTTTGACAAACACTTATTCGGGGAGCATAATCCGTCTGTGACGGCTCTTGTCTTAAAACTGTCACAGTTTCATACTATATGACCTGTTTTGCAAATAGGGCTCTCTCGTGATTATTCATCCTTGTTTGAGACAAAGACAAACGTTTCTTTCCTACCTGTATTCTGTCCTGATCGGGGATATTTAGGTTGCATGTAAATTCCATGAATCCATTCCCTTGATTTGACTATGTTCTCTGTTACCTCATTTACCTGGTGCTCTGGAGGTTTCAACCGACTCTTCCAGATCTTTTCCCTGAACGTGCCGATGGTATTTTGTAAGAATCGATTGTGGTAGCTTTTTCAGCAACCTGTGATATAGTGACCCGTTGACCAAATCTTTTTCTTGGTTGGCATCTTTAATATTAATCACGGCTATATCAAGTAAATCGACAAATTTATCTAACTAATTCGCATTTTCTTTCATTATTACTGGAAATCGTTCCAAGTCATCCTGAAATTTGTTAACAATGCGATTTGCTCCTCCAAACTTGCGCTCTAACTCCCCTTTCAGGCTTTGCGGCAGAGTTGGTAAACGCTGAACGGCCTAAATTTTCAATCGCATTTGGTACAGCTCCGCAAAGATATTACCGTCGCAGCATTTTATAGTCTTCGGAGGATGTTCCCTTGTCAGTACATGAATAGAATGCTGCCATCCATGAAGAATGTTTTGCATCGTCCCCATAGAAGGTCGGAATGCTGACTCTTCAGTTGATTCAAGAGGTCAGCGCCCAATTTTGACTCGTGTCCTGCAGATGCATGGCCTTCTGAAATCTACGCACTATCCGAAAGACTTTTTAGCTCACCTGAGCACGAAGTGCTCAAGGTGAGCTATTGTGGTCGCTTTTTGTCCGTCGTCCGTCCGTCCATCTGTCCGTCCGTCCGTCCGTCCGTTCACAATTTCTTTCAACATCTTCTCCTCCTAAACCATTGGACCAATTTTGACCAAATTGGCAGGAATGTTCCTTGTGTGACACTTTCCAAAACTTGTTCGTGAATTTTTGATTTGTCAAAAAATGTGGGCATGGCAGGGAGAAAGGGGCTTATCGGACTAGAAATCATAAGAAAATTCTTTAAAAATCAACCATAGGGCCCAATTGAACCAAACTCGGCAGGAATATTCCTTGAGTCACTCTTTTCAAAATTTGCTCTCAAATTTTTATATTTGTCAAAAAATGATGGCTTGGCAGGGAGAAAGGGGCTTATCGGACGTAGAGAAATCATAAGAAAATTCTTAAAAAATTAACCATTAGGCCCAATTGAACCAGACTTTGGGGGAATGTTCCTTTAATCACTCTTTTCAAAATTTGTTCACAAATTTTTATATTTGTCAAAAAATGTTGGCGTGGCAGGGAGAAAGGGGCTTATCGGACTTAGAGAAATCGTAAGAAAATTCTTTAAAAATCAACCATTGGGCCCAATTGAACCAAATTCGGTAGGAAAGTTCCTTGATTCACTCTTTTCAAAATTTGTTCACAATTTTTTACATTTGTGAAAAAATGTTGGCGTGGCAGGGAGAAAGGGGCTTATCGGACTTAGAGAAATCATAAGAAAATTCTTTGAAAATCAACCATTGGGCCCAATTGAACCAAACTCAATTGGAAAGTTCCTTGATTCACTCTTATCAAAATTTGTTCACAAATTTTTACATTTGTCAAAAAATGTGGGTGTGGCAGGGAGAAAGGGGCTTATCGGACGTAGAGAAATCATAAGAAAATTCTTAAAAAATCAACCATTGGGCCCAATTGAACCAGACTTTGGGGGAATGTTCATTTAATCACTCTTTTCAAAATTTGTTCACAAATTTTTATATTTGTCAAAAAATGTTGGCGTGGTAGGGAGAAAGGGGCTTATCGGACTTAGAGAAATCATAAGAAAATTCTTTAAAGATCAACAATTGGGCCCAATTAAACCAGACTTTGCAGGAATATTCCTTGAGTCACTCTTTTCAATATTTGCTCACAAATTTTTACATTTGTTAAAAAATGTGGGCGTGGCAGGGAGGAAGGGGCTTTTCAGACTTAGAGAAATCATAAGAAAATTCTTTAAAAATCAACCGTTCGGCCAATTTAAATCAAACATAGCAGGAAAGTTCCTTGAGTGACTCATTTCAAAATTGTATGTTGAATTTTTGATTTTTATAAAATGTATATGGGTGTGGCAGGGTTGGGTAAATTTTGTGCATTGAAAATTATACTTTACTGCGGGTTGTCACAGAGATACTTAGTTTTCTTCTAAACTGTTTGGCCTAGAACCTTGAAACTTTGTGTAAGACCTCATGTCATAAATGGCTTTAAGAATACAAGAAATCATCACTATACATGGAAACTAAGCCCTATACTGTTGGTTCTACATTTACAAGCCAATTTTGAACCTTTTACTTTGGGAATCATACAAGCTGCAGATAAGAGGAGATGATAGCTTTTCAAAAATCAACATTTTGTTTCAATATTCATCAAATCCTATGTAATTGGTGATCGTTTCAATCATCTGCTTAAAAAGATTAATACATTTTGCATAGTGTTTGGATATTAATAATAAATAGAGTGCTTTTTCTATTTCTCTTATCTAATTCTCTTATCTGTTGCTCTGGCTGTCTCTATGTTTATCTTATGTAAACAAATAAGAAGGGATTAGCTTAGCTTATCGGACGTTGATCTTTCGCTATATTTTTTCAAATAACAGACAAAATCTTGTAAATCGTGCTTATAATTTGTTATAATGATATATCATAAATGATCAATCTCTAACAGATCAGTATGCTTTGAAAAGTAGCCCAATGTTGTATATTGCGAAATAAAAAAATAACATCAACCATTGCTCATTCATACCCAACTTTACAGGATCGATTCGAACAAAATTATTCCCTAATTGTTTCCAAACAGAAAGCCCTTAGTTTGATGTCTTTGAATTTGACCTAATTGCCATTTTCACTCTTGTCATCTTGATTCTTGGAGCGATTTAGGACCATCATGGTCCTCTTGTTTTATCGTGTCTACTATAGTTTCATATTTTTCTCTGCTTCATCTATTTCTTTGTGTCATTCACTTATTTCTTTCACATACTTTTTAATTATTAAGTCAATGAGAATGTAATTGGCATTTTCGTACAAAGCTCTATTGTGTGGTATGAAGTTGCGCTCCAATGTCTATTTGGAACTTCACTTCACAATCATTGACCATCACTTTAGCTTGAATCTTGGAAGTTACATCACTGTCGGTATACTGTAACCGACACTCGTCTTCATCACTATCTTCTCCGACATTGTTGACTTTATTGCAGCACAATTTTAAACGATTTTTTCGGACAAGATTGAAATTGGGTCCACTGGGGTCAAAAACTAGGTCACAGTGTCAGTTCTTAGAAAAACCTTGTATGCACTCTAGAGGCCATAATATTTAGCCCAATCAAGCTGAAATTTTGTCAGAATAATTGTCTTGATAAAATCTCGGACGAGTTTTAAATTAGGTTAGCTTGGGTCTAAAACTAGGTCACGAGGTCAAATCTTAGAAAGACTGTATGTTCTCTAGAGGCCACATTATTTGTACGATCAAGCTGAAAATTGGTCAGAATGACTGTCTTGATAAACGAGTTCTAAATTAGGTCAACTGTGGTCAAAAAGTAGGCAATGAGGTCAGATCTTAGAGAAACCTTGTATGCACTCTAGAGGCAACAATTTTGCCCGATCAACCTGGAATTTGATCAGCATGATTGTCTTGATGAAATCTCGAACAAGTTTGAAATTGGCTCAACTGGGGTCAAAAACTAGGTTACATGGTCAAATCTTAGAAAAACATTGTATGCCTTCTTAAGACCAGATCAACTTGAAACTTAGAGTGATTGTCTTGAAAAACTTGGATGAGTTCGAAATTGGATCCACTGGGATCAAAACATAGGTCATAAGGTCAAATCTTAGAAAAACCTTGCATGCCCTTTAGAGGCCACAATTTTTGCATGATCAACTTTAAATTTGGGCAGAATGATTGTCTTGATAAAATCATGGACAAGTTTCAAATTGGGTCAACTGGGTCAAAAAACTAGGTCACAGGGTCAAATCTTTGAAGACGATTGAATCAGGCGAACGATTTAGGTCCACTATGGCCCTCTCGTTATGATCCTGGGGTACTAGCAGTCTTTTTTGCCTTCGGTGAAAATTTTTGATCGTCAACCCTATTTACACTAGATTTGTATCTCCCAATTTCTTGAAGATGCTTGTTGGTTTGTTCAAATGCACGACATATCTTCTGACACTGTGTAAAGTCAAGTTTGTCTTATATTGATAATCGCTTTTGTACTTTTCCGTTTTTGTGCTTAGAAAGATTTTGTCGCATAACATTTGATCCATTTTCTCAAAGTTACAGGATTCTGCTCTTTTTGCGTAATCCCGTCAAAAATGTTCAAACGACGGAGAATCGTCATATTTCAAAAATCAACATTACGTGTGATTCTAGTACCTCAATTTTTCGGGAATCTCAGTATTTCTCTATTTCATCTAGTACTATGTCCGGATCATATTCATTTTCATTCTCATCCCACTCAAACTGGTCATATATTTCTATTACCCTGGGCCCTGCACAGTGTAAAAGGATGTAAGTCTGAACTTTAAAATCCTTTGCCAGAGCTCCGATGGCAATGAGATTGATTTGAATCCGTCTCTTCCATTTCATGAAGTTCTCACTTGCATTTCGATCAGTTATTTCCAGATAACCTGGAGGTCTCAACGATTCTGCCATGATTTGATTCACATGGAAACGTTTTGTGCTGTCATGATAGGATTTTATGTTTGGAAATTGTCTATTTAACACAATTCGTTCGACCTTCAGATTCGACCACGTTATAGTCGTATAGAATAACTATAGCTACAGCAACAACTGAGACAGCTTAGAGTTGACAGGATTTTATTTCGTGACTCAGGATAATTCCAACAAATTCGTCGAACTGAAAATACAAATTATTATCGATAAGACAAAGTACGAAACTTATTGGTGGCGATTCGACATACGACCGACATTCGACAATTAGACGCAAAAGAGCCAACTCACTTGAACAGTGAGAACGATAGACAGCTAATTAATCAAATTACCTCTTTGGGCCTAGAAAAAGTGTTGCTAATAGCTGTTATTTTCGCAAGAATCGCAGTTTTATAACGCAGTCACATGCGGGAGCTGACAAAACGGAAGTTCCGCGCGCGGTGTCACACTAGTTATAATTCAACGACCGTCACATGGCTCCCCTAAATTAGAAGGCTCTAATTTACTAAATCTTAATGTTATCTATACTTATATGTTAAGACTCAACCGAATCGACAGTTTCAAATTAATTCGAAGAAGGCTCCTTGACGGGGAATTCCTCGGTTTCTAGCAGTATTATAAGTTTGTGTATTGGTCGCTCAAGAAATGAACATGGACTGACGCGCTTTCCATTTTTATCTAAGTTTGCATCTGCAAGCGCTATCTTAACCTTTCGCACCATGCCATCATTGTCTATAACCGTTTCGACAACACGACCTAAGCGCCATTCATTTCGGATAAGATTCTCATCCTTAATGATTACTATGTCACCTACTGAGACATTCCTTTGAGGAGTAGTCCATTTATTTCGTGGCTGGAGGTTTTGAAGAAATTCGACCTTCCACCGATTCCAAAATTCATTCAACAGAAACTGAACACGACGCCAACGTCTCCTGGAATACAGGTCAGTCTTCTGAAAGTTACCTGGGGGAGGTAAAACAACAGCTGATTTCATGGTAAGCAAAGCATTTGGACTTAGAGGTAAAGCAGACGAAGGATCATTTAGATTGTCTACTGTCAAAGGTCTGCAATTGACTATAGCCGAGGCTTCACACATGAAAGTTCTTAAAGATTCATCATCTAAATGAGAACCATTCTGACGGAGCAGAATTGACAATACATTCCTAACAGACCGAATCTGTCTCTCCCAGATTCCTCCCATATGACTGGCTGATGGAACATTTGTTTTAAAGGAAATGTAATCACAACCTTGTTCCCGAAGAAAGAAATTGACCTTACTCTCATCCATTTCAGCAATAGCTTCATTCAATTCTCTTTCAGCTCCAATAAAATTGGTTCCACGATCACAGCGCAACTGTCTGATTGGTCCACGTAACGCAATAAATCGACGCAAAGCATTTACAAAGGAACTTGTATCCAACGAGTTCGCAGTTTCCAGATGGACCGCACGACAACACAAACAAGTAAAAATGACACCATATCGTTTCAATTCCTTGCGACCATCCCTAACTAGCCATGGTCCGAAAAGATCTACACCTACATATGTAAACGGTGGTACTGATTCAAGACGATCCGAAGGCAGATCAGCCATTTTTTGAAACTGGAGTGAACCTCTGAACCTCCTGCAAATCACACACCTGGAGATAAGATTAGAGACAACAGAGCTACATCCAATAACCCAATATCCACTCTCCCTTATTTGGTTAATAGTCATGCCTCGACCTTGGTGATTTGTGCGTTTATGACAATGTCTAACAATTAAATCAGTCAAATGTCCTAATTTTGGCAAAAGAACTGGGTGTTTGACCAAGTCTGAAAGTTGCGCATTCTTTAGCCGGCCACCAACACGCAGAATCCCAGAGGAATCAATAAAGGGGTCTAGTTTGTATAATTTAGAACCTTTAAGTGTCTTGTGTCGAGAAGATTGTTCTTCTCTAGACTGAGGGACACCAACTATTTTGTTTGAATTCAGGTCCTTAATTTCTTGATTAAATGAATCCTCTTGTACCTTTCTAATGATTATATTCTCAGCTTCTTGTAGTTCACCTACACTCGCAGGTTGATAACTTGATAATAAATTTTCTCTAACATAAGTGATAGAAGATACCCTTTTAGGCTTCACCAATGTGGGGTCGCAAAGTCGTTTCATGTACCTAAGGCAAACCGCGACAGCTCGTTTTGCCTGTTGCCAGTCTGAAAAATACCGAAGACGGTCAATTAAGGAAGGCGACTCGTGTTGAGAGGATCGAGTAACTAATGCCTTGACTCGTTTAACTTCTGAGTCATCTGGTTCTATATCATATGCATCCAGGTTACAGGACTTGATATTCTGTTCCCACAGAAAAGCGGGACCATCGAACCATTTCTTAGAACTTGTTAGTTCTACTGCCGTAGCTCCTCTCGAGGCGATATCTGCAGGATTGTCGTTTGATGACACATGGTGCCATTGTGAAAGTTTAGTATGATCTTTGATCTTTTGTACTCTGTTCGCAACAAATACGTGGAAACGTTTTGCTTCATTTGAAATGTACCCTAGAACAATCTTACTATCTGTCCAGTAAATGTGCTCTACATTTTCAAATCCTAGTTCACGTTCCAACAGTGTGCTTATTTTAACAGAAATAAGAGCTGCATTCAGCTCCAAACGAGGTATGGTGATGGGTTTAAGAGGAACAACTCTAGATTTTGCCATCAACAAGGAGCAGTGTACCTTGTTTCTTTGATTTACAAAACGAATGTATGAGCATTGACCATAGCCTTGAGAGCTCGCATCTGAAAAGTGATGTAATTGAACAGATTTGACAGCGCCAAAATCTAGTGGTTTCAAACATCTACTGATTTTCAGATCAGATAGACTTGATATTGACTCACGCCATTCAATCCATCTGTCACGAAGTGAATCTGGTAATGGCTCATCCCATCCAAAATTGTCAGCGCATAATGATTGCAATATTTGTTTGCCTGACAATATCACTGGCGCTATAAGTCCAAGAGGGTCGTATACAGAGCAAACTGTAGAAAGGACACCTCGTCTTGTGAAGGGTCGGTCTTGTAAAAGAACTCGGGATTGCAAAGTGTCTGACTGAACACACCAGAGAACGCCTAAAGCTCTTTCGATAGAATTGTTCTTGTCAAGTAAACTAGAGTTCAGAGTACTTGCTCTATCTTCTGGTTTTATTTGCTCGGTCACTTCATCGGAATTTGAAATAAACTTACAGAGCCTTACGCCAGCCCTTGCAAGCATATTTTGTGCTTTGGTTATCAGTTCAACAGCACTTCGAGCTGTATTCACAGACTTAAGCCCATCATCAACATAAAAGTTTCTATGGACAAAATCAGTCACATCAGCTCCAAAGTCTAATTCGTTGTCTGTTGCTATTTTCTTAAGTGCAAAATTTGCACAACCTGGTGAAGATGATGCCCCAAACAAATGGACAGTCATTCTGTAATCTATAGGACTGGAATCAATGTCTTCACCTTCAAACCATAAAAATCTAAGATAATCCCTGTGTTCAGTTTTAACCTTGAATTGGTAAAACATTTGCTCAATGTCGCACATAAAGGCTATGTTTTCCTTTCTGAAACGACAAAGTACTCCGACCAATAAATTAGTAAGATCTGGACCTGTAAGCAAATGTTCATTTAGGGATTTGCCACAATACTTAGCACTGCAGTCAAATACCACTCTGACTTTGTTGGGTTTTTGTGGGTGGTATACACCATGATGAGGAATGTACCATTTAGCCCAATGTGACTGTTGTATACTACTAGTAGCCACCTTCTCAGCATGACCCCTTTCAATAAGGTTTTTCATGAAAGTAAAGTAATGCTCTCTGTATTTAGAATCGTCCTTCAAGCGCCGTTTTAAACCATTCAAACGCTTTAAGGCCATATCCCTATTATTGGGTAACAACGGAGCATCTTTACAGAATGGGAGAGGCATTTCATACCTTCCATTAACACAGGTGGTTTCGTTGTTCATTATCTCAACGAACCTCTTGTCATAGCAAGAGACTGCACCTTCCTGCTTACTCTCTACAAAATCGGATTCCAAAACCTTAAGGCATTTCTCATAATCAAAGATCTCCTTGACCTTTGTCTTAAGGCTAAAGTGTACATGTTTTTTACCCTTTATACCCCTCTCTGATTCAAAGTGATTAGGCACTTCACATGTCAACACACGATGACATGAACCTACATCGAATGGACCACTTAATTCATCTGTTGACTGACAATCATCTATCAAACCAACAATACCCCACCCCAGATCAGTTCTCTGCGCAAATGGTCCATCATCTACTGGTGCAATTATCTCTCTAGGAATGAGTGCTCTTGCGCAATTATACCCGATCAGCAGACCAATATCGCAATCCTGCTGGGGATAGAGACACTCCGCAATATGCTCCAAATGAGGTATAGACCTTGCAACTTCTGGGGTCGGTATGTGCGAGCGATTTGCTGGCATTATGCTTCTTGTGAAAACTTCTGGAAGAGAGATGCTCATCTCAGTACCTAAACCACGCACTTGTAGGCCATTGATCTTTTTACTGTCAACAATCCTATTTTCTGCATATAACGTAGACAGTGACAATTTTACATCAACACCAACCAAACCTAAGGCCTTGCAAGACTTCTCAAGTACAAAGGTGGTATCTGACTGGGTATCAAGCATAGCATAAACAAGAACTTCCCTTTCAGGTCTGTCTTCATGAGACAGTAGCACTGGAACAACCATGGATACCTTACACGCATTGGGATAGGACAAAAAGGCTGCTCCGCATTTAGAAGGAGCAGGTGTGCCTTGTTGGACATTCGGTTTGTCAAGAGGGGGGCTGTCCTTGAGCTTCCTTACATCTCCATGCAATGAGGAGGGATGATGTTTAGAACATATTTTGCATTGTTTTCTTTGTTTACATTTCCTTGAAATGTGATCATCACCGAAACAAGCATAACAGAGACGTTTCTCCCTAATAAATGCCTTCCTATCAAGGAGAGACTTATTCAAAAATAAACTGCACTCATCTAAATCATGAGACCCTTGACATATATGACATTTGATATTGTTTGCTTTAGGAGTAGGGTCCTCTGTGGCCTTCAATTGGAATGAGCGACTATCGCTTAATTTCCTTTCAGGCCTTTTAGAAGAAGATTTGAAGGTCTTGCCTTCATCCGAAGTCTTCTGACTCTGTAAGGACGTGATTGGATCATTTGCAATTCTGGCCTCATTTGCAACAAACTGAGCAAATTCCTGAAATGATGGGAATTGACCCTTTGAATCTTTCCAATTTGAGACAATCCTTGCCCACCTTACAATTAACCAGTCCGGCAGTTTTGAAAGTAATTTCTTGTTCTCTCTGTCATCATTAAGAACCCTTAAGCTACTTATACTCTGCATAGCAATTTGGCACTGCAACAAGAAATCTGAATACCTTTGAAGACCTTTAGAGTCTCGAGACTGTATTTTGGGCCATCGTTCTAATTTGTCCCTGAATGCATTTGATATGACAAATTGGTCTCCGTATCTGGAATCTAAAGTGTGTTTAGCTTGCTCGTATGCGTCATCAGTGCATAGGAGGAAGCAACCTTCAACAACCTCTTTTACAGATTCACTCAAATATCGTTTAAGGTAGTATATCCTCTCGGAAGGGGGGATATTGCTCTTTTCAATAAGAGTTTGGAACGCTGCCTTCCATCCAGGATATTCAAGAGGATTTCCTGAAAATATGCCTGGTTCAGGAGTAGGCAAACGACTCAAATTTATTTGCCTAGCGAATGCATCAACAATATGTAACAGGTCTGGATTTTGGTTATTTGTACTATTTTGCAGACTAGTTTTACGGTCAGAAGGCTGAAACTCTGTCTTGAATAGAGTTTTAACATGTGTATGTGGGTTTGAAATCGGAATTTGTTGGGTACCGTGTGACCAAGTAAACTGAGTATTTGTGTAGGAAGGATGGTTTTGAGAAACAAACTTGTCAGCATTTGGGTTTAGTGTAGAAGAACTGACAGCAGAGGAGACAAAAGGAGAAGAGTGTAGCACCGTAGAACCATGACAGACTGCTGGAGACGAAATTTGATCAACCTTGACAAAAGATCTTGGGGCTTCAATCTTTATGTTAGAAATATCTGGCATTCCTGACAATTTCTGAGTAACCATATCCTGTTCAGGCTGAGGACTAATTTCATCATTCTTACTTGACGGCAAAAGCATGTTGTTAGTCTTTAGGGGTTCAACATAATCATCAACATTTAAGGCATCATACTGCGCTTGAGCAATAGCCATTTGCTTCATTAGCCTGATTCTCTCATATTCTGCCTTAACCCTAGACTCGACATCAACATATTCTAACTCAGCTTGTAACATTGCCTTCCTAGCCGCTGCTTCCGAAAGTTTTGAGACATTGGACCTTTGAGACGACTTACTGACCCGAGACTTACGCGACGTATTACTGACATTTGACTTAGCACTAACGCATGACTTACGCGAAAAATACGATCCCGCGTCATCTTCTGCAGTTTCTAAATCTCGCACGCGACTCGAAATCTGTTTCAGAATTTCTTGGTGTTCTAATTCAACTTTGTCAAATGTTGCGCCTTCCATGTCGATATCTTCTTTAAAAGATTTAAGTTTATCAAAAGCAGTTGTTAAATTTTCCAAAGATTCAGTAATAAGATTTCTATGTTGTTTGATTACACTAGTGTTTTGGCTATCTGAGATTAAAGAAAGTGCTTGACCGTAATGACGACGCCATGCAGAAAGCGAGGACTTAAAATTGCTTTCGGCTACTGATAATTGATATTCAAAACCCTTTTCGGTCAAAGTTCGATCTCGCGACTCCGATTCTGACTCAAACATGTTTAGGCCTTCACAAAATAACAGTAATCGCAAATAAGATACACAAATATCTAAATGTAAAAATAACTATTTCACTAAGAGCATGACTGGGCAATCCCTGCCAATGCTGAATGTCATATAACTATTATGTTGTGCATGACTGGGCAATCCCTGCCAATGCAAAATGTCATATAACTATTATGTTGTGCATGACTGGGCAATCCCTGCCAATGCAAAATGTCATATACCTATTATGTTGTGCATGACTGGGCAATCCCTGCCAATGCAAAATGTTCAGTAAGTCACTTGCATTGTTTCACAATCAGGTTACAAATTGAAACAAGCCACGAATTTGACAGATTTTGACTAGGATGGATCCCGTCCTGTAGTAAACTAAAGTTGATTGAATATCGGGCTTCCTTTCCCTTTGGTTTACGGCTTCTCAGAAGATCCAAGTTCAGTTTCGGGCTGAAGCTATTCACCGAAGAATTAAGCTCGTCAATAAACCGATTTACAGCATCGATGGTTCTGACTAGTTGTTCATCCTCATTTTTAAATTGTTCCGGCTGTGTGTGACCCTTTAATTTGTTCCAAGTCTGGATCGAGTAGTATGGGATGTGAAGAACAGTGCAATTCACATTCAATTCCCGACACAGATCAACAATTTTCTGGTAGTTGTCCTTCAAATTTGTAACCGTGACGTCAAGGGGTGAACGCAGACGTATAAATTTCTTCTCTTTGACAGTCAAATCGCATGTCCCTACCAAGATATACACGCAATTTCTCTTGTCATTCAATAATGAACGTTTGTCCCTTGTGAGCTTTTGAAGAATCTGGGCTGAGGTGACACCTGATTTATACAGCCACTGTATGCTGGATTGAACCTTTGATTGTTTGTTTACAACAGATTTAATGTAACGTCCTTTACTGTCACTAATAACAATTGGCCTTTTGGTTAGCTGTCGGGGTTCGTCCTTTTGAGAATTCTTCTGAACATATTTCTTTAATCTGTTGTTACTCATCTGGCGAGAGTTCGACTATAGCTACAGCAACAACTGAGACAGCTTAGAGTTGACAGGATTTTATTTCGTGACTCAGGATAATTCCAACAAATTCGTCGAACTGAAAATACAAATTATTATCGATAAGACAAAGTACGAAACTTATTGGTGGCGATTCGACATACGACCGACATTCGACAATTAGACGCAAAAGAGCCAACTCACTTGAACAGTGAGAACGATAGACAGCTAATTAATCAAATTACCTCTTTGGGCCTAGAAAAAGTGTTGCTAATAGCTGTTATTTTCGCAAGAATCGCAGTTTTATAACGCAGTCACATGCGGGAGCTGACAAAACGGAAGTTCCGCGCGCGGTGTCACACTAGTTATAATTCAACGACCGTCACAATAACTGTTAATTATACTTCACACCTCTGCTATGGTAGTTCTGTTCATAGGCTATTACGAAATATTGATACTTTTATTTGACAGTAAATCGGGAGGAACAAGCAACAACAACCAAATTATAGACTAGGTATCGAATAAGTTTTATAATTAATAAACCGGAATCTTTATCATTCAACAGCTATTTTTATGCCCGCGTATCGAAAGATCGGGGGCATTTTGTTTCACTTGTGTCCGTCTGTCCGAAAACTGTTCTTGTCTTTTCTCAAAAAATATTTAACATACAAAGATCAAATATGATATGCAACTTCCTTTAAATGATATCTATCTGTTCCGTGCAATTTGGCCTTCCTCGAGGTAATCTGTTAACCCATATCAACCTTTTACACAAAAAAAGTAGTCTTATGATCTTCGCATTGTTGGCATCACTTTGTTTTGTTTTGTCTGCTTCCGGAAATTTCATAGACATCAGTTGTCCGACCGCTAGCCTTATTTCTGAAATATCGACCTCTACGGCTCGCATGCATGCGTTGTCCATCTCCGTCAATATTTATTTCGTTCACCCTCTTAGAACTAAATTTTGATTGTCGTTCCGTTTCTCGTAATACTATACTAGGACAAAAAAGATACGCAACCCCAATTTTTCATTATATTTTCGATAAAATATGTTTTTAATGGCTGTTGAGTACATTTTTGATATACCTGCATGCATACGCATACAGTGCCATTTTCTTCAGATGTCGTACATTCATCACGTGATACATGTTAAATTGTTAAAAACTGATTATCCCCTGCCGTGTTTTCTAGATGACTACTACCAAAACAAATTTTCACAAAACACAAGCTAGAACATAGACAAAGAAGACGCCAAAGCGTACACACACTCTTCACTACGCTACGCATAGCAAGGCTAGGCCAAAACCAGCGCCTTACTGCAGTTCAAATGTTGTTGGTGGGAAAAGTTCAAAATATTGTCGCAAGACATTGATTGGGCAAAAAATCGACACATTTTTGACTGTATACGTTGTTGGCTCTCAATTGGATCACAACCGATTGAGCACGAGGCAGACGTGCAAGAGATATGACGTCAAGACAGGACCGAATAATAACGTTAACCCCTTTACGGGATAGGTTTAAGACTACAACGGAGACCGCTAATAACTCGTATGGACTTCACAACATTCAAATATCGGACAAAATTGAACGAAACAGATTGTTTTTTTCGACCTCCGTCCAATTTTTTTGTCGTATTGTGTTTACGCTCGGTTTAAACTGGGTGTTTTCTTACTAATGAAATTGACTACCAACAAGATTTTGTGAACTTTACAAGGTGAAATGTTATTGCTTTAAATGTATTAAGTTTTGTTTTAATCTGAATTGATGTCTTTGCGTAAGAAGGAATTGAAAATGAAGTTGCGTTTCTTTTTTTGTTTCAGTATATGTTGTTCAGAGACTCTAAGAGTTCTTCATCTTTACACTTTTGTTCGAGGAAGGGTTTAATTTCCCGCTGACTAGTGTTGTGAGATAGTCCTGTCGTAACCGTTCTGATAAAAAGAGCGTACTAGTAAATTGCTGTATATCATGTCAACAGAACTGTTTCGATGCATGCACAACCTACTGTCGTAATTCGAAAGCACTCATCAGGAATTTAGCTGAAGTTTCTTTGCTATTCTATGCCATTTGACCCAGTTCATTGTTAAGTTCTGTTGCTGATTTTTCACTGTAGTGCGCCCTTAGTATTTCAATGCAACTTCCTAACGATAGTTTCTCCTTTTCCTGAAGGAAGTGTCGCAGACCGGACGTAGGAGGAATTACCTTTACCATCTCGTTCCCGTTTTCAATCTTTTGCCTTAATGACATATATGAAATACCGGACCTACAGTCAATCTTTCCTGCTATTTTGAATTCCTTCCTAAACGATGAGACCTTTGTTGTACTGTCGCTCTCTGAAGTTACCGAAGTTGTGATTGGTTTCTTCTCCAGCGTCTCCATAAGGGAGTGGATAGCCAACAATTCCCCATCCCTATCCTTAAGCTTAAGCTAAAAACTGGTTGTGCACTAAAGTAACCGCTTGTAGCTTAGTGACAGGCTCTAAGTCATCTGCATCAACAGTGTTCACGTTATAAGTCCTTTTAACAGCCCGGCATTTGCACCAAAAATCCCATCTTCGCAAGCCAAGGGTTACATCTACGACAAAACGTCGTATCTGTATTCAGCATTGGCGTATTCAGTCTAGTTTTCTTGGTGTCCTAGACAGCGTTTTCATTGGTTCCAGCGAGACCTCCCTGGTGCCAATCAGATTGATCGATACATATATTTGTTATCGATACATATATTTGTTACTAGTAAATGATTCATGGCAACGGACGGGAAAAGGCATTGCATGTGCAACTCAAAAACGCGAAGATGAGCGATTTTCCTAAGGATTGCACTGCAATAGACAGCAATTTTCTATCTTTATTCGACGAACTATTATACTTTGACAACTCGACCAAAAAGCAGCTAATTGTAACCTGATCCGTATGACGTAAAACGCGAAACAGAATGCGCTTCAATGACGCCATTGATTATGGACGAAATATCGTCAAATGCGTTTAGAACGCGACGTTTGATTGATTACTACTCCATTACAACCAGCAGGACAACCGCCAGGTGGCGATTCGCGATTTCATGAAAATCCAACTAAATCCGTTAAGGGTGAATATAGGTGGGTAAACCACGTAGGTGGGTTCAACCTTGGCTAGTGAGATGGAAAAAATCTTAGCACGTACAGGCAATATTACTTCTATCATCTCTGGTGATTGATCGAATCCCGGACGAGTCCCCAAATAAGTAACGTGTATATGCCCAGGTGCCGTAAGGACTACAAGGGAATGAAAGAAAAATAAGATGAAACCAATTTTCATGAGCAGCAGCACTCTCTTTCACAGAGACTCTTGCATATCGCCTTTGTTGTGAGATCGGAAGAATATAAAAATAGTCCCATTTTAATATGAGGAATAATAAGAAAATAGTCCCATTTTAATTTGATCAATGCTTAAATTTGAGAGAGAACGTCTTATGCAAACAGAATAATATTTTCTTTCTCTAATGTATGATAGAAGAAATGAAACGGTTACAAAGTAATTAAAGACGTTATCCTTCGTTAGACCAGTCCACGATTCGTGGACTCTGTCCGACGTAGCCCCTTGCAGAGATGACAATGTGAAGCGCAACGAACGATCACTCTGCGAAAAAATGGAGTAGCATTAGTTTACTTCTAAATGGCAGATAAATTACGCCAATACCCGGATGTGATTGGTGGTACTCTATTTAGCTCATCAGGCAAATTCGAATAGAACGAAACAGAACAGGTCAGTTCTACATACGATTTAATGATAACAAAGTGCCTTTGAAAATTATGCCGGGTCAGTAAACTTGCTCACAAGTTTAACAAAATGTGACCGAAGTGTGGCATTATACATGTTGAAAATAGCTGGTAGTTGTACACTGGTGGGAATATCCGCCATTGACATACTAACAGATAAGTTACTTTACCCATCTCGCTATAAAGTTGTACTTTCAAACACTTTCTTAGGTCACCGATTTCTTTTATTTCACTCAGAGCCGTCTCTGTAAGACTGTTTTGATCTACAAGTATAAAGTTTGTTTCACCATTGATTCCCATGGTCTCCGTTTCGTCTTTGATTTCATTAGACGTGCCTGTAATTATCTTTCTTTGAAAGATTTGAAGACTGGATTACTGATGTCAGGTGTTTCACAGTAGTCTATGTACTGATTCACAGGAAGGGTTACTTCTGATTAAGCCTGGACTGGTTTATATTCAAGTGTTCATTGCATTGAATATATTGTCGGGGAGGATGAAATTGCTCATATCGACATAGACGTCACTAACTAATGTTTGCACAAGACGGAACGAGTTGTGTACACGACAAACTACGAACGCGCATAACAAAATACTAATGCACATAACGAACTGTAAAGTCTACACAACAAATGGCTATTACTATATCACGCACTGATCTTTGTTAGATTTTCTCGTTCTCGCTTTAAACTTTTCCATTTCCAAGTCGACTCGTCATCGATTTCTTGAACTGCATGGACAATTTTTATAAAGAAACATTGTTTTTGGAAATCGTTCAGTTTCTTACAAATGTTGCACTTCTCTGTGCAAGCCGGACATTTCTTGGGTCACATTTTTTACAGTTTACATGTATTTGTTAAGGTTTTTAGCTCCACTGGCCGAAGGCCAGCGGGGCTTATGTCATGGCCCTGTGTCCGTCGTCCATCCGTCCGTGCGTAAACTTTTTCTTTAAACATCTTCAAAACTATTGGACCAATGTCAACCAAACTTCACAGGAATCTTCCTTATTTGAACCTTTTCCAAATTCCTTCGAAAATAAATTCCGTGCAGAACTTTAATTTTAATTAATTAAATTAAATTTTCGAAAAATCTTTAAAAATCTTCTCCAAAACTATTGAACCAATTCCAACCAAACTTCACAGGAATCTTCCTTGCATGAACCTCTTCCAAATTCCTTCAAATAAATAAATTCCGTATAAAACTGAAATTTTAAATAAATCAATTGAATTGAATTTTCAAAAATATCTTTAAAAATCTCGTCCAAAACTACTGGACCAATTATACCATACTTTACAGGAATCTTCCTTGCATAAACCTTCAAAGCAATTAATTCCGTGCGGAACTGAAATTTTAATTGAATTAAATTTTCGAAGACCCTTCAAAAATGTTCTTCTCCAAAACGCCTGATTGGATTTCATTTTAATTTAGCCTAAATGTTCAATACACAATTCTTCATTAGATTCTGTGATTTTTTTTTATATCGGATTAAAAACTAGACCTCTGTTGTATTCCTTGAAGAATTTCGTAGTCTCAGAGTGTAAAGTCTAAAAGCCAGTAGAGCGTTACAGGGCCATCATGGCCCTCTTGTTGTGACCTGATGTTGCTGGGCTGGTTTAGGATTTGTTCCTTTTACTTGCTAGCTCCACTAGCCGTCAGGCCAGCGGGCTATTGTCATGGCGCTGTGTCCGTCGTGCGTGCATCGGTCCGTCCATAAACTTTTTCTTTGGAAGTTTTGTCAAAAACTAATGGATGGATTTCAACCAAACTTCACAGGAATGATCCTTGGGTGACCCTCTCTCAGATTCCTTCAAAGAATTCTGATTGAAGCCGAAAGTCTTTGAGTTATTGTCCAGCAAGATTAACCCGGGACATCTGCATATGTAATGACCCCACTTCGCCTTTGTTTTGTTAAGTCGCTCAACTAACGGACTTTGCGCACGAAAATTAAGTTGTCCCGGGTTAACCTTGCTGGACAATATCTGCCCTTAAATGTCAAAAATGGCCGTGTTGACTTTGTTTTCACTCTAGCAACTACAAATATTGACCAATCAAGACACAACTTGGATAGAATGATGGCGACAATAAGATCTTGCCTTTGTGTAATTTTCAGCTTGTTTCGAGTTTTACATCATGGGTTATGTCCCATTGAAATTGACAAAAATTGCCATTTTTGGCTTTATTTGGACATGTTTACACTGTAGCAACCACAAATACTGACCAATCAAGACAAAAAAAGGACAGAATGTTGGTGACCATAAGACCTTTGTCTTGGTATGATTTTGCTTGATCTGAATTTTACATCATGAGTTATGTGCCATTGGAATTGAGAGAATTGCCAATTTCGACTTTATTTTCACTCTTATAACCCTAAGTATTAATCGATCGATACAGAACTTTTCCAGAATCTTACTGACCATAAGATCTTACATGCTTAACAACTGAAATCACAATCTAATTGAAATATAGATCCTATCTTTCAGTAGGATCTAACGACGACTCGTTGAGGGTCATCTTCTGTGACCTTTCTTTGGACCAATCAGACTTAACTTTGGAAAAGTTGAAAGATTTTTCGCATGCGCACGGGCATGCGCACTACCGTGCACACTACACTTCCGTTTCTAACGATAACTAGTAGCCATGGACGCCTCCAGTGTGGTGATTTCACTACAAGGACAAAGACCAAAGTCCGTTAATTTTGAGAGCAAAGACATGGCATTTATGAAGCAGATAGTCTTCTGCATGGCAGCAACAGCTCAACACAATCATCACGCCAACCCGAAACAAAGCGATGTTAACTTATAAACGTATAACGTCGGTGGGGAGTCAAAACCTCGTAACTCCAGCTTTTTCAAGCTGTAGTTACGAGGGTTTGGCTCCCCATCCACGATAAACTATATATTGGCAATTTGAATCATCATTTTACAGATTCCCAAATAGCTCAGTCGGTAGAGCGTCCGACCCTTAAACCTAATGACCAGGGATCGACTCCCACCGTGGCACCATATTTTTTTCCTACTATGTATTTTATATTTTTCTAACTAAAAGTTTCTAGAAATCACGGATATAAAAACATAATTGGTAATTGTATTTTCATTTCGTTTTTGCAATTTCTAGAATAATTTGGTATGGAAAAATGTAATAAAAATGATAAAAAAATAGGGGGACAAAAAGATGAAGTCGGCGCGATGTTTGATCCTCTAATCTGCGGTTTTCAAGTCGGCAGCTCTACCAACTGAGCTAATCTGAGTACTACTGAAATTGTATACCAATTGTCAATTTATAGCTTATTTATGTTCAAAATTACACACCGCTCTACTTTGGGTTAGCACAATGATCACACAAAACTGCCACTTAGTACAGTGCCAAAAATATACCGAAACCTATCCACTTCATTAATAAATGCCATATCTTTACTCTCAAAACTAACGGACTTTGCTCTTTGCTCGGTGTCAAGCGCGTGTCTATCGACCGCAGCCATTTTGGTGTTGTTGTCAGGGACAATTAAAAGACTTGCGTTTGCAACGAGCGTTTTGATTGGTTTGTGTAAAAATATACTGAACAAAAATGAAAACGCTACACCTACTTTGCTTGCCACATTTCTTCTAAAGACAACAAGTACAAAAATCAAATGAAAGTGTTTCGCATTGTTCATTGATTTGGTTATGCCAAGCACTAAACGTTTTGTGGATCTTAATTACGGGGATGAAAAACGGACTCTTTAAATGTGACAGGGGTCCGTTTTTCAGGTGTACAATTTGAACGGAAATTTTACACAATTCAAACCTTCAGAAATCAAAGCTGAAGAATGCAAACCATGCCGGACTATACGGAATGGTAGTCTGACAATTTACCAGTCAGGAAATGTAAAGAAGCTTGCATAACATTGTTTCAGAATTTAGAAAATGATGTTTGAAAAGCAGAATTTTCATTATGTTCCAAAACTTGAACATTTTACAATGTAATCTCCATAGGACATTGAAATCACTATTGCATGGACATCTGGGGACAATCCAAGTCGAATAAAGCGTTCAAAAATCCCTTGCAAGGCCTGCATGATGTTGCAAAAAACCCAATCGAAAATCGTGATAAATTTGTGAATACCAAACATTTTAAATTCCCTATTTGTTTATGTAAAAGGGAGGTAATTCGCAAAATTGACAAATTAGACCTTGGTTTTAGAGCTTGCTACAAGAGATAAGTGAGATTTTAAGTGTTTTTATTGCAACCCAGATATGACCCTTTCCGAAAGAATAATGAAGCGTTTTCTGCGCATGCGCATATGCGGCATTCGATGAAATTAGCTCTAAACGCATTAAGGGCTATAACTCTGACATTAAAGAAGACAAGGCAATGAAATTTCGACAAAACGATTGCTGAAAGCCTGGGAAATAACGTCAAAATATATTTCATGCTATTAGTTCGATACTTTTCCAGAAATAAGAAATTTTGCAGTGTAGCGTTTTCACTTTTTTTCAGTATAGAAAAAAAATGGAAATTCTCAGGTCACAGAAGATGACCCCTAATGCGCGATCTTCAGATGTAACATTATGAAATTATGTTATCTGGATTCATTCAGATTGCTGAAATCAGTGATGTAAGCAGTCATGCATTTGCTTGTATGAGCAACATGAACTTTTGAAATTGCATTCAACAAGACAAACAATTCAGGCCTGTGGAGCGCTTCCAGACCGCCAGGGCTGTCTAGTTTTTAGCTCCACTGGCCTTCAGGCCAGCGGGCTATTGTCATGGCGCTGTGTCCGTCGTGCGTGCGTCCGTCCGTCCGGCCGTCAACTTTTTCTTTAAAAATCTTCTCCTCAGAAACTACTAGATGGATTTCAATCAAACTTCACATGAATGATCCTTAGGTGGTCTTCTATCAGATTCCTTCAATTAATTTTGATTGAACCAGAAAATCTCGAGTTATCTGCCCTTGAATTAAAAAATGGCTGTTTTGACTTTGTTTTCAAGCTAGCACTTACAAATATTGCCCAATCAAGACAAAACTTGGTCAGAATGTTGGTTACTATAAAAGCTTGCTTGAGTGCAATTTTCAGCTTGATCTGAACTTTATGTCATGAGTTATGTGCCCTTGAAATTGATAAAATTGTCATTTTTGGCTTAATTTTGAATTCGTTTCACTCTAGCAACTACAAATATTGACTAATCAAGACTAAACTTGGACAGAATGCTGGTAACTATAAGATCTAACCTTGGTATAATTTTCATCTTGATTGGAATTTTATATCATGAGTTATGTGCCCTTGAAATTGACAATTTTGTCATTTTCGGCTTAATTTTGACTTTGTTTCACTCTAGCAACTACAAATATTGACCAATCAAGACAAAACTTGGACAGAATGTTGGTGACTATGAGATCTTGCCCTGGTAAAATTTTCAGCTTGATCTCAATTTTATATCATGAGTTATTTGTCCTTGAAATTGACAAAATTGTCATTTTCGGCTTTATTTTGACCTTGTTTTCACTATAGCAACTACAAATATTGACCAATCAAGACAGGACATAGACACAATATTAGTGACCATAAGATCTTGCCAGAGTGTAATTTTCAGCTTAATCTGAATTTTACATCATGAGTTATGTCTACTTGAAATTGACAAAATTACCATTTTTGACCTTATTTTTACTCAAACAACCATAAATATCTACCAATCAACATGAAACTTTCACATAATCTTACTGGCCATATAGATCTTGCATGGGTGTAATTTTCAGCATCATCTGAATCTTAATAGAATCTCAGGCCTGTGGAGCGAATCAAGACCTTCAGGTCTTCTAGTCTAATGACATCAACAGGAATTTCTCCTATAGTCTTGTTTCTTGCTGATTTCTGCTGCCCTACACATGTCTTTTATTATACCTCCACCTACGAAGTAGAGGGGAGTATTTTGGTTTCACCATGTCTGTCTGTCCGTCCATCTGCTCGTCCGTAGACTTTCGATTCCGTGCCCTATTTCTAGAACTGTTTGACCTAGGATCATGAAAGTTTACAGTTGTTGCCCATTACGAAAGGAGGTTCACTATTGTTTTTGGATCATGATGGTCAAAGGTCAAGGTCACAATTGGACTTTAAATATCTGTTTCCATGCTCTTTATCAAGAACCGTTTGACCGAGGACAATGAAACTTTACAGTTATTGCCCTTGACCCAATGAGGTGCCCTATTGTTTTTGGGTCATGAAGGTCCAAGGTAAAGGTCACAATTGGACTTGCTTAAAATCCGTTTCCGTGCTCTTAGTCAAGAACCATTTGACCTTTAGCACTTTTTTGTCAGTCACAACCCGCTAGTTGTGGTATTTGTCCGCCTTGTGACAGTTGATTCAGACTTTCACTTAAGTTTTCTCAGTTTGCTATCAATAAAAATGGTTGCGGGAGTGAAGTTCTCAAGCAACAATTTTAGACATTTTGTCGACTTGCATGGCACACACGTAAAAGGCGAAATCTAAACGAAAGGAAATAACTTTTCTCGAACACGACTCAAGTATATGCTATCAAACAACTGCAGTGAATACTGCCATAAACTCTTCTTTTTTTTATACGCCCGAAGTGTCGTATTACAGGCCTCCTAGTGAAACCTTTAAAACCTTTAATTTCAGAGCAAACCTTTAAAACCTTTACATTTTCCCAGAAAACCTTTAAAAAGCCAAAATAACCTGTAATTCTCTCTCAAAATCTTTATATTTGCTCTGACTGGTTGCCGTCCAAGCTTTAAGATAGCAATGTACTTAGTTCTGCATTTTCCCTTCTTTTATGTAATGTCTTACTATGCAGATATCTTCAGAATCCTCCAAATCTGACATAAATTTTTAAAATGTTCTTGGGGGAGACCCCCAAAAACCCCTTATTAGAGGGTCGCATAAAAATGACTTTGGTTATGATCGTGTTTTTCCTGACAAAAAAGGCCTTTATTTACTCTGTATTTCGTCGCATTTTACACTAAAAGGCCTTTATTTTCACACATTAGAACCTTTATAAAAACCTTTATTTTTGTTTTGGTATGCTAGGAGGCCTGGTATTATGTTATGGCCCCGGTCGTTCGTCCGTCTGTCCGTCCGTTAGCAATTTCTTGTGTGCGCAACTCCTACAGTTTCGATCGGAATTTGATCCAACTTGCCACAATGAATCTCCGACCATGGTGTCTAGTTGTGCACACCACTTACGGAATTCAGATAACTTCCTTCTTGAATTATCTGCCCTTGAATTTAAGGGAAAATGATTATGCCCATTTTCTCAAAAATGCACATTTCCTCGTGTGTGCAACTCCTACTGTTCCAACCAGAATTTAATCAAACTAGCCACAATGAATCGTTGTGGTGTCTGTTTGTGAAAACAAAATTTCGAAAACATTTCATGTTTGAATTATCTGCCCTTGAATTGACAGAATGGCCAATTTTACTGACAAGCCCCTCTCGGGCGTATATGCTCTGCGAAGCTATTTTTTGGTAAAAGTCTTTAAATGGAAAACTTGTGAAAACATAATATATCACAGTACAATAACATGACAACATAATAGACAATAAAATAGAGTGCATAATATACTCTCTGCATGTAGATCTATCTATACCTCACGATAAATGACCTGGCGCAGCAGCCCATGCTAATCGAATGGAATGCTCTGCCAGGTCAATTCTTGTTCGCTATACACCCTGCACAATATCATGGTTTAGATTGTTGATATTGATTAGATCTACTCGGCCAATGGCCATTCGATCAATAAGTGGTTGGTTGAAATTGAAAGAGGCACATGTGTCATTTGCGTCACCCATTTTTTTTACTTCAACAATCTGTAAACATAGGTTAATTCATGATTTGCTGATCTAGAAAGTGACAAACTGCTGAAAACTAAGTAGATCTATTTGTTGAATCTAGAAGATGGTGACCCTTTCCCAAACGACAAAAATTTAGGATGATTCAATATGAATGCTGCTGCAGACGACAAAATGGATGATATTAAAGATATGATTTGTGTGCAATATGGCACAGAAAATATTGAGACAACAGAAGAAAATGCTGATCATCAGCATTATCTCTTTGTCCCATTGTTTTCCCAAGTATTTTCTAGAGATAATAGGGACGTCAAAACCAGGTCTTGTTTGGAAAAGTGTTAAGGTAGTCTGGAGCTTTTCGGCTACGTCTTGGTCTACAAAGTGGCGATTGTCCATCTGATGGTGGTGATGTAGTAACGATATCCTCAGTTAACGTGGGCATGGGAAGTGATTCTGGTTCAGAACTCGGATGGTGTACCTGACAATTTTCTTCGTGTGGTGTAGAATGATTTGTTAGTAACTCAAGAATTTTCATGGGTACTAGGGGTGACATAAGCTTGTCATTAGTGGTTACATCATCGCCTTCATCAAAGGAACCATTGTGATACGACATCGGGCGGGGTCATTTTGTACGGTACAGAGAAACATTTACATGATCGTAGAGTGATCCACTAAACCGCTTAATGCGACATCATTCGCCATCAACTGACACAACTAGATATCGATTTCGGCACTTTGTCTTGTCTTTATCACCGTACAGGTACACAATGTCTCTAACTTTAACACAACGCGTTTGAAGAGGAATGATTTTATTGGGCACATTGCTTTTAGCTCACCTGAGCAAGTAGTGCTCGAGGTGAGGTATTGTGATCGGTCTGTTGTCCGCCGTCCGTCAGTCCGTCAACTTTTTACAAATAAATCTATTTTATTTTATTCTAGTATTACGCAGAATTCAACCAAACTTCATACATTTGATCACTAGGCAATTCTTTTTAGCTCACCTGAGCACAAAGTGCTCGAGGTGAGGTATTGTGATCGGTCTGTTGTCCGGCGTCTGTCTGTCTAACTGTCCATCTGTCCATCCGTCAACTTTTCACAAAAAAATCTTCTCCTCCTAAAGTACTTGGTAGAATTCAATCATATTTCACACATATGATCTATTGGTCATGCGTTTTCAAAATACTTCAAAGAATTTGAATCGGGGCCATAATGGGGTCAAAAAGTAGGTCACTGGGTCAAATCTTCTTTCTGCTCTAGGGGCCTCATTTAATGCTCAATCGTTGTGAAAATTGATCAGAATATTCGTCTTGATGATATTTAGGTCATGATAAAAAATAGGTCAAGCCAGGTCAATAACTAGGTCACTAGGTCAAATATTGTAAAATCCATCTTTTTACACTGGAAGTGCCAATTTTGGTCCAAACTTTGTAGACTTTGTCATGAATGTTTATTTTGATGATATCAAGGTTAAGTCAAGAAGTGGGTCAAGCTAGGTCATTAAGTAGGTCAAGAGGTCAAATCTTACAAAATCCTTTATTTTGCTCTGGAAGTGCCAATTCTTGTCCAAACTTTGTCGAAATTGTCCTCAATGTTTATCTCGATTATATCTATCAAATGATGAAAAGTGGGTCATACAAGGTCAAAGTCTATGTCACAAGGTCAAATCTTTTAAAATCCTTCATTTTGGCCCGGACATGGCAGTTTGGGCCCAAACTTTCTCAAAATTGTCCTGAATGTTTATCTTGATGATATCTAGGTTATGTCAAGAAGTAGTTCATGCCAGGTCGTAAACTAGGTCACGAGGCCAAATCTTGTAAAATCCTCCCTTCTCCTCTGGAAGTGCCAATTGTTGTCTAAACTTTGTCAAAATTGTCCTAAATGTTTATCTTGATGATATCTTGGTCATGGTCATGGTCAAAGATGGGTCATGCAAGGTCAAAAACTAGGTCACAAGGTCAAATATTACAGAATCCTTCCTTCTGCTCTAGAGATGCCAATATTGCCCTAAAACTTTGTCAAAACTATCCTAAATACTTATCTTGATATCTAGGTAATGTTGAAAGTGTGGGTCATGTAAGGTCAAAAACTAGGTCATTGGGTCAAATCTTGTTTTTTCTTTAAGAACGAAAACATATACTCAAACATTTTGAAAATTGTTTATCTTGTCGAAATTTGGGTCATTTTAAAAGTGGGTCATGTGAGGTCAGAAACTAGGTCACTAGGTCAATTCTTGTTTTCCTCTTAGAACCAAAATATTTACTCAATCATTCTGAAAATTCAGAATGTTTATCTTGGCGATATCTTGGTGATATGAATAACAGGTCATTTGAGGTTAAAAACTAGGTCACTAGGTCAAATTTTGTTTTTGCTCTAAGAACCAAAATATTTACTTTATCATTGTGAAAATTGTTCAGAATGTTTATCTCGATGATATCTTGGTGATGTGAAAAGTGGGTCATGCGAGGTCTGAAACTAGGTCACTAGGTCAAATCTTGTTTTTGCTCTAGGAACCAAAATATTTACTTTATCGTGGTGAAAATTGTTCAGAATATTTATCTTGATGATATCTGGTCAATGTAAAAAGGGGGCCATGTGAGGTCAGAAACTAGGTCACTAGGTCAAATCTTGTTTTTCCTCTACGAACCGAAATATTTACTCAATCATTGTAAAAATTCAGAATGTTTATTTTGACAATATCTGGGGCATGTATAAAGTGGGCCATGGGAGGTCAAAATATAGGTCAAATTTTGTTTTTTGCTCTAAAATATCAAAATATTTATTCATCATTGTGAAAATTGCTTATCTTGATGATAAATGGTTCATGTAGAAAGTGGGTAATGTTAGGTTTAAAACTAGGTCAAAAGGTCAAATCTTGTTTTTGCTCTAAGAACCTAAATATTTACTCATAGTGAAAATTGTTCAGAATGTTTATCTTAATGATATGTAGGTCATGTAAAAAGTGGGTCATGGGAGTTTGAAGATTTCAAGATGTTTGTCTCAAAGTCCTCTCAGGTGAGCGATGCAGGGCCATCTTGGCCCTCTTGTTCAAATACTCCAAAGAAATGGAATCGGGGCCATAATGAGGTCAAACAGTAGGTTGCTAGGGCAAATCTCTTTTTTGCTCTAAGGGTCACATTTTTTGCTCAATTCTTGTGAAGATGGACAGAATTTTTATCTTGATATTTACATCATGCAAAAAAATGCCCGGTCAAAAACTAGGTCATTAGGTCAAATGCAAAATCCATCCTTTTACTCTTGAAGTGCCAATTTTGGCACAAATGTTCTCGAAATGGTCCTGAATGTTTATCTTTATGATAACAATGTCATGTCAAGAAGTGGGTCATGCCAGGTCATTAACTAGGTCTCGAGGTCAAATTGTATAAAACCCTTCCTTTTGCTCTAGAAATACCAATTTTTGTCCTTTTTTGTCAAAATTGTCCTTAATGTTTGTCTCGAGAATATCTTGGTCATGATCAGAAATGGATCATGCGAGGTCAAAAACTAGGTCACAAAGTCAAATAATTTTTTATCCTTCCATTTACTCTGAAGATGCCATTTTTGGTCCCAACTTTGTCGAAATTGTCTCGAATGTTAATCTTGATGATATCTAGGTCATGTGAAGAAGTGGGTCATGTCATGTCATTAACTAGGCCACAAGGTCAAATCTAATACAATCCTTCCTTTTGCCGTAGAAGTGCCCATTTTTGTCAAAACTTTGTCAAAATTGTCCTAAACGTTTATCTTGATGATATCTGGGTCATGTTAAAAGTAGGTCATGCAAGGTCAAAAACTAGGTCACTTGGTCAATTCTTGTTTTTGCTACTGGAATCAAATCATTTACTAAATCACTATGAAAATTGTTCAGAATATTTATCTTCTTTTGCTTCTTCGATGTCATATGCTCCGACAACCCTGTATTGATTGTAGACGCAACAACGTCGTGAACATTGGTCCCCAATTCTTCGTCACTGTTAAATTGGGCTTCAACAGCCTTCAACTTTTTCAGATTTTTACTACAGATTTCAGTAGTCTGTTCTGTCATTTTCCTTTTCCCCGATTTTACCGATACTTCTGAGCATTCGTCATCGGACGAGACAACGCCATCTGAGTGTTCTGAATAATCCGAGTCTTGGAGGTCTTGGGAATTATCATGGTCTCCCCCTCCAACTTTGTTTGCAATGCTTTCAATTGCTTTCGCAAGACTGTCCAGTGACGCCTGTTGCTTGGAATATAGTTCCCTGGTTTGTTGATATTGTTCGAACAATAATCCAACCACAGCGTTGCTAGGTACGGACTCCATATCGAAACCCATATCAGACGGGGATCCCCTGTTGTTGCTGGGTAAAGTATTCCTCGGTGATGCGCCAGTTTGGTTGAGCGCGATGTGTGAGGCGCTACGTCATACCTCGTTTGTCATGTGGAATTTGCGTGGGCGTGTTTCCATCCCCCAATGATTTACACAATGGGTCTGTTGTCGAGGTGCATGGAGAAAGTCAAGCAAACACCCTGAAAATTCCTCGCCTACTTTTATATTCGGCGGGTTCTTCCTCGTACGACATTGAGACACTAGGGGCCTTTGAAAGCTTTAAACCCTGAAGAGACTCATCTTCATGATGCGCCAAGGATAAATCCCTACGCTCCGAAGTAGGTGTCAGTTCCATTGTTTTAGGCCCGTCGGCCATTATGTCCATGCTGTACAAGAACAAAGGACCGAATATAAATCCTCTTAATCCTTGTTTAATTTTCAGTCAATTCTGGCACCACGAATATATCCACTCAAAGAATGAATCATTCACTTGTAATCGCAAACACAATTTTTATGCTCCCCGAAGGGAGAGCATATAGTCGCCGCTTTGTCTGTCCGTCCGTCCGTCCGTCCGAAGTGATTTCTCCATAACCCTTGGGCCAAATCAAATGAAACTTGCCATGTGAACTCCCTATGACATAATGCCGATGTGCTTTTCCCCGTTTTTGGATTTGAGGCCTTGTCATGGGAAAAGGGGACTTAAGGTAAAATACAGTTTTTCTCTAATTTCTCCTACTCTAATGGTCAGAATTTGATGAAACTTCATATTTGAGTAGTAAATCAGATGCCCTTGACATTAAACTTTGTGAAATTTTGATATAAGAATTATGTCATGCAAAAAGGGGGCTTAACATTTGTTAGCTTTATGTTAGCTCTGAATGGCATACATTTATTGTGACAATGCCTTATTCGGGGAGCATTGTCCGTCTCTGACGGCTCTTGTTTTTAATTAAATCCACTTTATCAACGAATTTTGTGATAACAATTTTAATTAATTTTCGATAGGTCCTGGTCACTTCACTAGCATTTTATCTCTGCGGGATCGGTCACGTGACAGCATATTCTCACTCATGGGATTCTATAGGTACACTGGTGGTGAACTCGGACAAAGCGAGGAACATTTTTCATGAACACAAGGTACAGATACTTCATTGCACATCCGGATTTTTGTAAACAATACACGTGGTATTTTGTCGTACTTCTCTTTCCGCTTTTTTTAAAGGATGCACTCAAACGGAAGTTACTAAGGTATGTAGATATGATTTATAATATGCACGAAAATATCAGTTTCATCGATCATTATTTTCAAATGGTATAAACGGATTGCAAGTGCACAAAGCGCATATTGAGATCATGTGGGTCGCCCGAACGAAATGGTACGATATCACTGTTTATGTTTATCTATTTGCATTGCAAATAAACAAAGACATATCAATGTACAAATAAAGGCTGTAAATGGCAGTTTTCGGTGTCATGTCATTGAAAATCATTGTGCGGTTTCTTCGTGACAACGTTACAGCATGTTTGTGATGTTATCTTTTCCAGCTACGCTGTTTTATGAGAACATGTTTGATAAATTAATCGATTGCACTGGACTTAACGGCACATTTAAACATTTATTCGGTAATATCGCACTGATTTGAGCATCTAACCATAGATTTCCGGCATCAAATTCGAGCACCAGGTACTTGTTTCAATATATATCAATATATACTGCCTAACTCCCCTTTCAGATATATTACTGACAGGTGATGACAATTAGATGACATCATCATCATTTTTATCGTTACCTTGGAGTTTCACCGTTATGCCTTCTTAAATTTGGTACAGGTGGAGAATAAGCTATTAAATGAGAACAAGATGGATCTTGATCAGACAGTGCACATGCAAATTCTGATCTGGATCCATGTTGGTCGCAAAAGCCTAAATGAACGTTTCCAGATCTATACTGTAATGTTTGTCATTACCATTATCACCATTTATTCTAAGGAGGATCCACTCTTTCACACATCCAAGGCCTGTACGAACAGGGGGACTCTGCCCCCCCCCCCCCTCATAGTTGGCAAAAATGCCGAATTTTCATCATTTCACAATTAAAACTTATGGCAAATCTAATTTAGCCCCCCCCCCCATATTAGACACTGGCCCAGACAGGGCCCATATGGAATTGCTATGTACGGGCATGCATTCTAAAGTATACTAACGGGTAAAGTTGACTGTGTGCATTTCCTTTTTAATTAACACCTTGACTGCTTCGTCGGTGTAAATCTAAAACGTCACAAATTCAACTTTATTGAAGCTGTAGTTACGGGATTTTATAACAACACCTACGATTTATCCATATGTAACCAAAAACCCATTCTATTGTTAGGACAAAAGTCATTGCAATTCGAACAGCCATTGAAAATGTTCACGGTATCATAAATAAACCGTACAAGTCCCCTTCAAAAAACGTTAACTACGATTTTCACATCGCAAAAAAACTTCTACTCCAAGAATAGTAATACCAACTTCAGAATCAGTCAGAGAAATAAGATAACAAAACTCACAATCACTGTGTAAAAGCGTACAGTCGCGTGTATCGGAAGTTGCATCTAACTGTACGCAAAATATCACTAGTGCTGATAAACAAGTTGATAATTTGGCTTTTTAAAAGTATATAAGTAAAAATCGGAACAATCTTTTTTAATGCGATTTTCAACGTTGTGGGGTAGACTAAATGTACTTTCATTTCAGCAGTGACGATTTCTCGATCGGTGTCTATTTTGTTTATAAAATTGGATTTTACCTGTCAAATCACTGGTTTGTGCTGTTTTTCATCGTGCTAACTCGTGCAATTTTGACTGCAATCGCGTGATCTACACAATAATATACGCTTAAACTTGTACCTGGTAATAGCTAAACCTCTCTGCTATTGTGTCCGTCGGTTGTATGCACGTATGCACATTGTTTCACAAAGATATTGGCTTTTGAATAAGACTGGTGTATTTCTTCCGACTGTACGCCTAGTGCAAACTGTACAGCATCATTAGTGCAGTTTGGGGAACATGTATCTGTACGCCTAGTGCCGTTATGTCATTCCGTATATGTTGTAATCGATTGAAAAAAATGGAATCAATTTTCGTTTGAAAAGCATTGAGATGACATTTGATCAACCATGCATTGCTTTATTCAAAGATAGAACATTTGCAATGCATGTTTATTCCAAATTACTACATGTGATTACATTAAAACGATCTGGTCTCAGTCGACAGCAAATATGACCACGAATTGCTAGAAAACAGTTGTCCAAACACGCGTAAAAGCGACAGACGTAGGCGTAGACGCAGTAGATGTTCTGTAGATGAGTTTATATAGTAAATATAAGCGACAAATCAGAAATGTAGTTGGAAGTGATTTAGCACCCCGTTTAATACTACTGTAGTTACTATGCGTTGGTTTATACAAAGCCATGTGTTCCATGCAATTCTCTCAACAGCACAAAAGCAACATCCCAAACCTTATGTACCACCAGTTAAACATCCTACCTAGCCGATTCGTCCTATGGCGAGACAATCATTCTAGTCAAAATGACGAACGGACAAACCCTTGGATCAAGATCCTTCAATGATTTATTGGATCAAGCGACAGATGGTAGCTAGTCAGGGCGTATGTTAAAAAAGTGTAGATAATTTTCATTTTTATTGCCCATTTGAGTCTGGATTTTAACGCTCTAGAACAAAAGTTTGAAATCCCGATGCTATGGTATATGTACGCCATCGAAGGTATTCGTCTATTGGTATTATCTCGGTCTTTCCATACGGCGTAAGGTCACCCAGAGTAGTCATTCCGGTTTGTGGGGTGATAAAATAGTTCTTGACTCCTTTTCTGGTGATACATTGCTCTCTTCATGAATGATTTTAGCTACGGTTTGCATTGATGCTTTTGGATGACATGATTTCTCATTTTTGAGTCAGAATTCATCCTTCTTTTCAGGACTAGTGTGTGTGTTTTGGTACAGGGAGACACGTGGCCCCCATATCGGGTGTGTCCATTTTGGCGCGGAAAAATACACTTTACGCATGTTTGAACGAAAATTGTGAGGATGGATCTAAGCCATTTTACGTGCAGTTTTGCTCATTGGAATGTTGGAAAAAGGTGTAAAATGTGTTGTAAGGGGGATTTTACATAGAGTTATATAGGAGCCAATCTGAGTGACCTGTCATCATACGTCCTTACAAAGTTCATTTACACACCTACATTTATGGACGTTTTTTTTAAACAGAACGTTCCTAGTTACTTGACGATACGTATATTGGCAGGTTTTGCCAAATCACACTCCATCATCTCCTACATTTATTAAAGAGACATCCTATTTCATTTTTAGCTCACCTGAGCACAAAGTGCTCAATGTGAGGTATTGTGATCGGTCGTTGTCCGTCCGTCCGTCAACAATTTCTTTAAAGATCTTCTCCTCCCAAACCAGTGGACCAATCTTCTTGAAACTTGGCAGGAATGATCCTTGGGTGAAGGGCTTTCAAAGTTGTTAAAAGAATTTGATTCCATTAAAGACTTTGGCTGCCGCGGCGTAAGAAAAGGGGAAAATAGCCAACTCTTGTAAAAATCTTCTTCTGCCTAACCAGTTGGCCACTATTCTTGAAACTTCACATGAATGATCCTTGAGTAAAGGGCTTTCAAAATTGTTAAAAGAATTTGATTCCATCTAAGACTTTGGCTGCCGCGGCATGAGAAAAGCGGAAAATAGCCAAATCTTTTAAAAATCTTCTTCTGCCTAACCAGTTGGCCAATATTCTTGAAACTTCACATGAATGATCCTTGGGTGAAGGGCTTTTAAAGTTCTTAAAAGAATTTGATTCCATCAAAGATTTTGGCTGCCGCGGCATGAGAAAAGGGGAAAATGGCCAAATCTTTTAAAAATCCTCTTCTGCCTAATAAGCAAGCCAATATTCTTGAAACTTCACATGAATGATCCTTTGGTGAAGGGCTTTCAAAGTTGTTAAAAGAATTTGATTCCATCAAAGACTTTGGCTGCCGTGGCATAAGAAAAGGGGAAAATAGCCAAATCTTTTAAAAATCCTCTTCTGCCTAACTAGTAGGCCAATATTCTTGTAACTTAATATGAATGATCCTTGGGTGAAGGGCTTTCAAAGTTGTTAAAAGAATTTGATTCCATCAAAGGCTCTGGCTGCCGCGGCATAAGAAAAGGGGTAAATAGCCAAATCTTTTAAAAATCCTCTTCTGCCTAACGAGTAGACCAATATTCTTGTAACTTAATATGAATGATCCTTGGGTGAAGGGCTGTCATAGTTGTTAAAAGTATTTGATTCCATCAAAGGATTTGGCTGCCGTGGCATGAGAAAAGGGGAAAATAGCCAAATCTTGTAAAATTCTTCTGCCTTCAACTAGTAAACCAATATTCTTGAAACTTCCCATGAATGATCCTGGGGTGAAGGGCTTTCAAAGTTTTTGAGAGACTTTGATTCCATCAAAGACTTTGACTGCCACGGTATGAGAAAAGGGGAAAATAGCCAAATCTTTTAAAAATCTTCTGGCTTACTACATGTAGTTGGCCAATATTCTTAAAACTTCACATGAATGATCTTTGGGTGAAGGGCTTTCAAAGTTGTTATAAGAATTTCATTAATATCAAAGCTCTTAGTTCAGCGGCATCAGAAAAAGGGCAAAAGAGCAAACACTTTTCATAAAAATATATGTTCTTTCAAATAAAAAGAAATATACTGAACAAAAGTGAAAACGCTACACCTACTTTGCTTGTTTTATTTCTTCTAAAAACAACAAGTTAAAAAATCAAATGAAAGTGTTTCGCATTGTTCATTTACTTGGTTATGCCAAGCACTAAACATTTTGTGGAACTTAATTACTGGAAATAAAAACGGGCCCTTCTAATGTGACAGGTGTCCGTTTTTTCAGGTGTACAATTTGAACGGAAATTATACACAATTGAAACCTTCAAAAATCCAAGCAGAAGAATGCAAACGATGCCATACTTTACGGAATGGTAGTCTGACGAGTTACCAGTCAGAAAATGAAAAGAAGCTTGCATAACATTGTGGCAGCGTTTAGAAAATGATGTTTGAAAAGCAGAATTTTCACTAGGTTCCAAAGCTTGAAAATTTTACAATGTAATCTCCATAGGAAATTGAAATCGCTATTGCATGGAAATCTGGGAACAATCCTTGTCGAAGAAAGGGTTCAAGAATCCCCTGTAAGGCCTGCATGATGCTGCAAAAAACCCAATCGAAAACCGTGATAAATGTGTGAATACCAAACATTTTAAATTCCCTATTTGTTTATGTTAAAGGGAGGTAATTTGCAAAATTGACTTATCAGACCTTGATTTTAGAGCTTGCTACAAGAGATAAGTGAGATTTTAAGTGTTTTTTCGACAACCCGGATATGACCAATTCCGAAAAAATGATGAACTGTTTTCTGCGCATGCGCATATGCGGTATTAGATGAAATTAGCTCTAAACGCATTAAGGCCTATAACTCTGACATTAAAGGAGACAATGCAATGAAATTTTGACAAAACGATAGCTGAAAGCCTGGGAAATGACGTCAAAATACATTTCAAGCTATTAGTTAGATACTTTTCCAGAAATAAGAAATCTCGCAGTGTAGCGTTTTCACTTTTGTTCAGTATACATTTTGTGAGAAGATATCTACGGGTGTCTCTTTAACGGCTTTTGGTGGGAAAATCACAGGGCTGGAAAGTCAGAGATTCCAATGAAAATAAATGACTCAAGAGACCAATGATATCTGGAAATAATTGATTTTAATCAGTAACAAACAGGGCTGTGGTAACACTTCAACGGTCATTTTGGACTTCAAGTTTTGTCTAGCTCAAGAGAAATATCCTTGTCGAACTCATCGAGTAGCGAACTCGAGTAAGATTTGGAAATTGCAGCATAGGTATCCTTTGCGTAAGTGGTAAGTCGTAAGTGCCGGTTACATGTATCAGTATAATCATAACACTCATATTCACGAAAGCAAACTTTTTTGTTCAAATTTATATACTTAGCAAAAGTTCTAACGCGTCACTTTTTTATAATTACATAACTTCTTCATTGTCAAAGATCTAGATTCAGAAATTGGAATTTGTTTATCAGATGTTTCTGTACACATCCATAAAACTATTGTAAGTTTTTTCTCTTATGTGACCGCGTCATACAAATCATTTTTTGAAAGAATTTATTTTGAAAGCTGGTTGATTGTGTTATTGAAGTTTGAAAAAACAACACAGCTCGCATAGACGCGCCTTTTTTAATGCAAGACAATCTGTCAAGGTCATGGTCACAAACTAAAATGTAACGGTCTCAAATGGAAGATCTTGGTGGCATCTATTGTATATGTGTAAAATATATGTATCAAGATTACATATTAGACAGCTCGTAAGATATAAACAGTTTTAAAAGTTTCTGTCTACGTAACCGACGTTGCTGTCGCCTCCAACACTGACAACCAACGACGCTAGTGATGTAACATTGTCTCCACATGCATGAAGTACGAGGTCTCATAATCGTAAGAGCGGTCGATTTGTTTAAGAAACATAACTTTTCTACACAGGAACTCTTTCAGCCAATATAAATGGTTTACAAATTATGTGTGAATATCCCATTTTAACCAAATTTCAACCTCTTGGATTTTTTTTTAAAAAAAAGGATATCCTTATTGAAAGTTCAATCTTTTAGAACTGACTGTCGCATTTACTTTGGAATTTCACAGGATTCTCTTCAAATTGTGGTAGTCGGCATCTGCAAAGTTTGAACCTATTCTGCAGATTCGTTGAAAAAAAAAATACTAACAGTACTAATACTCTACAAGATTTGAGTGATGCGTTGGCAGTTTTGTGAGTATATTATAACTCTCACATTCACGAAAGTAAACTTGAACAGCGTGCCACAATGGCATTTAAAGACAGAGATAAATACGTCAGTTACCGCGGTAACAACAAGAAAGCAAGAACGACACACTATACAAGAGGACCATGATGGTCCTATATCGCTCACCTGAACCAAAATGATATGAGCAACATTTTTGTTCAATTCAATAAATATTTATGACTTTAAGACTGAAAACGAACTTATGGTCAATAACGTTGTGAAAATCGAGCTCATCCAAGATCTTATGGTGCTCAACATTGTGTCCAAGATTTGTCTTGTTTGATAAATAATTGTAGATTCTGGAGTATAAACAAGATCGAAAACAGCCGAAAACAGCAATTTTGTCAAATTCAAGGGCACATAACTCAACTTTTTTTATCAGATCAGACTGAAAACCAAACTCATCCTAGAACTTATGATCCCCAACATTGTGTCCAAGTTTCGTCTTAATTGATCAATAATTGTAGATTCTACAGTATAAACAAGGTCGAAAACAGTCGAAAACGGCAATTTTATCAAATTCAAGGGCACATAACTCTCGACTTTGTGGTAAAATCAGGCTTAAATTCAAACTCACCCGAGATCATATGATACCCAACATTGTGTCCAAGATTTGTCTTGATTGGTCAATAATTGTAGATTCTAGAGTGTAAACAAGTTCGAAAACAGCCGAAAACAGCAATTTTGTCTAATTCAAGGGCACATAACTCTCAACTTTTTAATCAGATGGGACTGAAAATCAAACTCATCCAAGATCTTATGGTTTCAAACATTGTGTCCAAGTTTTGTCTTAATTGATAAATAATTGTAGATTCTAGAGTGTAAACTTTGTCAAAAACAGCCGAAAATGGCAATTTTATCAAATTAAAGGGCACATAACTCTCATTTTTCTGGTCAGATCCGACTGAAAATCAACCTCATTTGAGATCTTATGGTCTCCAATATTGTGTCCAAAATTTGTCTTGATTGGGAAAAAATTGTAGATTCTAGAGTGTAAATAAGGTCGAAAACAGTCAAAAACAGCAATTTTATCAAATTCAAGGGCACGTAACTCTCGACTTTGTAGTAAGATCAGGCTGAAATTCAAAGTCATCCGAGATCTGATGGTCCCAAACATTGTGTCCAAGTCTTGTCTTGATTGATGAATAATTGTAGATTCTAGAGAGTAAACAAGGTCAAAAACAGCCGAAAATGACAATTTTGTCAAATTCAAGGGCACATAACTCTCGTCTTTCTGGTCAGATCAGACTGAAAATCGAACTCATCTGAGATCTTATAGTCTGCAACATTATGTCCAAGATTTGTCTTGATTGATTAATAATTGTAGATGCTAGAGTGTAAACAATGTCAAAACTAGGTATTTTTGGCATTCAAGGGCAGATAACTCCTGACTTTCTGGTTCGATCTGACCCATAATCGAACTCATCCGAGATCTTATGGCCATACATGTTTTGACCAAGTTTGGTCAAGATTGGCTTATATTTGTAGATGCTAGAGTGTAAACACGAAATTGTGAACGGACGGACAGACAGACGGACAGACAGACGGACGACGGACAAAAAGTGATCACCATAGCTCACCTTGAGCACTTTGTGCTCAGGTGAGCTAATAAGTCAACACTAACACGAAAGTATGTGATACAGCCGCACTCACAAGCTATGCGTACTATCACACACACAAACAACCACGTGCACGTAAGCAAACACGCACGCACATACACACAATTGTACGCGTGCAAAAGTACATTAAGTATCGCGCAAGAAGGAATCAAGGTTTATAGTAGCGTCGCATGATAAGCCTTTACTGTATGTAGTTGTCCGTAATTATTGTTTACCAAGGCAAATCAATCTACGTTCATTTAGGAATAGGAATGAACTTTGTTCTAAAATGAGACTGCTTACGTGACTATATTGATAAATTATCGATGTAGTTAAAACACCTCGTAACTACAACTTAAATCACGCTGTTGTTACGAGGTAATAGAATTATACCGACGAAATTCTATTGTATATCCGAAATTACGTTACGGGTTACTTGATAAAATCGTTCCCTATTGGTGTTCCTTTATTTAAATGTAGTTGGGCTATGTCCACAAGACCAGTTACTTTTTAATCTCTATAGATATTCATTGTGGACAGACAAATAAATTCGACCGCTATACTCGTGCAGCATAAAGAAGTTTTGCGTATGTTTGAAGTGAGCGTAACCCTTTAAGTGATCTAATGAACTAATCACGTGCACCCTGATGCATTGTGCATGTGTAGCCAAAGTAGTAATTGACATTTTCATAACAGAGATTTTGCCACAACAGGTCATGTAAAATCGCCATTAGGCGTACAGAACACAATTTGTCATTTAGCACTAGGCGTACAGTCGGAAAAAATACACCAGTCTCATTCAAAAGCCGATATCTTTGTGTAACATACCATATCTGTGTAAACAACTGTTGCAAATCATAGCAGATAGGTTTAGCTACTAGATGATGCAAATTTAGGCTTTCAATATTGTGTAGATCGCGAGATTTTAGCCCATATTGTGCCAGTAAGCAGGACGAAAAACAGCAAAAAACAGTGATTTGACATATTGATACGAATTTACACACAAAATCCGTTGACATACTAGAAATCGTAACTACTTTAGGTAATGCCTATCTAATTCTCTCTTCAAATTTGAAAACCCCGTCAAGAAAGATTGTTCCGATTTTTACTTATTTGCTTTTAAAAATCCAAACCATCAGCTTGTTTACCACCACTAGTGATATTTTGCGTACAGTTAGATGCAACTTCCGATACACGCGACTGTACGCTTTTACACAGTGACAATGGCCTCTAAGTGTCTTACCGATTCGTCCATATTGTTTTGGGCGGATATACACGCGCAAATCGTTGTGTACATGCTCAAACTATAACTCATCGGCTATTGTTAAACCGAAGTGACCGTGCGCTATGAATATTTATAAACAAACGTAATCGTCTGCAATATTGACAATAATGAGCGCAAGGTTATAATAGATTCACTATTAAACGAGAATTTTTACAGTTGAATTGCTTTATCAACACAACTGAAATAATTCTCGTTTAATAGCGAATCTATTATACTTCGGTTTAATAATATAACTATAGACTTGTATACAAACACTTTACTTCTTGTTGTTGATAAATGGCCCAACACAAACACTTCCTCTTTTTGGAATGAAATAATTAGGACATTAATTCGCTAGTATAGCTTACAATAAATGGTTTGGTAAATGTTAAAACTATGTATTGATTTTTTACTTTGACCGCGGAATGACCTGCTTCATTTGCATACTCACTTGGACGAGTTTATCCGATAAAAGGTATGTCGGGATTTTTCAGATAACTTGCACGAGATTCTCTACTCTCAAAGTATATGACGAATGCCAAGAGCTCGATAGCTCAACAGGTAGAGTCGTTGGTGTTGAAATTGACATGTCCGAGGTTCGAACCCCTTCTGAACCATTTTATTTTTTTTTATCTTTTTTCTTCAATTTACAATTCAGTTCATCTCCTATCCCCTCGTTGTTGTTGGTGACATGAAGACGCCATTGGCGACCGAGCTCCTTTTTTATTATATGTCATGATTTTACCTACCCCTGAGCCTTCTGGACAACGTTTGGTCTACAAAGATGAAGAAACCTTTCTGTTGTAGTTCTGCTGCTACTTCACAGATTAACTTGGTACATTCGAAGCTATTTCTTTTGCTCTTGGTCCAAAGGCCAGTGGATTTTTTGTGACATTGGTCGCCCATGGAGGTTCTTTGCACGTTTATCTACCACTGACAATATTTAAGTCAATATTTATAAATTATGCTTACTTTTTTGGGCAAAAGCATAATAAATTGTGATCCTTATGGCTCCAATAGGGTAATATGCACAGGAAAGTTAAAATAGAAGTCCTTCGAATAGGTAAAAGAAAGAAGCTTGCTTGGGGCCCGAACCTGGGTCCATCAGCTTTCAAAGCCAACGCGCAACCTATTGAGCTAACCAGATTGGTGAAATGATACGTTACATTTCAAACATTCAACATAACATTATTCGATAATTACGTGTTCAACCTGATTTACCTGTTTTGAAATGGGTAACTATTTAAATGAGGTAGGTCATTCCGGGGTCAATATAAATTTATAATATTTGGTTTTTAGTGTTTGTATACAACTCTACTTTTATAACCGATGAGTTGTAGTAAAACTGATTTTTAAACGCGCATTTAAACATGAAGTATCTGTACCTTGTGTTCATGAAAAATGTTCCTCGCTTTGTCCGAGTTCACCACCAGTGAGTACGTAGACAGGGATAACAAAATGTAATAGCCATCTCCAGCTATCCCTTACCCATGGTTTCCCCCTTAGGTTAGGTCAGTTCCTTGCCTATTTTCCTGTATGGTGTAGCAGTGCATTGCTGAAATACCGGGTAGAAGGTTCATATCCTGTATGAATCTCGTGAAGTAGATATAGCCATGCAGCTCGGGTTGTAGCACACACTGTTATCACTGGTGGTGAACTCGGACAAAGCGAGGAACATTTTTCATGAACACAAGGTACAGATACTTCATGTTTAAATGCGCGTTTAAAAACCAGATTTACTAGTTTGAGCATGTACACAACGATTTGCACGTGTTTATCCGCCCAAAACAATATGGACGAATCGGAGAGACACTTAGAGGCTATTGTCAGTTTTGTTATTTTATTTCTCTGACTGATTCTGAAGTTGGTATTACAATTCTTGGAGTAGAAGTTTTTTCCGATGTGAAAATCGTAGTTAACGTTTTTTGAAGGGGACTTGTACGGTTTATTTATGATACCGTGAACATTTTCAATGGCTGTTCGAATTGCAATAACTTTTGTCCTAACAATAGAATGGATTTTCGGTTAAATATGGATAAATCGTAGGTGTTGTTATAAAATCCCGTAACTGCAACTTTAATAAAGTTGAGTTTGTGACGTTTTAGATTTACGCCGACGAAGCACTAGTGTTTGTCCGAAAAAACGTCACTAGGTCTATATATACCGTAGTAGATAAAATTTATTCTTTTTCAAAGACGAATTAATGGTATACAATAATCATTTCCAAAACAATAGGCCTATCTGGTATTGCAGCCCCCAATTAGAAGGCTTTGAGTAATGACCACCATATAGATAGTGCTGCGTTTGCCCGTCCGTCCGTTTTTCTACCCGTCCGCCAATTTGTCTAGCTGACTGCTCTAGATGTCAAAATACATTGATTTTATATGTTGAGAAGTTAAAATGTGTGTACTAATTAAGAAAATATGAAAGAAAAATATTAAGAAAAAAGGAGCCAAATTATTTTCAGTATAGATCTATTCTTCTTTTGATTCAATGTTTGCTATACGCACTTCAACGTCAATTACACAAAACGTGGGAACGACGTCGTATTGTTTGGCGGCGATGTTATAAAGTCATGAAAACAGATCATGAGCGTAAACTTTTGTTTCAGGAGAAATGTAGTGAGACGTCTTTTTTTTAACATTTTATCTTTAAGAAATCTAAAATATTGAAACAAATGGATTTAATTATAGTAGCACAAATATACTCCCCGTCATAAGAAAGTAGCCACTTGTCTAATGCAAATGGTCGCCAATTTTAGGATTATTCATAAATGTACCGAAATAAATACAAGATATTGAAGCATGGCAAGTAAATCGAAAACAGTCGAATTACCCCATTAATTAAACCGTTTTCGATTTACTTGCCATGCTACAATTTTGAGACGATTCCAACACATCCAACGTCTACACGTGACGTCATTCCGACAAGACAACCATTATCGGAACGACTACCTGTGAAATCGACAGAAAAAGGCAAACGTTACAGATAGGATAGATTGCTTCCTGAGTTGAGTTTTATCAGCAGTAGAGGCTGATTAACGGATTAAACCATCCGTTTCAGACGTCTTGCGATACCCATAGTCTTGCTACGATGCTATTGACAACATTACCTTCAGTGGGTTAGACAGCATCTATTGTTTTCTAAGGACAATTGCATAGCATGTATTAATACCAACGGTGTTCACACTCGAAAATGTCTTGTAAAAGCGAATCTTATCCTTATCCACTTTCAGGAATTGTTACGGTAATAACAAGTATAGTAATACATTGACAATTATTGAAAGTAAAAGATTAAATGTGCATTTGTAAAATTTTATTCATGTACCGTATGCAGTCAAGGTGTTAATTGAAAAGGAAATGCACACAGTTAACTTTTCCCGTTAGTATACTTTAGAATGCATGCTCGTAGAAAGCAATTCCATATGGGCCAGTGTCTAATATTGGGGGCGGGGGGGGCTAAATTAGATTTGCCATAAGTTTTAAATGTGAAATGAAGAAAATTCGGCATTTTTGCCAACTATGGGGGGGGCGGCTCCAGAGTCCCCCTGTTCGTACGGGCCTGGGATGTGTGAAACAGTGGATCCTCCTTAGAATAAATGGTGATAATGGTAATGACAAACATTATAGTATAGATCTGGAAACGTTCATTTAGGCTTTTGCGACCAACATGGATCCAGATCAGACTTTGCATGTGCACTGTCTGATCAAGATCCATCTTGTTCTCATTTAATAGCTTATTATCCACCTGTACCAAATTTAAGAAGGCATAACGAAAATCTTACCGGTGAAACTCCAAGGTAACGATAAAAATGATGATTATTATGATGATGATGATGATGATGATGATGATGATGTCATCTAATTGTCATCATCTGTCAGTAATTTATCTGAAAGGGGAGTTAGGCAGTACAAATTGATATATATTGAAACAAGTACCTGGTGCTCGAATTTGATGCCGGAAATCTATGGTTAGATGCTCAAATCAGTGCGATATTACCGAATAAATGTTTAAATGTGCCGTTAAGTCCAGTGCAATCGATTAATTTATCAAACATGTGGTCATAAAACACCGTAGCTGGAAAAGATAACATCGCAAACATGCTGTAACGTTGTCACGAAGAAACCGCACAATGATTTTCAATGACATGACACCAAAAACTGCCATTTACAGCCTTTATTTGTACATTTATATGTCTTTTTTGTTTACTTGCAATGCAAGTTGATAAACATAAACAGTGATATCGTACCATTTCGTTCGGGCGATTAAGATCAACCCACATGATCTCAATATGCGCTTTGTGCACTTGCAATCCGTTTATAACATTTGAAAATAATGATCGATGAAACTGATATTTTCGTGCGTATTATAAATCATATCTACATACCTTAGTAACTTCCATTTGAGTGCATCCTTTAAAAAAAGACGGAAAGAGAAGTAAAACAAAATACCACGTGTATTGTTTACAAAAATCCGGATGTGACATGAAGTATCTGTACCTTGTGTTCATGAAAAATGTTCCTCGCTTTGTCCGAGTTCACCACCAGTGGTTATAGAGTTGTTGACTTCCGGGCGAAGTCATAGTAAGTAGGGAGGAATGTGACGTTGAAAGGGAGGTAACACGGCGGGCAATATGCTAATGAGATTGCCTGGCCAGAAAAGAACGTGAAAAAGTTGGATTACATATAGAAACACCAGCCCATTTAGGGTTGAGGTTCCTTTTCTCTGAATGGACTGTTGTTGCATGTATTCTACTCAAAGTTAGCTAAGCACCAAAAGTTTTGGTGTTAATATTTCTGGTGCGAATCTAATATCCAATGGAAAAATGTATTTTATGATTGCTTTAATGTATTTGATACACGATTCAAAGAACTTTGTACTTTACACACCATTTTCAAGTGTATTGTGAGGAGGAAAAGAAACGATCCCGTGAAAATGAGTTGGTGCTTGTAAATGGGTGGGGTAAACTTTTTTTTTATTTCTTGTCTCAAACGATTTTGTTGATGGTTTTTGTTTGACCAGGAACTTTATGGAGTACAACGATAGTCTTAAACCACACGGCAATGGTGTCAGGTGATCTTTAACAGTTCTTTAACCAATTAAACATTTATCTGGGACCGAGTTGGCCCTTTCATACACAGTATCCCATACAACGTTTTGGTTATGCAATTTTGCATGAAATATTGATCTATTGATTACACTAGACGTAAGTACAACTGTTTACGTCTAGAGAATCAAAGATTCGACCAATACTAGTGATAAACTCCCTTTCTCTAGGGGTAGAAATTGAGGATATCGCTTATTTTTAAGGCCCATCGTTCATTCAAACGATTTTGTCTCTCACGATTTCAGCAATTAAACACATCCCAGTACCTATAGTCTCACAAAAGTGCCTTGGGTGCGTCATACCATGCCTTTTGAGGACCTAAACTACGACTGTCTTTCTTTGCTGATGTCTCTGTACACCACATTCTAGCGACATCCGAAAAATGCATTCTTGACATTTAAGGCGCTTTAAACTTTATAAAGGCTGTCTAGTATGAACGCAATTACGGTCACTGGTGTAGTCTGTTGCCATTCCACTGGTTTTTAGCTCCACTTGCCTTTCAGGCCAGCGGGCTATTGTCATAGCGGTGCGTCCGTCCGTGCGTCCGTAAACTTTTTCTTTAAAAATCTTCTCCTCAGAAACTACTGGATGGATTTCAACCAAACTTCACAGGAATGATCCTTGGCTGACCCTCTCTCAGATTCCTACAATTAGTTTGGATTGAACTAGAATAACTTGAGTTATCTGCCCTTGAATATCAAAAAAAGCTGGTTTTGACTTTATTTTTACTCTAAAATCTACTAATATTAACCAATCAAGACAAAACTTGGACAGAATATATATATATAAGCATGATATCCTGCCTGGGTTCAATTTTCAGCTTGATCGGAATTTTACATCATGAGTTATGTGCCCTTGAATTTGACAAACTTTCCATTTTCGACTTTGTTTTCACTCTAACAACCACAATTGTTAACCAATCAAGATGATATTTGGACAGAATCTTGTTGACAACAAGATCTTGCTTTTGTGTAATTTTCAGGATGATTGCATTACTACAATGTGAGTTATGTGCCCTAGAAATTGACAAAATTTCAGTTTTCAACACTTTTTTAACTTTTGTGGCCACATATATAGATTAATACCGACAAAATTTGGACAGACCATAAGATCTTGCCCGAGTTTAATATTCAGCTTGATTATTGTGGTGTTCAAGACATTAATTATCAAGTCAAAATCATATTTTTAGATCAGAATGTCTTTATTTTTCATGACCACTATGATAAATACACAATCGCAACTTCTTGAACTAATTATCATAAAGAAAAACAATTCTTACTGAACTTTAAATTACTCATATCAAAAGTTACTTCCCTTAGTCTACCACAATTATCAACTCACATATTGAATTATGTGCCCTTGAATTTGGCATAATGACAGTTTTCAACTTTATCATCACTCTAAAAATCCCCAAAATATTAGTCAATCATTTACCTTCTTTTTGCTTTGACCACATAATTGCTTCTCTTTACTTTGTTTCTGCTCTAAGAATCACAAGAATTTTAAAATATATCATTTTAAGCATTTAGATAAATTTGTCAAATTTTTTATAGTAAACCACAAGAAATTCAGGCCTGTGGAGCGACTCAAGACCTTCAGGTCTTTCTAGTTTCTATGACTGTGACCCCTAATGAATTGTTCCTGAGATGCAGGATTTCAAATTGGCTTAAATCGCGTCGGCATGTTAATATGGTCATATTTGGAAAAGAAATGTGTAATGACATGGATGGGAAACTGAGAAAAATAGACATGGATGGGAAAATGAATAAAATAGATATTGATGGGAAACTGAACAAAATAGACAAGGAACGCAGCTAACAGCTTCTCAGCCAGACGTAGGACTAAATTTGGTCTGTCTCATTGCTTGAGATAAAGTTATGCGCTGTCTAAATGATAATTGTATGATCAGTTCTTTTTTACGGGGTATTAACTGTTCATTGAACAGCATGATATTAGACTCTATTCATATCATTTACTATGAACTTTGTGTGTAAAAATGTATGAATTTTTGATTCTGTAGATAGATAGAATAAAGAACAGATATTGGATATACATATTAAATAAAACAGAGCAACATATTCTTGGCCTAAAGTGACTCAGTCTTTAAAAGATTTGATTTTACACTCTAGCACTTAACAAAAAACTCATATTGACCAATAAAGACAAAAATTAGACACGATGTTGGTGACCATAACATCTTAGAAGAGTTTGATTTTTCACTCTGATCGAACTTGAGTCTGAGTTGTCTGTTCCTAGATATGACAAGGTTGCCGTTTTCAACTTTGTTTTCCTTCTTACAGCCTATATACTGTGATTATCCAGTCAAGACAAAACCCGGAGACAATGCTAGATACCATAAGATCTCGGATGAATATAATTTTCACCTTTATCGGACCAGAAGGGTTATCTGCCCCTGGATTTGACAAAATTGCCGTTTTTAACACTGTTTTCACTAACAGACACACAATTGACCAATCAAGGTTAACTTTAACACAATCTTGATTACCATAAGACCTTGGCCAAGCTTTTGGTATGAGCCTAATTGGATCAGAAACAAGTACACTTCCTTTCTATATTTCTATTTTAGGTACCTTCAACTATGAAGAAGAAGAAATCTAAACTGCCGTTGAACGCCAATAACAGACGACGCGTTAGAGTTATCAACAAGTCATTGTCGGCACAAACAAAATCTAAACCGAACTTTTGGCCATGTACTTTATCAGAAGTCCTTGCTGCATCAAACGTTTCAAATGTAGAAGTACGTAATAAAAAGCAAACGCCTCTCTGTTAAATTTTCTCCAGCTAAAAGACGATCTCAAGCACACAAAAAGATAAAAGTACCATTAAAAGACCCCCGCCTGTATTCAGTCTATAGAAATGAACACCATGGAGGTCGATCTCTGTGAAAAAGACGTTAATTTGTGTCACATCACCAATTTGTAAGGACGATACGTGGCTTAAGCTCCTGGATCTGAGAGAGAATTTCACAGCCAATTGACCAGTAGCCTGGAAGCAGGGTCGGATCATCATGCATATGAGATTATGAAAGTTCTAAAAGACGATATAGTCGATGTGTTCTTTAGAATGGAGAATTGCCGCCTGGATAACACTTCATTTGAATTACTTAAGGACATTACACGATGGCATTCACTCAAAAAAAAAAAACAACTCTTATGCGGTATTCAAACAGAAGCAAGATCTCCGGGAAGCTTGCGTACAGATTGTTTGGCGGTAAATTGCTATATTTCATGGGTGGATTCAAGAATCATGACCATGTTGTACAGGGTAGCATTGAAATAGATGTACAGCCACTCTCAGAGTCTAAGATCAATTTTGCTGTACCATCATTCATTTTTAAATGATACAAAGTATGGTCATATCGTAGTAGATCGATCGTCCAACCACGGATTCCTGGTATTGCTCTCACCATCAGTACCACAAATTCCAACCAGAGCCTCCAGCTGCTCTATCAATTAGATGTTTCACATCCGTTGGTGAGAGACAAATTGCTTTTTTCAAAAGTCAAAACGGATTTACATGTTTATTGGCAGAGCCGAAATGTATTGAGAGATGGTGGAGAAGGTGTTTTTTAAGATATACATTGTAATCTTATAATATACAAAATATCAATCGGATCTTTACTTTCATAATTCTAGTAGGGACCATTGAGCAGTACTTATAAGCCGATAACATTTCTATCACAATGAAAGACTATGAAGAAATACTAAACTAACAATAACACATGTCAAGCAATTCTAAATAGAGCGCAAATGAAATTTACGTCAGCGTCTGATTTTTTACATCCAATCCGTGTCATTCAATATTCAGTTTCCCATCCATGTCATTACACATTTTCTTTCCATATATGCCCAAATTAACATGGCGACGGGGTTTAGCGTCAATTCTAAATTCTGCATCACAGGAACAGTTCATTATGGGTCATTAGGGGTCACAAAGTCATAGAAAAAAACTGTCTAAAAAGCACTTTTCATAAATTTTGTGAAATCGCTCCCATCCAGATTAAAGTAATTGTACTGACTTCCAATCACGCGGTTCGAATAAACTCAAAATTCTGAGACTTTTGGGTCAAAAACTTGTTCCCCGTTGGTCAAGTATTCTACAAGGACGGCTCTCGTCCATGTTTTGTGACGATCCGACAAGTATAAGGAAAGTGATTAGCAAAAGTCTAACCTGGAGCGATCCCTTTTTACTAGTTTTTCTTCCGACCCTGACCAATTCGTGACGTCGAAAGTCACGTGGGTTGTACACCGTGTGCTTTGTCGCTACACTGTTCTAAGAAACAGTATGGAGGCCATTAGAGAGGTTGTTACCAGGCCAGACAAGCTACTGTAGGACTTCGGTTATGAAATTTCGACGCCGGGAGACTACGTGGCTTACCTTTGACTTTGTACATGAATATAAACAGTTTCGGAAGGGTTTTAAGAAAGATGCATGCCAATTGAATGCCACCAAGAATCGATATGGCGATTTAAAACGTGCCGAGACAATTTTAAAATTACCCCACCCACCTTTAAGGTGCTACGCATTTGAATTTGGGCACAGAACTACCTTTCCAAGCAGTTATATGGTTTCCTTGATCTTAAACATGATATCGAGGTACAAAAAGGTGAACATATAGGTTCAGAAAAAAAATATGGAACACGACTCCTCTAGTAAGTCCCTTCATTTCGCGGGCTCTCCACTTTCCATCCAAATTTCAACTGCTTCGAGAGAACTAAATGTGTTGGAATTTATTCAGTTATCTTGAAGATGCAGTAGACTTACACGTCACACAAATTTGACATGAAAATTGCGATAAAGAAAGAAAATATCAACATTTAAATTTTTGGTGCTTAGCAAACTTTGAGTAGTATATGTAGCCATGCATCTCGGAACGTTACAATTGGCTCGTGTGGCGTACAGTTGTAATAATACACTATACCTCTCACATATTTCTCCCAATCCTTGAACACGGTGTATAATCACGTGACTCAGAATTTCCGATAATCTTCAATATCTTTTTTTAGCGAGCCGGGACTTTATGTCCGGGGAGCTAATGTCACAGCCCTAGTGTCGGCGTCGCGTCCCGTCGCGTCTTCACTAAAAACTTTAACCTGGTTAATATCTCAGGCACTATTAGAGATACAGCCTTGATATTTCACACATAGATAGTTCTTGACAAGACCTTTCATTTGGGACCATGACCTAGTGACCTTGACCTTGGAGTTTGACCTACTTTTAAAAAAACTTTACCTGGCCTATATCTCATGCACTATTATAGATAGAGCCTTGATATTTCACACATGGATACCTTCTGCCAAGACCTTTCATATGTGACCATGACCTTGTGACCTTGACCTTTGAGTTTGACCTACTTTTGAAAATTAGCTGTTTTTGTGACAAGCTCTCGTATAGGCAAGCTACGTTGTCCGCGGACAACTCTTGTTAATACGAGGGGCGTTCAATTAAAAGTGGTACTAATGGTCCACCATACCTCACGGTTCTATAGAACTAGTGGTACTTGCGGCTATTAGACATGTGCAAGGTAAGAACGAAAACCGAGACGAAGTACGAAACCGGTTAAACTGTGGGGGACATATCAAAACACGCGAAAGGTGAAATCGTTTGCAATGCCGTAACTAACTTTTAAATCAACTTGAGTTACGATATTTTCAACGTGGTCAGCGGAATATTGCCTATAAGGCCAATTGAAGGTTATTCTTTTGGTTTAAATGTATATTGTACATTTTGTATATTTTGACGAATGGTGGTACCCCTTTCCTGCAATTGATTAAAACGATTGAATGTGGTTCAATGTTATGTTCAATTACTCTGGTCATATCGCGGCGACTGGAGCACATAACCATGGATTTCTGGATTTTCTCTAAACAGTATTACCACAATTACCAATCGGTTCATACAGCTACTCTCTCACATGGTGAAACAAAATGTCAGAAAGGGAACCGAGATTCACAACAATGACCCCGGATCGATAGGATCTGGCGCAACAAAACAACTGAGCTATCTGGGCTCGGCCTTTTTTCAAACGAAAAAGTTATAAATCCACACGCAAAAATTGACAGTGACGTAGGTTTGTGTTTACTGTTTCTAAACCAATAAACTCTTCTCATTTGTACCGTTTACAATGTGCACGTGATAAATGAACAGGGTGATTGGTTGTAAACGTTAAACACAAAACTACGTCACTGTCAATTTTTGCGTGTGGATTTATAAGACACGTCCAATATCATGTACAGTTGTCGCCACATCGTATGACACAATGTTTATGTTTTGTTCAAATGTAATTGAACGTTAAAGAAAACATAAACACGTGCCATACGATGAGGCGACACCTATAGTGGCAGACTAAATGATAGTTGTTATTGAAAACAGTAAATGTTATTGTAACGACGTAGAAAATGTTCACGGAAGCGACAAAATATTAGTTATGCTTTTTCTCTCGATGTTTTCTGGAACATTGTCTATCGGTGACATCTAGACAAGACATTGTGTTTGAAATTTTTAAAGATCCAATGTCCTTCCAAGGCCCAAATTCCTGTTTAAAAATCAATTACAGAGGGTTTTTATTTCGTTTTTTTAGACTTTTAGCCTTATCTTGGAATGTTTATAGACATTAGATCACATTAACTATGATTCAAACTTAAAATGACAAGAAATCGATAATCGTGTTACGATCTAAAATAAGATCAAATAATACGTTCACAAATATTTACAAACCGATTCCATATGTGTTCTATACCGTCGTATTCTAAGCTGTTACAGGTCAGTCGAAGTCGAAATTTGGCACACAGAAAAATCAAAGGGCTATCTTTTTAATCATGTATAGTTATTTTTAAAGATAATCTCCAGCAAAATGGGCGAGAATGCATCTTAAATGCCTTTTCCCGAGCTGAATCTTATAACATCAGTAACATGATGGGTACCCTACGTGACTTTTTGTCCGCTTCAATGATGTTTTGTTTAATTACCACATAGATGTATTCTCTACGGATTTTGACGAGATAAAATGTACCGTGTTTAGAAATTCATTCCAAATTCCAACTCACTCTGCACCGTATCACATGGTTTCTTCAAACATTCAAAATTAATCATTTTGCATGAATGCTTGAAAAAAAAACATGGAATTCCTTTCTCGACCCCCTTTATATGTAAACTAGCAATTTTACCCGTCTCGAAATTTGACCTTTGACCTCGATGACCTTGACCCCTCGATGACCTTGACATATCCGGGGCTGCCCTCCACCTAATCCCGTCCCGTAACCCGTAAGCAATCCCGTCCCGTAACCCGTAAAAACGATACCCGTAACCCGTAAAAACATAAATTTGACCTTTGACCTCGATGACCTTGACCTTTCAAAAAATGAACCTCTCAAGGTAATACCCGGGGCCGCCCTCCACCTTCCCTCCAAGTTTGGTGAAGATCGGCCCAAGGACCTGGGAGGAGTAGGGGAACAAACGGACAAACAGACAAACTTTGCTCAAATTATAGTAACTATGATATATGTAAACCGGTCTGATCTATCGATATAGCATTTATCTAGTGCCTATATGATATATTTAGAACATCGGTAGTAAAGTGTAAGTACGGTGCACGTGTTACACGGTCAAAGCAAACTGTCAACCTTTTCAATATCTATTATATCACGGTGGAGATTGTGCATGATGGGATGGATAACGAATACGGACAAATTTGCCTCGCTTCAGGTAAGAAATTGTGCAATAATTTTATTATTTCTGCGTCAAATTTCAAGCGGAGTGTTGCATGTACCCCGCATTACTGAGCTCCTTCCTCAGATATATGACTTGTTTGTAGAATCGTTTTACCTTTTCCAAAAATTGATCCCAACCGACCAGAAAAACGACAAAAAATCCAGGTCATTTTTCTAGTCGGTTGGGATCGATTTTTTGAGAAAAGTACAAGGAGTTTCCAGATAAGTAATACATCTGAGAAAAGGGCCCAGTAAGTCGGGGTACATGCAACAAATTGCATGGAAGTTGACGTAGAAATAAGAAAGTTATTGCACAAATTCTTACCTGAAGCGTGGTTAATTTGGCCGTAGTCGTTACCGTTTCGCTTTCTGATCGGTTGGGAAAATATTTTGGAAAAAAAGTACCACAAGTTATCTAATATGTCATACGTCCGACGAAAGAGCTCGGTAAGGCGGGGTACATGCAACAAACCTTTTTGAAAATTGATGCACAAATAAGGACGTTATTGCAAAAATATTACCAAAATCGAGATTATTTTGTCCGTATTCGTTATCCATCCCATGATGCACAATATCCACCATATGTGACCTCGTGAAACAGGAAACCGCGAACTATTTGTTTCCCCAAAAACCACCATATAACCTATGTGCTTGACATTTACGGTACTGACTATTCACTAGAACATATTAAAAAAAAATAAAAAATAAAAAAAAAAAAAAAGAAAATGATAGATTAGATATCGCTGTATTTTCGGATTAAGTCAACAAACTGTTTCAGTGGAATGAATTAGATTTTTGCACGATATATCAATTCAGTCGTTATCATCAGAGCCTGTATATATTCATTGTTGGGTTCAGCTACTGATATGGCCAATATGCTTTCTAATATATGATTGTTTACAAACCACATGAATGAATTATGCAGCTGGTGGCTCGGATTGAGTATTGAGTTTGTAAAGGTGCAGGATGTAGGAGAACCAGGCGTCCATTCTTTTCCCCTCCTTTTCCAAGGACAGATATTACCTAGTACATGATGTGTTATCAACTAAAATTCAACGAAATTTTCACCAATATGTCCTATCCGTGTACATTTTTCATGACGACACTTTATAAATTTGTTTCTGTGTTAGCATGTTTAGATTTGGTCACCTTTATGATATGTTCTTGTTTAGTTCTTGACCAATTTGAGTTCGGTTTGAAGCAGAAATTGTGGATAAACGTCAGGCATGGCTACATGTGGTAGATATTTAAAAAAAAACATTATTTTTCGTTATCAGCTAATTTTTTTTAAAGAGTCCTTTGCATTCAGCAAATCCGCGGCATTTCTCCGCCTTCTCTGTTTCATTTGTTTTCAAATCGGTCATATATAAAAGAAGAAAAGAATTATAGAAATGCATCGAAATTGTTGTGTTCCGTGATTCCCCAACGTGATAAATCTACATGGTTTATTTCGGCAAAAATTAATTTTGACATATCGATATTATCATTGTTAAATCGCTATTACTTTCGAAAAGCATAGTGGGTATTTAGATCCACCTAATTGTGATAAAAGATATCCCTGTCATCCCTGAACCTTATATTAAAATATGCTTGGCCTTAAAATGAATCGATGACACATACGTATAGTCCTGGACCATGTCACGCCAAAATATGCACAGTAAAAACTGGAGAAGTAGCCTACAAATTCGGTAAAAATTCTTTTTATCCATTTCAAAGCAAATTCTTATCTGATTTCGATGCAATATACCGTTTTCGCAACGTTACTACGGCGCATTTTGTCTCTTACTTTGTTTTATTGTAAGGGGGTGGGATGATGCCTTTTCAATGTTCTTTGCAATATGCTATCACTGCGTTTCTGTTGACGAGAATAAATGTACTCTACATTGTCATTTACGGACTACCTTTAACTTAATAGGAAATGCTGGGTGTAGATGATTTGTACATATAAACCACGATAGCGAATTGTGTGACAAAATACTTGCTTTGGTTATAAGATACGGCTTGAATCAAATGACGGACATTCTGGCTGATATGACGAGAACATGGAAAATAAACAGACATACATTTTCAGATAATCAACAGCTACATTTACCTTTACTGTGACATAATTTAAGCGTTGTTTTCTCTCTTTATTCAACCCAATCGTTATTTCTGGTTTCGTGTGTTTTGACACGACCCCTTTTATTCCGTTTTCGTTTTTCGGGTTTCGTTCTACCTTGCACATGTCTATTAGACGGGAAAATTACTGTCTATGCTTGGCTATGTCGCTGTGCGCAAAATGGAAAACGATCTGAAGTGGGGTGTACGAGTCTACATTAAAGGTTGCATAGGCTTTGTTATATCTGTATCACATGTATATATATAATGAACTATATCAGATTCGTGGACATTCGAACGTTGATTATACGTCAGTTTTTAGAAAGATAATAAAAATGAAAATTGGTAAAACTTGCCTGAATGATGCCCCGCTCTAAGGCAACCCGGGTAGAGCTAGTACCAAAGCAAATGTTGCTGTAGATTCGGACATGACCGAACAAGATGCATGGTTCAATGTGCAAGAAATAGCAGATAAAGTTGGTTTTTCATCGGGGACATGTGCGTTATACGATTTTGACGAAAGCATTAAAACACAGAAAAGTTTATGCCCATTTGGTCCCCCACATGCTGCCTAAAGGACAGAGAGCCACCCGTGCAAAATATATTTTGATATAATGCAACAAATGTGGGATTTCTGAGCTTTATAAATTTGATTGAACAATAATCTACTATTATGAGCACCAAATGGCGTGTCATTAGCAAGCAATGGTTGCGAAAAGATCAGGCAAGGTCCGTAATAGCCAAAAAAAATTAAAAGCGCGGCAAAAGTGTTTTACGCGGTAATTTTCAAATGAAACTGGTGGTAAACTCGGCCAAAGCGAGGGACGTTTTTCGCGACGTGAAAATCGTAATTAACGTTTTTTGATGGGGACTTGTACTGTTTATTCATGATACCGTGAATATTTTCAATGGCTGTTAAATTGCAATGACTTTTGTCCTAACAATGGAATGGGTTTTCGGTTAAATATGGATAAATCGTAGGTGTTGTTATAAAATCCCGTAACTACAGCTTCAATAAAGTTGAGTTTGTGACGTTTTAGATTTACACCGACGAAGGCTGTGAATCTCGCGAAGTTTTTCCACGTTCAACTTGCCGAAGATGACGTTCTAAGAGCTGGATTGCCGTAATCATTTGTTGAGAAACATTATAATTTGGAGTTGAGAAGGTTGCTGCACTATTGTGTACTGTTTAAGATCGGTTTCTATGAAATTAGCAGTTGACAAGTAATGTTTACACATAAAGTCCTGCATTGGCTTCGTCGTGCCGCTCGTGCATACTCGCTTACCCTTTCCAAAACGACAAATTGTAATGTCGGGCCAAATTGAAAAAAAGTCTGCAGATGACAAAACGGATGTGAATACTTTTAGTGTTTTATGTCAGAGAAAATATCGAGGCAAAAGAAGAATGATCATCAATATCCAAAGAAATTATTCACACTCATTTTGTCTGCTGTGCAGGTCTTTTCAATTTGGTCGATCATCATTTTCTTCTTTTGCCACAATTTTTTCCCAGGATTTTTCTGTTGGGGACGTCAAAACCGGTCTTGTTTGGAAAAGGAGTAATCTAGAAAAAAAACTAGAATTTGTCGCTGAATGTGATTTGATATCCCCACAGGCTTTCACTACATCAAAGGGCAATAAATCACAAAATAAGCAAGGTAGAGTTATGCTCCTTGTACGTTGCACTTCTCCTTGGTGATATTTATCTACTCGAGAAGTTTCATGATCATAGCTACTTTACTTTCAGACTTTTCGATGTTTTTCTGGTTAAGCTGCTGAGGGGTCGGAAGAAAAAATGTTTGTCATTTCTGGTCTGTCTCCGTATCTGTAAGCAATGTTGCATATGCGCAGTGTTGCGTAGTTTTAGTTCCCGCCTGCATTATCTATGATCGACCAATATCTAGCTTGAAATTAATAATGTTTTGCTAACACTGTTACGAAAAAAAAATGTCCTATTCATGACCGATAAACAAAATATTAGACTGGTACCCGGCAAACGTTGTTGAGGGTATTCCTATCAGAAATCTATTTTTATCACACGAACGCGCGACAATTGTTCGCTATTAAATCCATTTGTTCCAATATTTTAGAGTTTTAAAGATAAAATGTTGAAAAAAAAATAATCTCTTCCTACATTTATCTTGAAATAAAAGTTAAAGTTAAGGATTTGTTTTGATGACGTCATAACGTCGCCACCAAAAACACGACGCCGTTCCAGAGTTCTGTATAATTGACGTCGACGCGTGTATAGCTTGTTGTCATCCAACTAATACCAAATTGTAGGGAAATAGGTTTATGGATTTGTAAATGGGTGATTTGTAAGTGCATTACATTTCAATTTTCAGATTAACCTCTTCACAAAATCATGTCCGAAAGGATAGATACTGAAAGCAAAATAAAATTTAACATGTTCTATCTGTATGTCAAAATACGCATACGGCATGTTTCCATGACGATTTCTTTAATTTTGGACGGCGAAACTTCCCTATTCTTATGTATTTACTTCCTAAACCTGTGTCGATATTTTTCAAGTTCTGATTCGAAATGCCCCACTAATATACTCCTCAAAATAAGTTAAGGACCACACTTTCAAAGTACGATATTTTGTGATTCCTTATATGAATTTATTTATGATTTGTTGCATGATAACTAGTACTCTTTCTTCATAATCAGTTGATCAGTAGATTGGAAAATCAACCAAATTTAAGACTGTAAGAGAAATAGACATAACATAACCCTTTAAAATGCTTGTTTTTGCATGTAATGGGCGGAATAGCAACTTTCAGAAAAAGCCCATTTCCTCAGAATTTTCTTTTGAAAAAATCACACGTAGGGCCTATAGCCAGTTTGGCGATCTTGAGCCTCTATTAATTCGATGCAAGAAAAGTAGAAGTTATAAATTATATTTTGGTACCCTATATGTGGGATTTACACTATGAATCTACCATCGCGCGTTTGAGAGCTTCCGGTATCACTTATGGAACATTATGAGTAGAGATCCTTTCTGTAAAGATAGTCCCACACATTTTCATATTCACATGAGGAGAGTGTACTGTCCATTGCATAAGTTACCATTTTCTCTCTCTAAAAATCTCAGTTTCAATTCTAACCATGTGTGGGTGGTCGTTATAAGATTATCTGACGAGAACGTCATATCTACATCGATCACCGGTCAGACATCTTTTAGGATGGATACCAAGTTCCGTAGAACCATCATAACTGCCCACCACTCACAACCACGAATGACCCATTTCACCCATCGTCTCTTACACCATAAACATCTTTCAAATGCCATTTTCCCGAAGAAACACTACGAGTTTTCCGACTTTGATATTCTGTCACAATTTTCACCGTTCGCATCCCAAAATAGACCTTAAATCCACAAGGTGAAAGTAGCCCTGTGGACATTGAAAGTCAATGCAAAATCGCCCGGTATGTGCGACTGATTTGGGGCTGATCACAAGCCTCCATGCGCAAAATTTATGAGCTCAGATCTGCTTCTTGTTGTTTGAACAAAACCGGCTTGTACTGTTGGTCTCTGGTGTAATTTGATGGACGATAACGCTCGTCTTCACACGTCTAGCTTTGTTCTCAAGAAGGATAAACGCAACTTATAGAAAGGTTAGCAAGCTTTCCTTACATGAAACTCATAAAACATGTGCAGGACTGTCATCACAGAAGAATTCCTTCCAATAATGTCCTCACAGACATGTCGTAAGCTATTAATTATAGTAGTACATTTAATACGGGCGAAAAGGCCACGAAGTGGCCTTTCGTCCGTCTATAGATTGAAATTTAAACGGAAACAAAAATGTCGGAAACCCTCTGTTTTTTTCAATGTTAATTGAATGGAAAAATCAGAGGGTTTCCGTGAAATTTCGGGCGGGGGGAAGGGTAACTTCGCATTTTTGGACACGAGTGCCCCTGGCTTTTAACGTCATTTTTACAGCAATTACCTGATAATCCCCTTCTTAAACGCTATAAAAACGACCTGACAGAAGCAGTGGATCAATCAATATCGATATAAACAAAGCTCTTGAATTGTGTGTGAATTAAAGAAATACAACAACAAAGCTAAATTTTAACTACAGACCTAAGCGAAGTCGACCTCACGTGTTTTCGTTCTTGGTTCAATCGATAAAATTTTATAAATGACAGATCAGCGGCCATCTTGTTTCGTCTGCACTAGTCCAGCTACAATTTAGCGACATTCACGGACACTATGGATGAAAATTGCACGGAGTAACATACTGCGCGATAATATGAAGTGGTGTGACACCAACGGAATGATGTGTTTCCGGAAGTCATACTGGGACAGAAATTTGCAGAAATTTTCTTTTTAGCCGTAGAAATATTGGTGCGAACGGCTTCGAGAACTATGTGAACTACGTGTAAGTGTCCAAATCTATGGATTTTCAATAGCTCAGTTATATTTCAAGACTATTATATTGGTTTCCAGTGGCAAAGGCGTTTCGTACCAAATAAGTTTCGACCGATTAAGTTGCAGTTTGGACATACCGCGTCTTTTACGGACCGCGGTATTCGAAAAAGTGTTGATTTGCAAACGAAGCATCAGCTATCAACTGCGTGCATTAGCAAAACTAAAAGCAAATTTAGTGACTACAGTTTTCGGTGATTATTTTTAACATTATTTTGTCTGCATTGGATTGCTGTAGAAAAAGAAAACATGGAATGTTTTCATGTCTCCATTCATCATTTATTTTTAGGACGCCATTAACTGTGGTACGCAAGAGAACCACCCTACCATTAACAAATATAACCGAAAACCTGTTCCTCAAAGCCATTAATAGGCTTTCGCCTCTATGGCCTTAGCAATTTTAATTGTATTTATCAGATCAAATTCTACATAATCATAACTGTGATGTAGATCTATATGTGTTGATGTCACTAATTTACATTAGAGCGCATTACACTTCAAAAACAACAGGAAGTTCGACACATGTTAGTGTTCTTCCCAGCCCAATAAGTAAGTTGTATCGGCCCCACTAGTCTCACTACAGCTTCATGTAATCAGTGTAATACCCCTACAGCTTCAAAAGTGCCCCACAGCCTAATTTCTTTAAAAATTGTCGCCAAGTAGAGGTACCCTGGGGTATTTCATGCCAAAAAATGTTTTAACCCTTTCCCAAACGACAAAATTTTGGACTGTTCCAATTTGAAGGGTGTTGCAGACAACAATTTCAAGTTGATGAAATTTTAAAAATATTTCCATTTTGGGTTAGAAAACATTGTGGAAAATGAAGAAATTGCTTGTGACATGGGTTAATGCATTTTTATCATTGCAAAAGTAATAATTGGGAGTAAAATATTATGGGAAAAGATGAAATTGCTCAAAATGAGCAATTTCTTTTTCCATAATGTTATTACTCACAATTATTTGCATGAACACTGTGCATTTCAAGGTTAACAGATTCTTATATAATTTGCCACTACAGCTTCAAAATATTCTGCGGAGAACTCTGCATGTTGTGGCGCTTTGTTCACTGTCCGATTTTGAACGCTATCCTTAAAACACCGTATGATACCTAGGGGTGGGTATCGCCTCCAAAAAAGTGTATCGCGATATATCACAATATGCCGGGTTGTATCGTGATAGATATCATGATATATATTATCGCATACTTTGTACTACCAAGTTTGATGAGTTTCCTGTCCAATATTATGTTTGCGCTACACTCAAAAATAGAGCGGGTAACTTTTGTATTTCTATAGACTATGTTTACCTTTACCTGGTGATGGAATGAGATCGATCTCTTTTACCATAACTGGATCTATGATGGAATTGAAAACATGTTGAAGTTCAGTAAATCTCGCAATATATCTAATTAAACAAGAAACATGCCTCTGCAATCATATAGACTATTTTAACGTTAAAATACGCATAAATATTCCAAAGTTTGTAAGAAAAACTCTATCGAAATAGCAAAAATTTCTACTCAGTCAGTTTCTTTAACCCTTTCCCAAACAAGACCTGGTTTTGACTTCCCTAATAAAAAAGGCTTGGGAAAACATTGAAACAAAAGGAGAAACTTCTGGTAACCAGCAGTTTCTCCTTTTGTCTCAATATTTTCTGTGCTACATTTTACACAAATTCTATCTTTAATAGCATCTATTTTGTCATTTGTGGCGGTGTTTGAAGTGGATCACCCTAAAATTTTGTCGTTTGGGAAAGGGTTAATGGCCAATTTAAAATCAATATATCTTAACTCAATATAGATTGCGCAGTAGATATGTTGATTTTGCTCCACATATATGTGTGTAAAGGTAGAACACGTCCTCTAGTGAATGCCTCATTATGCATACAATTTGCCTAACACCGGATGCGTGTTGGAGACAATGCAAGCCACACCTTTTGTTTGTCGTATAGGCGGGTCGCGGAATGCTTTTCCTTTCAAACATAAATGCGATGTAACCCCTTTAAGATAATGGATATTCGATAATTGCAAGGTAATAAATGAAGTACTATTTAGTCTTTTCAGTTAAGATTCTCGGCTTTGCTTTTGTATACGGGTTAAAATTAGTGAATAAAGATATTCAAATTGAAAGCCACAACAAATGAATTTGAAAAAATCTGGAAATTGCAATCTTTCTCGAGTGCACCGGTATGGCAAAGTCGTATCGCGATTCTGTATCGGGGCCCTCCGAATTGTGATTTACTGGTATACCCGTAATATTGCCCACCCCTAATGATACCGATCAATGAACCATTTATTGTCATACGTGGTGAAAATTTAAGACCAAAAAGTATTTCAGAAAGGTTTATGGGCAATGTTTTGCAACAACCCTCACTTTAACAGCCTTTGTTTACCATGATCTACCATTTAAAAACCTTGTGATCAACGCGGAATCACGCCCTTTCCTTAGACTATGACGTAACGGTTTGGAATTTAAAAAAAAGGAGGGATAACGAAATTCTATTTTTCAAAATGAGGAGCCCTTTGAACACAATATAACAAGTTAAAAAACTGATAATATGAATCGATAAATAAATGATATATCAGAAACGTTCGGTTAAAGTTTCAAGCTAGAATTCGCACCAATAATGTTTGCTTCTAAGTTAGGTCAATTCCTTAACGAGCTTGGGGAACAAAATAAACAAAATTTCACAGGAAAAGCAATACATTTTCAAGTGGCCAGCTTAACAGATCAACGTAAATTGATCTCCGCAACAAGAATACTCTATAATTTCTAAACAAAGGCGGTCACGTGACTGGAAAGAAATTCAAAACAAAGCCGGTCACGTTACAGTAACTGATTACCTATTTTCTGTTCTATTTCCAAACGAGATCTTGTCACATGATCTACAATAACAAAATTGGGGGTTGTTGAGTTTCGGAAGGTCAAAAACGTAAAAAATGATTAATTGATCTATACCCTACAGTGTTTTGCCGAATGATTGGATATATTACACAAAAACAAAGCGCCACAACTTGTGTCGGACGTTCCTGTTGTTTTTGAAGCGTAATGCGCTCTATTGTAAATAGCGAAATATCAAAGAGCGTATATACATCAGAGAAGACTCAGATTAAATGGTCATTAATTCTTTCCCAAATACGACATGGTTTTGTCGTTCCAAAACTGAAAATCTTTGGTAAACATTAATTTTGTATCCAGCATCTAGAACTCATCTTCCCTAGCCAAGGTTGACCCCACCTATGTTTGTATTCACCCTTAACGGATTTAGTTCGACTTTCTTGAAATCAGGAAGTGCCGCCTAGCGGTTGTCCTGCTGGTTGTTTACGTTATTTCGTCCATAAGCGCGTTGTCTTTTGTGTCATACGTCATTCGGATTAGGTAAAAGTTAGCTGCTTCTTTAGTCGAGTTGTCTAAAGTATTAATAATTTGTTGATTGAAGATAGGGAATTCCTATCTATTGAAGTGAAATTCTTAGGAAAAATCGTCCATCTTCGCATTTTCAGTTGTAAATGCAATGCTTTTCCCGCCCGTTGTCATGAATTGGTTACTCATAACAATTGTATCAGTCGACAATCTGATTGGTTCCAGCAAGACCTCGCTGGAACCAATGAAAATGCTTTCCAGGAGACCAAGAAAATCGGACTAAATACGCCAAGGGTGGATACAGAAACGACGTTATGTCGTAGATTTCACCCTTGGCTTGCAAAGTTGCTAGAACTCTGCTCAAATGATCATAATGCCAAGATGCTTATGTTAATCTATAGCCAATAGCATAGAATATATTGGGGACAGATGAGAAATTGCATTTGTATTTGTAAATGTATTGAATTACCATGACTTAAAATGATTTCTATATTCATTTCAGCTATAAAACAAGAATCTACATGGGTTCATGTTTAATACTCATTGTGAGTAGGCCTAATTGTGAGGCCAAGCACCAGACACATTTCAAGTGAGTTGATTTGTTGTTTACCATTTTACGGTTTACGAACTGAGAATGAAATGCAGAGCCAGAGGCAAAATTTGAAAAGTGCCAGTAATTCCTAAACTGTGGTACATTTTCATTCCAAATATAAACATTAGCATTTTGTATGGTTTAGAATTTTGAATTAATGCATACTAATTACTTATGGAAATATTTGACAAAAATGTTCAAAATTGCCTCCCTTGCATATGAATAAAGAGTAAAATAATATTTGTAAATAATTTTCTTCTTGAAGCATAATCTTGAAATCCGACACGGTGAATCAACTAATGTCAAGTGTATTAACAAGTGACTTCAGGGCTTTTTGTCCAGAAATTGGGAAGGGGCCCTGGTCAGTCATTTTGGGAAATTTAGCGCAATTTTGGTCAAATTGGGAACAAGAAAACACAGGAGATTCATATGGGAAAAAAGACTCCCTTATCTAAATGATTTTAGTGAGTTTGTATATGTACAGATTCTGATAATTATGATAAAATAGCACTAGGTCTGTTCAATCACTGTTACTGAACTGTCTGTTAATAAATTGCTGAGTGTAACGCTGCACGCCTAGTAGGAAATAGTGTTTGAAATGAGATATCATGTTACATAATTGACCAAACGCTGACTGTCAATCAAAAACATCGATTAGCCAATGGACGATCAGAAAAATGCCATGACCCAATTGTTCTTCGTTGCACTTGTTATTGTATCGATTTATCGACTGACAATAAAAACAATCGACATGCCAATGGCAAAGAATTTTGTGCTAACAATGGACTAGGTTTACAGTTATGTTTTGATAAACCGTCGGTGTTGTTACAAAATCTCGTTACTATGACTTAAATCAAGCCGTAGTTACGAGATTTTATAACAACACCTACGAAATACTATTTGGTTTGTCCGAATTTACGTCACGGTAAACTGGATAAAATCGTTCCCTAATAACGATTACATCCCCATTGTTTGTCTTAAATTCTATGTTGGGCGGAGCGATTTATCGATTGGCGTTTGGTCAATTATGTTAAATGGACAGGTCTGTTGCTACCCACTGCAAATGCTGATCAGGGAACACTTCAGTTGTGGATACTTACTCATATAATAATCATATTTCAGATAAGACTTTATTTAGCTGAATCTATTTATATAGAAATTTACTTTCGAGGGCTTAGCACATTTAAAACTACATTGTACATATTTTTTGTATTTCTGAATCTTTAGAAAATAATATGTCATGAGTTCTAATAATGAGTTTCATTTCTGTATTTATACAGAAATATTAAGATATTTAGAACTCAAAGATATTTTAGAAAGTTTCTTAGTTTTTCCCTCTCCTGTAAAATTTTACAAAATTTAGTTACAACAGTTTTGCACTAAGCCCTCGATTTGCCTTATGACCATCATAAGTGTTGAGATACTATATGTATATGACAATTTTGTCCATTTTCATGTTATGAATTTAATATGCAAATAATTGTATACATGCATATCAAATTGACAATAATCATTTTGCAGACATGGTGTAATCAGAAAACAGTGGTATGTTGAACAGCTGTATAAAGTCTGGTGGAATGGAATGTGTTTCAGAAAGGCCTTTAATGGTATGCATTTATTCTTTATCCCTGAAACAATCTTGATTTCAGTGTATCATGTACAAAGCGAGATTTCTCCTGAATTACAAAGTATGATGAAAAACATTACTTTCTAAATAAACTATACTTAACCATAACATACAAATTGTCTACAACCTGTTTCAGCAAAGGATCAGTTTGAAATATTGCTGTTTAGAAAAGGTTGCACATGTATATAAATACATGTCTAGATCTATGCTTGATTAGAATGTGACAATTTTACTTTCGAATTCACAGTTTACATGTTGAATTACCCAGGTAGGTAATTAAGCAGCAGGGGTGCAGTATATATATTTTGTAAATAAAATGTTCTGTTTTGTATATATTTAAGGGCACATCCCCTGCCGCTAAATGAAACCCACCCTGCATTAAAAGGGATGATTTAAATGGATAATTACGGCTTTTTAAAGTAATAACAAACTTTTCCAAAAGAACAACTTCAGTAAAAACAATGTAGGATATATCAATAATCAACATTTTCTACTTGTCATTCAATGTTTTGATTTTGAAAATATGCATATCCTTTTTCCTTTTGCAATACATATTGAAGAAAATTTTGTAAAAAATACATTGAACATTTTTTGATGATTTAATGACTGATTTTGTCATCTCATTAGCATCAACTTTAAAAATTTTGATAATATTTTTCATTGCATGTATTGTTGCATTTTGACAAGGCTTCAAATATTGTTAGAAAAGTAGAAAATGCCAGGATGCCAGAAGTTGTGATTTTTAGGGGTCAGTATAAGGCTGAAATGTTACATTTGTTATTTTTGTATAATTGCAGGTTCATAAATCAGGTGCACAGATGAATAAAGATGATGCTGACAATGGTGATTACCGATGTTATAACAGACAAATTGACAATTTGTGGACATTTATTGGTCAATACAGTGATTTGTGTACAATATCCATGTATAAACATTCAAATTTTAAATCCGACAAAACTCCATCCTGTTTAAACCGATTCCAACATAATGACGTCTTTTGACAACCTACACGATGAAAGGTTTTGAAAACATTCAGGATAATGAAGAAATGGTTTTGTGAAAAGCAATTTTATCATTTCCCACGATGTTTTTTAGCCAGTTAGATAAAAAATATGAAATTTTATTCTCTTTAAATTGTCATCTGCAACATCTTTCAATTTGTGACAGTCTTAAAAAATCCGTCTGGTAATTGGTTACAAATGATTTAGTGCAGATAACCAAATACAATAGAATATCATGTTGTGACTTGTAAAAACCAGCCAAAGTTTCATTCATGTTTATGAAAATTAGAACAAATTTTTAACGTTTTATTTGATTTTTGTTCTGGCTATCAGAAAACATACAGGTTAACCCAAATAAGTCCTGATTTTGTCATACCTGAAAGAAAATGCTTCAAGAAAACATTGAGACAAAAGAAGAAAATGCTGATAACCGGCGTTTTCTCCTTTTATCTAAATATTTTCTATGCTAAATTGTACCTAAATCCTATCTTTATCAACATTCATTTGACGTTTGCAGTATGGTTCTTATTGGACCACCTCTAAATTTTAGAGTTTGGGAAAGGGTTAAATCAGAGTAATAACTAGTATAGAGATTTGATAGACATAAATGACAAGGATGTTATGCCTGCCAACAGCATATCTTCTGTCCTCTTTATTTCAAGTTGTGCACCGGTCCATGAGAAAACCTTCAACCAAAAAAGTAAATACAGTTTACACTCGTTAAGTCAACATCTGATATGTCAAATTTCTGCTTAAGCCGAAATGAAAATGTGGTCCTTACATCATCAATGGCCGTAGGGTATCAATCAGGTTAGACAAATTTAATTATTTTACAGTGAATAAATCAATTGAAATATGGTAGGAAAAGGAGATAATTTGCTCCTTTTGAGCAATTTTCCTTTTCCTGCTATATTTTAATAATACATGCACGTGCCCAACGAAAATGAATAAATATCATTAATCAAAGCAGAAAAGAATTGGGATAAGTCGAATTTACGTTATCTCGAGCTAGAATGATGTTCCCTAAGACTTCGACACAACAAATATTACGAAACGTATTGGAAAACGGCTTACTGTCGTTTGAAGGCAATGCTGAAAACTGTTGAGATGAAACGCAACATGCTAGTGATAGTGAACTTTCCGAGCGTCTTCAATATATGGGAACTTTTGAAAACCATGGACTGGATGAGAGAAAATGTTGAAAAACAACTATGCCTGTCAGCGGTTTTTAGCTCACCTGAGCAGAAAGTGCTTAATGTGAGCTATTGTGGTCACTCAATGTCTGTCCGTCCGTCTGTCAACAATTTGGTGTTTACACCATAAGAACTTGCATGGGTTCGAATCATTCCCATTGGATCAGAAAGTTGAGAGTTATGTGCCCTTGAATCTGACAAAATTGCCTTTTTGAATCTAACAACTACAAATATTGACTAAACAAGACAAAACTTGGCCATAATGTTCATTACCAAGTATTGTTCGGGAAAGGTTTAAGGTAGTCCATCCCTTAATGAGATTTGCACGACGTCGCAATTATTCGGGTCAGGTCGAAATCAGTCGGCGGAGGAACCCTCCACCGCTGAATGATTACGATTGCGTCCGGATGTGTTCAGATACGTAACGACGACACTCGGAAAAATCAGATGTTTTATGAATCTCAAAGTGGCCACATTACGGGTATTCTACCTTGATTAAAGACAAATTACTCGTAATCTTTCCACCTAAAAAAAACAACAATATGTATATATATTCCATTGATTCATTTAAAATTATTGTGTGCAACATCTTTGTATTTGGTCCAAACTTAAATTTTGACGTTTGGGAATGGGTTAATGGTGCTGATTTCAAAATTCATACAATTCGTTATGATGTCTACGTGACAAGTCTGTAAGGTCATTGTTCTTGGTCAAAGACACATCTCAAGGTCATAATTACAAAACCTCATATACCTATAGACTCTTCTCCAGGTTTCAACAGGCATTTGTGCTTCACATGCACGTCTTTTAGTCTAAAACCCGTTGGATTTTGACGAGATAGATCTAGTTTACTGGGAAATGTAAAGGTTGACGTCGACATCTTTTCGCCCGTTTCTAGGCTTTGCCTACTTTCATATTAAGCTCTTATTTGGTGCATAAATTATAGATATTTCTGGGAAATGTCACTTTTTATTCAGTTTTGAGTATCTGTTACTCAGAGCGCGAAATGCCCATTTTTCATATCGGTGTGATAAATCTTAAATTTGTCATAAAATTGTAAAATTTCGGTAAAATTTCCTTATTTTTTCAGAAAAGGTATCTCTGTATGCAGATTGAAAAAAATAAAGTGATCCATCCCGTGGAATGTTATGTCCATTAGTACTCGTATGTGAAAACCTTAAATATTTCGGTTAAAAATTAGACTCTTATTTAGTTCGATCCTTGCTCAGTCATGGTCAGTGTCTACAACGTCTACCATTATGCCACACATATCAAATTGTGTCGATAAAATATTTGAGCCGGGATCTGGAAAAACGTCCCTTATATATATAGCATTTGAGGAAGTCATATTTCAAGATCAGTCAGTGCCTGGATAGAGCCTTGTAGAGACCTGTGTTGCTCTTTTTTCCATTGCTACATGTCATGAGAAAGCTACTGGAGAACAACATGGGTCCTGATCAGACTGCGTGTATACGCAGGCTGATCTGGAATCAGGTTGGGCTCAAAAGCCTTAAGGGATCTTTTTCCAGATCCCGGCTCATTTATATTGTTCTAATGGGCAAATGTGCTTCAGTGACGCATGCAAAATTAAACAGTATCAGTTCAAGTTGGACAATCTATAACAGCTTGTGTTGATAAACCAGACAATTTAATCCGTTGCCTCGGTTACGCAGATATAAAGCTGCCCTGCGTTCAGTAAGACACGTTAAAAAGATACCGGGTTTGTTTTACCTAACAGTCTTACTGAGCGCTCTTCTAACGTTAGCTGAATAAATATGGCCGCCCCCATAGTCTGGGTTCCCTCCTTCTTTTCGCAGTATGGAAAGTAGGGAACCAGACTAGCCGCCATTTTTGTTAGCTTTGGCTCACCACCTTCAAATCTGTGAGCCAAATGGTGCGAACGGTGGTAGTAAACATGTCGTTCAGTAGAAAATTGTTACGTATCGGTAGCTCAATGAGCTAACGTTTTGTCTTACTGAACGCAGGGCTGATGTATGCGCACACACTCTCTTTAAACACTCTCAGTAAATTATAGTAAATGAAATTTGTTTTAGTGATGTATTTGTTATTTTTAAATTAAATGATAGTTATAATAATAATAACAACAACTTGAGAAGTGAGCATATTAAGATATGATTATTCATGTGAATTGGTCTTATTTATAATTTACAATATGGCCTCCTAACAATATCACCCAATAACAATAACGCTCACACTAATTAAGGCCTCCTGACAATAACATTCACACTAATTAAGACATGTATACGACATTCTCCCCGCAGAGTGACCGTTCGTTGCTCTTCACATATCATCTCTGCTAGGGGCTATCTCGGCTAGAGTCCAGGAATCGTGGTCTACCAAAGCATAATATCTTTAAGTACTGTGTAGCTAATTCATTTCTTGTACATGTATTATACATTAGAGAAAGAAACTATTATTCTGTTTACATCAGAAGTGCTCTCTAATTTAAGTATTGATCTAATTATTATTAAAATATGACTATTTTTTCAAACCTCTTATTATTCCTCGCGTTATTTCTTATGTCCTTCTGCAGCCCATTACAAAGGTGAAATAAAGGAGCCTCTGTGAAAGAGAGTGGTGTATACGAATCAAACACCCACTCTATTCCAAGCTTCATCCTTCTCTCTCACATACCAAATTATTAATTCACCCTTATCTCCCTCAAATAAACATGACTCAACTAAAGGCAGTATACATTCATCCTATCAATATCGTACTATCATCAACAATTTTAAAACTACAGGAAAAAATGATTTGCTATGAATTAAACCCTTCCCACATCGCTTAATTTTAGAAAGTCAAATTTGTAAAATGCACATAACAAAATGGATTTTTATAATGGAAGAAAAAGGTGAATAATCGAGGAAATGGGGAAAAAGAGAAAAATGCTGATTAGCAGCATTTCTTGTCCCAGTGCTTCCTCAAGTCAGTTCCTTTTAGGGATGTCAAAGCCACGTCTTTTTGGGAGAGGATTAACTTAAATATTTTCAGTCAACATTTTCTTTACTCTGACAGATACTCGTCTTGACATTACTGCTTATAGGAAAAATAATATTTTCTTATTTTTTGTTTACAATTAGCCAGTTTTGCCCCGGATCTTTAGCTTACGGGATGGTGGTTCCAAATCTCAACGCTTTTATTATTCAAACTTTTCATATACATTTCGTCGCCTCGTTTTTAGATTGCGCTAACTACCAAAACCACTTTTCCGAGAAAATCGACTTTAAAGATTCAGACCTTCATAACTTTTTTATGTTTGCTTGAAATTGACCCAAATTTTGCACGACAGTCAGAAATAACCTTATCTATCCACATGCGCAATTTAATAAGAAACGATGGAGCATTTTTGATAAAAATCATTATTTCTGTTTGGAGATAGAGCAAATTCTGTCATTTTCAAAACCACTTTTCACTTTTAAAGGAGATAGATCAAAAACGACACAGAAAACACTATTTGCTATATAGGCCGACCTTACGAATCATAAAAAAAGACAAACTGTCGTTTTGTCGTAAAAATTGGACAACTCATGCGGTTGTATTACGAACCGGTGGCCTTTGTTCTAGATAAAGTAAAAGGAAATATTCGAGTACTAATTGATTTCAACTTTTTATGGCATCGTAAAGGATACAGACTCTAGTCTACGTAGATTTAAATTGCAACAAATTCATATCATTTTCGCCCTAAAGAAATATATTTTGTTTGTTATAATGGCTACATAAGGTACAGTTGAAAAAAATCTACTTGTTGAAGCACTTGTGTGCCAAGATCAATTTCAATTACATTTTTTTTAAAGACTATCCGGCTATTCTACCCATCGAGGACTGGTAATCAGAATGCCGACATGCATATAATGCTATTGTGAACGGCCATTGATTAAAATATCATTTGAACTTGTTAACGATTGACTTGCTAATATATATGTACTTACATATTATCAAAATCGGCAATAGAAATCGATTGTTCACATTTTGTAATCGGAATTCGTGTTTGTGTCACATAACAGGTCACGTTGTTTTAATACTTATTTTCATTGGACGAGAGAAATTTTCAGGCACAGATTGCTCTATGTCCTGGACATAGGATAAGATTAAGACCAATTTGAAGAAAAAATCAGGAGATAGAGCAACATGCATACGCGATTTCTCAAAAACCAGCCCGCCAATCGACGATATCTGGTGTTCAGGAGATAGAGCATAAAAATACGAACACAACGATACCAAATATAGGATTTTTTCAAAAATGGAGATAGCGCAGCTTAAAAACGAGGCGACGAATTGTTCTCGGTTGTTTGTTTATTGTGAGTTGATTCTGAGTTAAAATGTCCCTTTCCTAAATGTTCAATGAAAATGTAGCTTTTTTTATTTCTAGTCCAAAACCAATTTTGTGGGTATTTAAATATTTTGATCGTCTCACTGGGTCATATGCTTTTCAGAAATTTATTTTAAGACATTTATTTTTATAATAAAAGCCTATGTTGTGGCAGTCGTTGTGTTCGTCTCGTCCAGGTGATTAAAAAGAATACCCATATAGGTTTTGGACTATCTTTGTAGTGAAATCACCCCACTGGAGGCCGCCATTGTTACTGAGTGCCTGACGTACTGAAATACATAGTACGACAGGGAACCAGACTAAACTAATACTAAGATTGAATTGGGCGAAATCATAAGTTTTTACTTTTCGAAGGATATTACGGTATTATTTTTATTTTATTTTTTTTATTATTATTTTACTTATTTTTTGTTTTGTTTTATAATTTACTCCCGTTGCAATTGGTTTTTATGTTTTGTCACCATAGTAACGCTTTTTCTATAATTGAAATCCTTCATGTTACTACCTGAATGGCGGATATCAACGTCAATTAGATTATGCTGCATTAGAAATATTGTGATGCGCGTTTATTAGATTGTGGGTAAGTAATATCTTTATTTCAAAGTGACATTTCACAGATATCTTTTCGTAAATTTTACTTTATTTTTTTTTTTATCTGAAAGAGCATTTTTTATGAAAATTCTGAAAATTCCGAGGCAAAGCATTTCGCCGTTTACAAGAAATATATATTTTTATGTTAAATTAAAAAAATCATGTATACAGAAGTTCGGATGTACATCGTATATGGAATTTGTCATTACTATTTCACCTTTACGGGCGTTTTTATCGCTTATCAGCAACAACTTAAAAAACTGCTTGCATTTATACACATTAGAATAAGCAATCTTGGCATCATTACATATTTTAACAAATGAAATGGGAATGTTATGTCTCTTTAAATTAACGCTAGCAATAACGCATAGTGGTGCACCCAATTACAAAAACAACTTAAAGGCAGAATAACACTTAACATCTTGCAAATTTTCTGAGAACTTCGTACAAAAAAATAAATATATATTATTAAAATATGGTCTTTAAATTGCATATATGCCAAATCTTAGCTTTCTACCTTGTGTATTGGCTTAGATGTCGACGGATTTAAAACCCATGATTTGTTGTCCCGTGGATAATATTTACAATAATGGAACATATGGGGTTTTAAATCCGTCGACATCCTAGCCAATACACAAGATAGAAAGCTAAGATTTGGCATAGATGCAATTTAAAGGCCATTTTTTCATAATACATATTTATTTTGTACGAAGTTCTCGGAAAATTTGCATGATTTTAAGTGCCATTCCCCCTTTAAGAAATCATCGATGCAAAAGAAGAAAATGCTGTCAGATACATTTTCTACCCTTGTCTCTGTATTTTTATTTATTCATTTATTTTTTGCTGTGCTAGATCTACTTGATTTTTGTGGTACACAAATCTATTCTTTTAACCTACCACCAAACGGCAAGAATTTAGCCGGATCAAAATTCAAAGATATTGCAGACGACAATATCAAATGAATGATCTTACAATTTTATTCGTTAATTGTGGGGAATGAAAAAAAAAGATTGTTACAAGCAATTTCTTCATTTTCCACAATGTTTCCATAGCCTTTTTTTATTTGGGAGTCAAGAAGACTCAATGTGTGGTAATGGATTAATAAACATATTTTTGTTGTTTACTGGAACTTTAAAAGCTGAATCTGGTTGACTACTGGTTTGGGGAGGGGGGGGGGGGGGCGGGTCTTGCAGCATATTCTTGCCCTGTCCCAGCTATGTACCCAGTGTTCTCATCCGAAGATGTCAATACTTGAGACTGTCTGCAAATAGCAAACTAGAGATTTAAAGTGAGTAAAATGTAAATATACTAGTCAAAACTTCTAACCGGCCACTTTAGAAACAAAGATATTTTTTCTGTGGTGATTGAATTTTCATGAAATTTGCTATGTGAATTTTTTAGCAACTTTCCAGATGATTTTGGCAAAAAGTTACCGTTGTTTTATTGAATTTAAAGCGCAACACGAGAAAAGCTCAAACAGCTATAAATTCATACAGAGCTCGAAATATTGCCAATATAGTGATTTAAGTCTCATGGATCGTTAGCTGTAACCTAGACTAAGAACAAAAACGAAAATGTTTGACAATTGTGTACGACATATGGCCCTAGAAGAAGATAAAAGAGCTTATGTAGGCAGAAAACGGTTGCTAAAACAACACATTAAACATGTTTTTCTTCTAAAATGCTTTAAATATTGAATGATGATCCCTGGTGAGCTACAAAATGTAGGATATGTCTGAAAGATCAGTTTGTTGCATCGCTTTTCACATCAGACTATATTTGAGCATATTCGTTAACCCTTTCCCAAACGGCAAAATTTTAGGGTGATCCAATTAGAAAGCTGTTGTAGATGACAAAATTAATGCTGAAGAGGAAGGATTTGTGTACAAGATAGCACAGAAAATATTGAGACAAAAGGAGAAACTGCTGGTTATCAGCAGTTTCTTCTTTTGTTTCAATGTTTTCCCAAGCCTTTTCTATAAGGGACGTCAAAACCAGGTCTTGTTTGGGAAAGGGTTAAATAAGATGTTTTGTCGGTTAAATTGAAACACCATTTTACGATGCCTTATATTCTTTCTGTTTTTTTCTGTAGTCAAAAGTCACACAAAATAGACAGTATTTAACATTCTTTTCCTTGGTCTGGGTTGCAGCTAACGACTTGTGGACTTCAAATTGTTGAAAGCGTAATATCTCGAGCTCTATTAAGTTTAAAGTGGAACTACATGTACATCTAAGCATTATGTAGATTACGTTAAGCAAACAAAATGATTATTCCTAATATGCAGTCAATGACTAGAAACATACCAGTCTGCTATTTTGCCACTTCCTTTCCAACTTTATTAAATATATGTTCATATATATTTATACATGTTCATGCTTTGTGCATTATAAAAATATATAGCATATACTAACGGAAAAAAGTAACTGTGCACATTTTCTTTCTATATTACATTTCAAATACATAAGTTCAACGAATCAAATTTTACAATTTTAGAAAAAGAATGTTTAATCTTTAAATTTCAATGAGTGTCAGTTTGCTACCCCACTCGTTATCAACGTAACAAGCCTGGGAAGTTGGTAGGGGTAAAATTCAAGTTCACAAGCCATTTTCGAGTGTGAACACTATTGACACCGATAATATTCTGCAGCAATGAGACAGCTAAACCGTCACAAACGGCTCTTTAAAGATTCTTCTTGAGATGTTAACCAATAACGGAGCCAAATAGTCAAGCGCTGATGTTGAATAAAGCATGAATCCATATGACGTTCCCCAACGCGTTAATGAATACGAGCTCGAACATCGGACTGTACAGATGTAATCCAGACTCGTCAATACGCAATACCTTGTTAAAATCGGCATTACGAAAGGGTAGCTGTTGTCTAAGCCACTGTAAACGATGTCATCGACGACGTCGTAGCAAGACTAGACGTATCGGAGTACGTCTCAGACGGATGTAGCACTCCATTAACCGATCTCTAACAGGCATTCTGCTGATATAACTCAACTCTGGAATCAACCTAGCTGTAACTTTCGCAGACAACAATCGATTTTACTGGTGGCTGTTCCGATTATGGTTGACTTGTCGGAATGACGTAACGCGTCGACGGATCGAATGTGGCAAGTTTCGTGTGTTTCTAAATTGTTGAAATCGTCTCAAAGTGCCTATATGATGTTTCTATGCAAACTAAAACGCCTGGCGACCTACTGCTTTGGCATTAGGGGGCTACTGTCTAAAGCATGCATTAACGTGCATCTTTGGTTAAACGTATCGCGTTGTTTTCTGTCCAATAAAACAAATTTACATATTTTTCTGATCATCAAGCAAGTTAACGACAGTTTCGCCATATAAATAAATTTCAACCTCACTTAGGTATACCGCAGTTCAACAAAATACTCAAACGAAAAAGACGTTAACGGCGAACGTCCGTGCATGTGCAGTCGGTGGTATTCGACATTTTGTTAACAAGCGTCTCTTGTGGACAATTGTGAGATATATTTCTTGTCTATAGGTCGTATATTTACATAATGAATAAGAAAATAAGCATGCAGTGTTACTTTTTTCCATTAGTATATAATGATCTGGTATCTGCATTAAGAAAATAAACAATAATGAGACAAATCTTAATAGAAACCACAGTAGATAGGACAGTGAGGTAAAAGACAGAAATGTTGAAAAAAGTCAATCCTGTCTTTTTTCCCAAATGTCATATTGACCCCTTTCCATTATCGTTTTGAGGCCGCGGTCATGGCGCAGTTGATAGCGCATCTGCTTCTCATTCGAAAGATTCCGGGTTCGATATCCGGCCGCGGCAAATGTCCTTACTGACAAAATGACCCATCAATGGTTTGATATCGTGGACTTATGTGGGGGAGCAACTGGAGGGTTGGTAAGGGTGTTGTGATAGTACTGGTATAAAAGAACCGACAGGAATCCATGGTTAGGTGCTCCAGCCTCTGCAATCTGACCTTAGTAGTTGAAAACGGCGTAAAACCCCAATGAAACCAAAATCATTATCGTTTTAGTCCGTACCCACAGAACACTTCTGGTAATCCGAGTCTTCTCTGATGAAAATTCGCTCATTGGTATTTGGATATCGCTATTTACACAAGAGCAATGTCCCAAAACTTTTGTTTTTACTAAACCTATTTAATTCACATCCAAAGTTTAAGATAGGTCCTACAAATGCCTCAAATAGTTGCATCATATTTGATGGTTTTATATTGGGGTTTCTTGTGTTATTTAGAAGAACGTTCATAGCTTTAAGCCCTTTTCCGGTAAGTGTCTCGATATTCAATCTGTAAGAACCTGTGTAATAAAAGACTGTTCCTAAATAATTGGAATTATCTACTACTTCTAGCTCATTACAGTTATCCCTTTCCCAAACGGCGAATTTTTAGGGTGATCCACTTCAAAAACTGCCACAAATGACAAAATGGATATTATTAAAGATAGCATTTATGTAAAATATGGCATAGAAATATTGAGACAAAAGGAGAAACTGCTGGTTATCAGCAGTTTCTTCTTTTGTTTCAATATTTTCCCAAGGATTTTCTATCAGGGACGTCAAAACCAGGTCTTGTTTGGGAGAGGGTTAAATGTCGATCTTACGTTATAACTAATGTTTCCACATTTCCTAAAGACCATGATCTTAGTTTGATCAGTATTGACCCCTAAAACCCATCTGCTACAACAATTAGACAACAATTCTAAACTGTTTTTGGAGATCATGAACGTTATTTCCAAGAATTACTATGTCGTCTGCAAATAAGAGTAAAATAAAAGTGATTTCCTGTTAGTCTAGGAGCCAGGTCCTGGTATGGAACTTTTCTTGCAACCGGTCTTCTATATCACTTTGAAGTACATACATTAACTATAATGAATTAAGGGTGGGTGACAAAATGGGAAAGTTATCATTTCCAACGATCTAATGGGTCTAATTCAGGCTTATCTGATGATTTCTACTATAAAAACAAACACTTATCGCTAATTAGTTGGAAAATATGTGGGTACATGGTACTGTCCTGAGAACAGAACCCTCGGCGTATATGGGTAATACACAATCGTTTATTTTTAAAGGTAAGTTTGGAGAGCGGCCAAGTGACCTATTATGTCAATGCTATAGTTTTCATAATTTTTTAAAGCAAAACATTCCCTTTTTTGTGATGATGAATGTCAAATGAAGTATTTTGTTGTTCTAAATGTAAACATCTGCCTGCAAATTTTAGATTTATATAGATATTTTTATCATAATTAGGCTAAAACAGGATGGGTGGGGTAAGATAAAGCCAAATATCTTTTATATTTGCATATGTTGATTTTGTATGAAAAATGCTCTTGTGGTGATCTTCAAAATATCCAAAAACAAAAAATATTCATTGGGTAATTTTTTGGCGAATTGAAAAAAAAAAGTTGCTAAATTTTCTCAAAAGAAATTTGTTTCCACTTTTCCCACATTTTGTTCCAGAAAATGGTTTTCAAATATTTCTTTCAATCAAATCCTCACTTTTGTGCATATGTTAAGTCTCTTAATTGATATAAGATTAGAACTTATCCATTCAGGATAACTTTCTATATATGACTTTAAAACATAAGGGTAATTTTGCGAAAATGGTCATTGCTAGTCAAGGGCAGATAACTCTGACACGAGAACGAGCGTGGAAAGTAACCCTGATTTCTTTATATTTTGGTCAGGACATGTTACTTTACAACATATGTACAAATAAGAAAAATCCATTTGGCGTATAAAAAGTAACTATCGAGTCCAAACTTAACTTAACAAAAGCAAAGGTTCTGGACTGGTGAAATTTGATGTAGGCCTATTAGAGATTTAAGGATTAGTACGAAATGGAATACGAAATGGAAATGGAAATGAAATCACATATATTTCAATGTGATCTTTTATTAAAAGGGAATACCGGTACATAAAAAGAAAAAAAGAGAAAAGACAACGTAGGATTTGAACCCACCACCTACGAATTTAGACACGTTCACTCAACACAGAAAGAGGGGAACCATCATCACGTATGCTGAGATGCTCCCCCCCCCACAATTTATCTCGGTTTCGTATTCGTATTCCGTTTCGTACTACCGTAATTCGTAAATCTCTAATATTACTGCGCTTGAAGCCGAGAACTAATTAGCGCATGTAGGACAAAAGAATTACTCTCCTTTATCAATGATTAAAACACCAATACAATACATTCAAGCAATTAGTAAAATAAATCAATATTGACCGAACTTATCCCAAATATCATTTTATTATTACAAACTGCGCTTATTATTGCGCTTGAAGCCGAGAACTAATTAGCGCATGTAGGACAAAATAATTATTCTCCTTTATCAATTATTAAAACACCGATACAATACATTCAATGAAGCGAATACTGCATGCTGCATCGGTGAAAATGAAACAACACAATTCAAACTCTGTTTATCATTCTTTAAACAAAGTACAACTTCAACTGTTGTCAAATTCTAATTTAGCTCTGTTCTGGTTTATGGCGTCCTTTGATTTTATATGACAGTTTTCCCGCCTAAATGTAATGTCACAATAACCGTACATACTATGTGCATCACAGATATCATGATTACATGTATTGTGACATATTCACGGTGGGGATTGTGCATGATGGGATGGATAACAAATATCGAGTATACGGACAAAATTTGCCTCGCTTCAGGTAAGAAATTGTGCAATAATTTTCTTATTTCTGCTCCAATTTTCAAGCGGTTTGTTGCATATACCCCGCATTAGTGAGCTCTTTCCTCGGATATATGACTTTTTTGTAGAATCTTTGTACTTTGTCCACAAATTGATCCCAACCGGCTAGAAAAACGACAAAAAATCCAGGTCATTTTTCTAGTCGGTTGGGATCGGTTTTTGAGAAAAGTACAGGGAAGTTCCAGATAAATAATACATCTGAGAAAAGGGCTTAGTAAGACGGAGTACATGCAACAAACCGCATGAAAATTGACGCAGAAATAAGAAAGTTATTGCACAAATTCTTACTTGAAGCGTGGTTAATTTGGCCGTAGTCGTTACCATTTCGCTTTCTGGTCGGTTGGGACAATATTTCAGAAAAAGTATCATGAGTTATCTAATATGTCATACATCCGATGAAAGAGCTCGATAAGGCGGGGTACATGCAGCAAACCGCTTGAAAATTGATACAGAAATAACAGAGTTATTGCAAAATGTCTTACCTGAAGCGAGGCGAGTTGGCATCAAATTTTGTGCAAAAATAGACTGAGTTTACCGTTATGTTTTGATAAACCGTCGGTGTTGTTATAACATCTCGTAACTACGGTTTGATTCAAGCCGTAGTTACGAGATTTTATAACAACACCAACGAAATACTATTTATTTGTCCGAAGTTACGTCACGGTTTACTTGATAAAATCGTTCCCTATTGTCGGTAGTCGTTATCCATCCCATCATTCACAATCCCCACCGTGATATTGTAAACTAGGAGAAAAATATTCAGGAGTAGATTGGTAAGGAGATGACACGGAGCGGGAAAGATAAGGGACAAGAACAAGGAGCAATATAAAAAAAGTATTGTTTAACAATACAAATCTTACTTAACCTTTCTAAATTTTAAATAGGGAGATCTCCTATATCCACTTTACGAGCGAGTGCCTAAAACTGAAGTTAGCGTTGGTTGTATATCTTCAACGAAAATGGCATTTTTTTCATATTTTACACCAAACTGCCTTTATCTAAATAAATGTGAGCCTTTATGCAAGTCTTTATTTCTGTTTTGGTATGTTATGGGGCATGTTACCACAGTGTAGGAGCCGAAATTAGTGTTCACTTTGTTTTGAGTGACAACTTGGGTGTCAGTACATAGAGAAAATGTCACCTTGGCAAACATCAGCGTTTGACATTGGTAAAAATTTATTTATTTTTTTTTCTGGATAAACACAAAACTGTTGTCAGATACTTGTATCGAGCTCTTTTTTGTATTTTTCCCTGAAGTATCTAAGAGCGACTTATGTCATTGGTTCTAGATAAGATGAATTTTCAGACACGATTCACTTGGGCATGAAGTAAAACAGGTGATTTAGCGGATACGGATCGCAGTTTTTACTCGAATAAATCCATACTGTGTGTGTTTTCTTTTCAACGAAACTTTCATTCCCAACTCGAGCATCTGTATGTCTTGAGACCGATATAATTATTTGGTTAGGAAACCATCTAAAACTTCACATATTCGCCGTTTGAAAATAATAGTTTTCCGTACAATTTCTTGACAAGTGCTGTACAATAGCATGACAAGAAATATTTATTTTTGCACACCAACTTGAGTTGCATATGTGGCATGTTAATTGTAAAAGATGCATTTTTGCCTCGTTTTGGATTATATTTGACTGACATTTTCATGACATTATACATGCCTTTAACAGAGGCATAGAAAAAATTAGGGAAAGACTAAAGTTTTCACGATGTGAGAAAACTTCAGAAAAACGTGAATAACGGTCTTAACACTGGACTAATTTGCATTCGTGTTGAAGCAAAGAAAGGTTGAAAAGATCAGAAATACACATCGTGTGTTTGATCTTTTAAAATCAGCTGATAAAAAGTTATGGGCGACCAAAAAGAATTGTGGTTGGTCGTCAATAACTTGTTATTGTTGATTTATAAAAAACGATTTACTATATTCACCTAATCCCTATCATTTTTCCACATTCTCTATTTCATTTTCCAATCGATCGCATGCTAAAATGTTATCGGAGATTCTCTGCAATTGATGTGTCACGTGATTTACCACCGCGATGCTGTTTGGCATTTTTTTCTTTTTTTCGCACGATGATATGATACAGGCGTCCTGGTTAATGTATTAGTGTATTATGATTTAAGCATTGACGAATGTTCAAAACGCGTACGCTATTGTATGATAAAAGATACAATATGTTTCATGTACTTAAAGGGCGACGGTAACAGATGGTCTAATTGCAAAAAATGAAATTTTTTGAAAAAATATGCAAAACTTTTGTGTTGACCACCTCGGGATGGTTAATAATATGCGATTCAGACAGAGAATGAGCCGAAATTACAAAACCGATAGCTGAATTTAGGGAGAATCCAAACCTAAATTCAACCCCATCACTGATGGGGTTAGAATTATTTTTAAATTGTTGCGCATGCGCATACAGCGCGGACCATGTTTTAAACGAGATTCATACTTGAATTTCAATATGACGTCATCATGTATGTTGTGACGTCATTTAAGAAAGTCGCATGTCCTACTGTTTTGACCTACTTTCGACATCGCTTCATGAATTTGGTATCAAATTGCGAAAAAATTAGTCGTTGCTTCAATAGTTTGTCGTAATCATTTAATCAGGTCAAATAAAGCTTAAAAAGTGTACATTTCGTTTGTATTTGACAATTTTTGGGTCCAAATCTGGGAAATAGTAGCTTTAAATTCTCTTCTATACAAACCTTTGCTTTCATGTATGTAGTACGAATAGTTTGGGAGAAATCAAAGCATTGCTGATATTCAGGATTTTCTTCTTTTCGGTTAACATTTTCTCTACAATGACCAGTCATTTGCTACTTTTGACAAACAGTATGTTTTAGTATATAGTGTCTTTTCAATTGAACTATTCCAATAATTACATTATCTCGATTTTTCACGAAATGCGGAGAGAAATCCGGTGAATAACAACCAAAACAAAGACCTATATATAGCAAATCTATATATAGCAAAACTACACCAATTCTGTAACATGTGATCAATTTCATATCAATTTGAACCAAATAAGAGAATAAAATAAGACGCTTTCTGGAAATGCTCGGACTTTTTAACACCACCCGCCAAAACAGACATTGAAGACCAAACACAATTTTGTTTGGTCATCATTGATTTTTATCAGGTTCTGGTTACAAGATCTTTCGCATTCAGCACATCCCTGGCTTTTTATTCAACTTCTGCTTGAAACTATGGTAGTTGATTTATGCAATGTCGTTTCTTTGCCTGGCACCCCAGCCACGAAAAGCACAAAAATACGACATTCAGAAAACGGTAATCACATCACCCCTCTCGCGCGAATAAGTCAATAATTAAAAGTTTTTTAGGACTTCATCGTTGTCAATCTGATTAAAATATATATCTTAAAGTAATCACATGAATTTGGTCTGAATTGTCATATACAACTTAAATGAACGATTTAGGGATGGGCTACCTTAAGAGCAACATTGTCATCTGCATCAACCTTCCATATAGAACAGTCTAAACGCTTGCTGTTTGTGAAAGCGTTAGTTAGATTTCATCATGTTTATTTATCATTTCTTCAAATAGACTGATTGAGCACCCAATCATGCACGTGCGTCTCACAGAGCTGTCAATACATTACTCGATTTCCACCAGGGTCGACTTCGGATCAAGCCATGATTTAGTCAATCCGAAGCAATAGGTCTAAACGAACACTAATTTCCGGGCTATTTGACGTCATTTCAACAGCAAAAGACGGAAGCAATGGAAATATTATATTTGATGTAGATTTCCATTAACTGATGTCAACACAGTATGTGGGGTGAATGAAAATAGAAAGAACATACAAGTCATTAGTGTGGATAGTTCTGAAGTCGAAACAGACAGGAAGACACGTCAAATCAATGTCCTTTGAGGAAGCTCTATATAGAGGACCGGTGACTTACTTGATAGAATACTGAGGGAAATGGTCGAGAATAAAGGGAACATGTCTGAATGAAAGGATACATGTACATGTTCTAGATAAAAGACTGTCTTTATTACTTAATAGGGCATACAGTGATCATCTTAAGGATGAATTGGAACTACACCAACGCTTCAAACCGATATTTAGAAAAGTCGATGAATCAAAGTTACTTATATTCTTTATCGGAGACTTTGATTCTTCAAAACATAAACGTTATTGTGATATGCCTGTGCATATTGACGACAGTAGTTCACGCGTTAGTATTAGTCGTGCTAAAGCGATGTCGTAAGATGCCGACGGCACTAAAGTGGATGTCCTTTAATTTCGTGACATGTAACATGGTTCATTACATAGCCAACGCCACGACGACGATTCTTTTCCTATCGATGGATAAACCATACAGAACGGCAGTGTTTGAATTACGTGTGATATCGGCGGGTGCTGTATATGGTGTTGGTTGTGGGATGACTGCAGGTCTGGCTCTAGAACGGTGTATTAAACTGACCTATCCGTACAAGTTTAATAGGATTCTCTCTAACCTGAATGTCATGATCTACATTTTCAGCATCTGGGTCATCAATATTGGCGTACATTTAGTTATAGTCGTACAACATTTTGTGACGACTTGTAAATCAACCTTGTGGATGTGTGATTTCTCTCGTGTACAAAACAAAGTAGCATCATTTGGTATTGGCGTGATTCTATTGTTCACATTCGTGACTTTCTGGACAGTGTGCATCATCAGAAAACAAATTAATAAACAAATTGTTAAAATCGCGAAGTCAACTCAAGTACAAGATTTAAATATAGAAACCGCGACAATGGAAAATATGCCAAATAATACAAATATTTCAGTCACTAAACAAAGGTCAGCTGATAAACCATGTGAAGGAACGAAACGGGACAGCGTGATCTTCACTATAGCAAGCGATAATTGGCTCACAAATTCAAATAATACATACGGAACAACAGACATCTCTCAAGAACATCCCGATATCTTCTCTGATCGGAAAGAGCATCTCCCTGACCAAATAGCCAGTATATCCGCCAAGTCGCAAAAGAAATACATAATCAAAGATGATCAGAAAAGAAAAGGCAAATCCAAGAAAAAAATGTCAAAGGACAGTATCAGGAACAAGAACTTTCGTGCCACACACAATACTTTAAGAATCATCATATCCTATGTGGTAGTTCAATTTCTAATTTCTTCAACTGCATTTGTAGAGTCTTATCCAGACTGGCAAACTTCGACAATGAAGGCGTCTCTGCAGATATTGTGCTTCATTTGCACATTCGCCGGCTCGTATTTAGCCATTTATTTGTATATTTGGAAATTCAGAGAATGTAAAATGTTGTTTTTGGTCACATTTTGTTCGTGGAATTCTCGACTTTACGAACATGGAAAACAGATAAAATTTGACGTATACAATATTGTTACCACAACTGATATTCCTGCTACAAAAAGATAATCTTCTGAAAAATCGTGGCTCGATTCACAAAAATGGCCGTCTTATCATATTTTCCATCAAATGTAAAAATGAAAGATTCTATGGCATCTGGAATCGCTATGTTGATTAACCCATTACCACACAGTGACTCCTTTTGACTCCCTTCAAATTAATGGCTTTGGAAAACATTGTGGAAAATGAAGAAATTGCTTGTGACAAGCAATTTCTTCATTTCCCACAATATTTTCCATACAACAGGACCAAAAATGTACTCTTTCATTCACTTGGAATTGTCGTCTGCAAAATCTTTGAATTTGGACCAGTCTATAAGTTTGTCGTTTGGTAATGGATTAAAGATGAAGGAAGAAAGATGGTCTTGCCTTGCCCTTACACACCTTCACTACTCCCTTGATATCAATGTCGCCGAAATTGTACAACGTTGCATCAAGTTTGAACAGAAGAGAGTCTTTCAGTCAAATTTCTTCCTACTTAGTATATTTTGATATGAAAGAAAAAGAATGTTGAACTACTTTAAAACGGATCCGCTATAGGGATATAAGACTACAATTGTCAAGGCATGGAGAAATTGTACCGTGATAAAAAGCATATACTAGGTGTCCCAAAAGTAAGGTAACACTAATCAAGTGTAATAGCTCTGCTATTTTTTAGCCGAATCCTTTAGGAAAACTACCATTATCTGCGAAATTCATTGAAATTATGTTTGCCATGCACTTCAACGCTATGCACATATTAAAATGGCGTTATTTCTGACGTCATCTCTAGTACTTTAATTCACAACCTACCTTCTGTTGGTGCATATATGGTGTAAAGCATATCACTAATCTAAATCTCCAATATGTTTTCAAAGAAAGTTTCAATCTTTATTCAAAACAGAATGTCCGCCAAACAGAAACCTCATCTACTCATGTTCAAACATATGTTCAAGCCTAAATGCATTTAAAATCCCAAAAGAAATAATTTCATGTAAAGAAATTTAAGCTTTTAATACAATCCTGGTAAGTGTAGGTTTGTAAAAAATCCCTAATAAAGTCCAATCATTGCCTAGATCGTTCGACCATTTTCAAGATCATAGAAAACACGGAGTGTTCGGCAGACGTTCTTGAACATCTCCCAGAAATAATACTCAATAGTTTTGAAGCGTTTCAGCATGACCAGGTTACCAGCAACATTCGTATAATAATTCTAAACAAATCCATAAACGAATGTAGCAGTCCCGTCAACGAGAAAGTTTGCAAATAAAAGAGTGACGACGTTTTCATGAACCAGCACAAAATGATAAACCATCAACAACGCACGAAAGAATAGACAGAATGACACACTGAAAAGTGACACCAACAAACGATCACATTCTGTGGGGTTTAAACTAGTTTGTATTTCATTTATTTTTATTTTCTATTATAAGACAATTTATAGAAGAGCTAGGGTGTATACTTATTTTTGCCTCTCAGTATATTTGGAATGAATATGGGCATTAAAAATGTGACAGGTTCATCTGCATTGTTGTCAAGAATTGCACGAATTAGTTACGCAAAATGATCGTATTACAATCGAGAAACATGTGATAGGCCAATGGTTTTCTCGTTTTAACGCTTTCCTAAGCAATGCATTTCACCTTTGCCTTTAGGCATAAAACTGTCGACGCTCCTAGATATAAATGAGCCAGGATCTGGAAAAAAGGTCTCTTATAAATGGCATTTGAGAAAGCAAGGTTTCAAGATCATGTTATGTCTAGATGCGGTCTAGCCAGCATCATTATTACTCTCAAATGGTTACTACAGACCATGAGAAAGATATTGGAGAATAACAAGGTTCCTGTTCCGACTGCGTGTAAACGCAGGCTGATCTGCTCAAATGCTCTGAAGGTCATTTCCCCAGATCCTGGCTCAATTGTTTCGACATTATTTATTTTATCGTCTGCAGCTCTATTAAAAGATTTCCAAATGGTAGTGATGCACAGACGACAAAGCAAATGTGACCCGTCACACTAAAAGGAACTTAATCTTAACCCTTTCCAAAACGTCCTTACTAGAAAATGATTTAGAAAACATCGAAACAAAAGAAGAAACTGCTGATAACCAGCAGTTTCTCCTTTTGTCTCAATATTTTCTATGCCCTATTTTACACAAATTCTATCTTTAATACCTTTAATTTTGTCATTTTTTGTCAGTTTTTTGAAGTGGGTCACCCTAAAATTTTGCCGTTTGGGAAAGGGTTAACTAAAAAAAATCAAAATTTTGACAAACTTGTCAGACTCAGCGTAGGTCAACCAGATACTGTATGTGAAAAATGAATATATAGTAATCTGTGAAAAACATTCCGGATTGAGAAAATTACGTAAAAGGGAAAAGTGTCGTCCTGGCTGCGCGCGCTGCACAGACTGATTAGGGTCGATAGTTGTCACACTTCCTATAAGGTCTCTTTAAGTTTGACGGGTCACACAAGTCACGAACTCCAGGAAGACTTTCTTCGGAATCATAAAAAGATCGTGAAGAATGAGACAATACTAATTACACTGGCTTTTATCCTTTTCTGTCGATGATTTCCGCCAAAATCGTTTATACCAATGAAGGCACATTTTTGTTTACTTAGGTAAGGACCATATGCTATTTATTATGGTTATAACATTTTCATGAATATTCATAATTATTATTGTAGGTGTGGCATTGTGAAAAATGTGATATACTTGTGTAAAACTTTGGATGAATAAAGTGTGAAAAAAAAACCAAAATGTGTTTGCACGTTCTTGATATGGACAATCAAATATAACAAACGATTTAATTAGTTATAGTAAATATAACCATTTTCCTAACAAGACCTGGCCCCGGTTTCTCGAAAAAACTTAAGTATCTTCTCATGCTCAAATCTGAGCATCGTGCTCAAATCGCACGAAATCCACGTGAACTTCAATTGAATACCAATCAACGTTGATTGGTATTGAATAGAAGTTGAGCATGAACTCATGAGAATATACTTAAGTTTTTTCGAGAAACCGGGGCCTGGCCATGGTTTCTCGAAAAAAACTTAAGTATACATGTATACTTATAAGTTAATGCTCAACTTCAATTGAATACCAATCAACGTGAATTGGTATTCAATTGACAAGTTTCCTCTAAGATTCCCCCCCCCCCAAAACAGCCACCGGAAGTCGTCCTTAGAGGCAAAAGGCGAACTTTTTAAAGGCAGAATAACACTTAACATCTTGCAAATTTTTCCGAGAACTTCGTACAAAAAAATAAATATATATTATTAAAATATGGTCTTTAAATTACATATATGCCAAGTCTTAGCTTTCTACCTTGTGTATTGGCTTAGATGTCGACGGATTTAAAACCCCATGATTTGTTGTCCCAAAGATAATAGTCTACGGACTCTAAATCCTACGATGACCCCTGATGGCATTTTTTGTTAATGCTCGGCATCCATGCTAGAATTGTTCCTTAGACTATTACAAACAAGATAGGGGTGGATGCCCAGCGTGATTTTTCGATTTAAGGTCACAGTGAGGTCAAAGGTCAATGAGTGCAAAAATCAAGAAAAAATGGCTTTTTAGATAAAGCAAAATTATTTGCGTCCACACAAAATGAAAGCAATGTAAACGAAATCAAATAAAGTGAGTCAGAATTGGACAGAGGCTAACCCAGAGCCTATATTGTCATTTTCAAACACTATTTTACCATATTTATGTTAAAAAACGCTCAGGTCAATAACAAAATAAAGCACGATACTTAACGAAATTTTGATTGAACTTGAGTAAAAGGTTTAGTTCTATAATTACACACAAATAATCCAATGCATTCTTGTAACCAAAGGTAGTAATACACCCAACATGGGAAACGATAGAAAACTGTGCCACAGATATAAAGAGAGGGATTATTAAAGCAAGAATGCTTACAGGAACATACCTTCTATATGGAAGAAAAAATCCAGATGACGATGAACCTAACTGCCAAATGTGTCACCTAGAGAAGGAAAACGTTACTCACTTACTCACCAGATGCCCGTTCCTAAGTGAAATAAGATCAAAAAGGGTTACTGAAATAAAATCAGTCCTCACAAATAACTTGGGACAGTCCTTCTGGTGTGAAAACATAAAAAGTAGGGAAGATCTTGTAAAACTGCTACTAGATAGCTCATTCTATATAATTAACCAAAATCATAAAAAGAATCATATTTTACTTAAACAAGTAGAACACCTCTCAAGAAAACTCTGCTATGAAATACATGTAAGAAGAACAGACTACATAAATAGAATTGATAAGGAAAATAACAGGTTGACATAATATCAAATTTTATATTAGGAATAGTGGGAAAATATGGGTAGAGAAATGGAGGAGGGAGGGATACATATGTAGGCAAATATATACAGGTGTGTCCTTATTTCTTCTGTCTCTAACTTCTTGGCTGAAAAGCACAAGATAGGCTGCTCTAACAGTCATTAGAGCCTGTAGACGCATAATGTAAATATATATTGATTAATGCTGTAAATGCACTGTATAGTTGATTACGATATGTACCGTATATAACCATACCATTTGACGACAAATTTTAAGGGTAACTAGGTTTTTATGATCTTTGGCCTTTGCTCGTAATGTTTAGGTGGCTGATGGGAAAGGCTGTGCTAATTACGACCATCCCTGTATGCTTCCGAATATGTAAGCAAATGGGCAACAAAAATGAAGATAGGAGGAAAGGCTGTTATAATCCACGACCATCCTCTAAAATTCATATGATGACATTTTAAACGCAATGATAGGCTCTTATAATTCATGACCATTGCTTGTAATGGTGTGGGGGCCAATAGGAAAGGCTGTGCTAATTACGACCATCCTTGAGTGCCTCCATACAGTTATAGGCAGATGGGCAATAATGAATAAAGACAGGAGGAAAGGCTGTTATAATCCACGACCATCCTCTTTGTGTTGTTTTTCTGAGCTAATAATACTTTACAATTGTTTAGCACCAACTCCATACAATGTTTCATTCTTTTAAAACAACAACAACAACAAAACAACAACAACAGACAACAAAAAAAATGTACATTGACGAAAATTGTTTTAACTGTCAGATTTTAGAATCTTAAACATGAATTAATTACAAATATTTTAATATAAGAAATGTAAATGTTGCAAAACCATATTAGTATGATTCTACCAATATATCTATTGTTTACTCTTATCTTTTATTATTGTAAATAGATATGCTTAGTATGTTGTATGTAGATCTCTTTTAAAACAGGTTGCAACAAAATATCTGGAGATACAAACGTATCGGAAGATAGTGCCTCGAACTGAACGGGGGAAAATACACAGGAACGAACGAACTTCCGGTAATCCGAGTCTTCTCTGATGAAAATTCACTCATTGATATTTGGATGTCGCTATTCACAAAAGATTTACTAAACCTATTTAATTCACATCCAAAGTATAACATAGGTCCTACAAATGCCTCAAAAAGTTGCATCATATTTGATGGTTTTATATTGGGTTTTCTTGTGTTATTTAGAAGAACGTTCATAGCTTTAAGCCCTTTTCCGGTAAGTGTCTCGATATTCAAACTGTAAGAACCTGTGTAATAAAAGACTCTTCATAAATAATTGGAATTATCTACTACTTCTAGCGCATTACAGTTAAATGTCCATCTTACGTTATAACTAATGTTTCCACATTTCCTAAAGACCATGATCTTAGTTTGATCAGTATTGACCCCTAAACCTATCTGCTACAATAATTAGACAGTAATTCTAAACTGCTTTTTGACGATCAGGAACGTTATTTCCAAGGATTACTATGTCGTCTGCAAATAAGAGTAAAATAAAAGTGATTTCCTCTTAGTCTAGGAGCCAGGTCCTGGTATGGAACTTATCTTGCAAACGGTCTTCTATATCACTTTGAAGTACATACATTTACTAATGAATTAAGGGTGGTTGACAAAATGGGACACTTATCATTTCCAAGGATCTAATGGGTCAAATTCAGGCTTATCTGATGATTTTTACTATAAAAACAAAAACTTATCGCTAATTACTTGGAAAATATGTGGGTACATGGTACTGTCCTGAGAACAGAACCCTCGGCGTATATGGGTAATACACATTCGTTTATTTAAGGTAAGTTTGGAGAGCGGCCATGTGACTTATGCCAACGCTATAGTTTTCATCAATTTTTCAAAGCAAAACATTCCCTTTTTTGTAATGATAAATGTCAAATGAAGTATTTTGTTGTTCTAAATGTAAACATCTGCCAGCAATTTTTAGAATTATGTAGATATTTTTGTCATAATTAGGCTAAAACAGGGTGGGCGGGGTAAGATAAATCCAAATATCTTTTATATTCGCATATGTTGATTTTGTATGAAAAAATAGCTCTTGTGGTGATCTTCAAAATATCCAAAAACAAAAAAATATTCATTGGATAATTTTTTGGCGAATTGAAAAAAAAGCTAAATTTTCTCAAAAAATGTGATTTTTTCCACTTTTCCCGCAATTTTTTCCAGAAAATGGTTTTAAAACATTTTTTTAATCAAATCCGCACGTTTGTGCATATGTTAAGTCTCTAAATTGATATTATAAGATTAGAACTTAACCATTCAGGATAACTTGCTATATATGACTTTAAAACATAAGGGTAATTTTGCTAAAATGGTCATTGCTAGTCAAGGGCAGATAAATCTGACACGAGAACGAGCGTGGGAAGTAACCCTGACTTTTTTATATTTTGTTTAGGACATGTTACTTTACAACATATGTACAAATTAGAAAAATCCATTTGGCGTAATTAAAAGTAACTCCCGAGTCCAAACTTAACTTAACAAAAACAAAAGTTCTGGACTGATGAACTTTGATGTAGGCCTATTATTGCGCTTGAAGCCGAGAACTAATTAGCGTATGTAGGACAAAAGAATTACTCTCCTTTGTCAATGATTAAACACCAATACAATACATGTAAATGTACATTTAAGCAATTAGTAAAATAAATCAATATTTACCAAACTTATCCCAAATATCATTTTATTATTACAAACTGCGCTTATTATTGCGCTTGAAGCCGAGAACTAATTAGCGCATGTAGGACAAAATAATTATTCTCCTTTATCAATTATTAAAACACCGATACAATACATTCAATGTAGCGAATACTGCATACTGCATCGGTGAGCGCGACAGATCATCGACAGACAAATCATCGACACGACTTATTGTCGACAGGACAAAGCATCTAAAAAAAGATCGACAAATAATTGACAAACATCGACACTCATCGACAAATTGTTATCTTTTATTCAGATTGGATACTTTATCTATTTATAAGAAATATTAAGCCCAATTTCCCGTAGAAAGTCCATCACTGGTCGAGTTTCAAAACTTTTCACTAATTCCATGATATATTGGTTTCTCGCCATTTCACGGTTGTTTTTTAAAGTTCTTTTGTCACTATGCATTCATCGCAGTCGTGTGGAATCCCAAAGGTAGCTGCCCTACCCCTGCAATCATCATCGGAGCATTTCTAATATGTTTTATTTTCCCTAGCCCTGTCCTTCTTATATAGAGCGGGTGAACGTATTTCCGAACATCATTTTAATCCGAACAAAATTTTTGACATCTCACAACATCCCCAAAATGCACTCAAATGACATGGAGACATCTTTATTCTTGACGCATATGTCATCCTCTCCCTTTCTTGCTAAATAACTTTTAATGTTGAATAAGTATTGCTTTACCATGCTAGATTGTCTTTTGAATGCCACAGTGTATCTTAGTATCAGAAAGTTGGGGTTCGGAATTAAAACCACAGATTTTGTGCCGTGGTTTTATTTCCGAACATTCATTTCAAAATGCTATTTATATTCACTGAGAATCAATTTAGCGAGAACTCACAGACAGCAAATACTTGTCTTATGATATTTGCCGCTTGGGATTGTACTTTTTCATATTTCAAACGGTTTGGGAGGGTTTGTGTATTTGCCTTACTCTTAGAATTGCGGCTTGGGTGATCGGTAATAGGTACATCCTTAATTTGATTTGTGAATTTATTTTTTTCATTGATATCTGCGACCTGTTATTAATTGTTTGTGAGTAAAACAGTTTACATGATGGTGAATATCATGAAAGAAGTTTGCATGTCTTTCTTTGGTTATTTAAAAGGAATCTTGTTGATTGTCGGAATTAGAACCACTTGTATTTTGATTTACAACCACCGTTCATGACTTTCACAGCGAATATCTATCCTAATACAACACTTATTGGTCTCGATATATGACAAAACAACGTCATAAATATTGACGTTGCCATACGCGAACATTTAAAATAGTGGCTTAGGTGTTCGGTAATAGGTACACCCGCTCTACAAATCCTTCAAATGTTAATAACAATTTCCCTCTTTGTGAAGCAATAAACTCAATATTTGAACGGATGGGATCAAACTGGCTAAAACGATTGAAAATTGGTGAGCGATATTCACCTGCGGCGACATTATATTTGTACACTCATTTGGTATGAATAATTGTACAACCACATCGGATCCATCTCGGATCAATGGTTACTACGAAAATGCGACAAATAATCGACACGACACAGTTGGTGATTTGTCTTTCGATGATTTGTCGTGTCTACCAATTATCGTGTCGGTAATTAGTCGTGTCGATGATTTGTCTGTCGATGAAATGTCATAGACCCAATGAAACAACACAATTTAAACTCCGTTTATCATTCATTAAACAAAGTACAACTTCAACTGTTGTCAAATTCTAATTTAGCTCTGTTCTGGTTTATGGCGTCCTTTGCTTTTATATGACAATTTTCCCGCCTAAATGTGATGCCACAATAACCATACATATAATGCTCATCACGGATATTATGATTATTATGACATTATGTAAACTAGGTGAAAAATATTCAGGAGTAGATTGGTAAAGAGATGACAAGGAGCGGAAAAGATAAGGGGCAAGAACAAGGAGCAATATAAAAAAAAGTATTGTTTAACAATACAAATCTTACTTAACCTTCTAAATTTTTAATAGGGAGATCCCCTATATCCACTTCAACGAAAATTGCATTTTTTCATATTTTACACCAAACTGCCTTTATCTAAATAAATGTGAGCCTTTATGCAAGTATTTATTTCTGTTTTGGTATGTTAGGGGGCATGTAACCACAGTGTAGGAGCCGAAATGAGTGTTCACTTTGTTTTAAGTGACAACTTGGGTAAACGCATACAAACATACACGTATGCACTGAAATATGATGTCATCGTTAAAGCGAGTTTCAGAATCTTGACAGCGTAACACCGCGAATGGCACCATCAAAGGCGCGTACGGTATACGCTTTATCACCAAATCTGTTGAGTATAAGCCGAAACGATATAGGAGACAAAAGTGCTCTTAAACGAGCGTGTGTACGTATCCAAAACGTCACGCAGGATAGTATGGCGTACCAAATGGGTCAAAAGTCTATTTAGAGCGTGTCCGCATAAAATATACGCATCGACGCGTAAATTTTATACGTCGACGCGTATATTTACGCGTGTCCGCATAAAATTTACGCGAGCAGTCGAATATTTATGCGTCGACGCGTAAATTTTCAACTGCTCGCGTAAATATACGCGTCGATGCGTATTTTATCTATTAACCAATCAGATCCTTCGTTTCATCCATCAATTTTATGGTATAAAGGGAAAGGTTTCTAACCGCCCCTCCCATTGGCCTGCCTCGGTTTCACATTCTTTACTCCTGCTCGCGTAAAATTTACGCGTCGACGCATATATTTCAACTGCTCGCATAAATTTTATGAGTCGACGCGTATATATGCGCGTCGACGCATAAAGCATAAATTTTATGAGTCGACGCGTATTTATGCGCGTCGACGCATAAAATTTATGCGTCGACACGTATATTTTATACGTGCACGCTCTATATAGATTTTTGACCCATTTAGTACGTCATAGGATAGCCACGTGTCATTCCATGGACAACAAGCTAAGTTAACGGTAATGATTTGCGTGGTAAAAATTCACCAATAACATCAATATGAATTTTGAAATATAGCAAGAAGCATATCATGTGTAACGTTGGACAACAAATCAAAGAAGATTATACTTTCGTGCTTTTGTTGATATTTCAATACAAGTGAAATATAGGAAGGTGGCATTAAAATCGCTTGTAGGTGATTGTACAATACAATCATGAGGGAAACATTATTAGTCAAGTGATTCACGGTGGATAATCACGTGATACAATATACGTCACGCATTAGATGGTCGTGGTTGATTTTTGAAAAAATCAACTGATAAAAAAGTTATTGAAGATAAACCAAAATTTTGGTTTATCTTCAGTAACTTTTTTATCAGTTAATTTTTCAAAAATCCAACACTTCCAGCTCATTTCTGGCATTTTCCCACCTTCTCTGCTTCAAACCGAATTCAAATTGGTCAAGTATTAAAAAAGATATTGAAGATTATCCGAAATTCTGAGTCACGTGATTATACATCGTGTGAGTACACAAAAAAAAATTGTGAAATCGCGGACGCAAGTGACATTTTCCAGATGTACAGACATCCAAGTGGTCACTCAGTTCCAAGCGAGTATTCACTTCCGCTCCTACAATGTGGAATTGTCAGAATCTTCCTAAGAAAATGTGTTCTTTAGGATAAAAATAAAAGTAAAATTTACCAAATTATATCTGTGAAATGTCACTTGAATGATCTTAATCACATGAATTTGGTCTGAAATGTCATATACAACTTATATGTACGATTTAGGGATGGGCTACCTTAAGAGTTTGAGTTTATTGGGGTTTTACGCCGTTTTCAACTACCAGGGTCATATCGCGGCGGCTGGAGCACCTAACCGTGGGTTCCTGGTATTTCTCGCACCAGTACAACCACAATATCCAAACCGAGCCTCCAGCTGCTCTCTCACATAGATGATTCACACCCATTGGTGAGAGACAAATGACTTTTGTCAAATGTCAGAATGGATACTGGCCGAGCCGGGGTTCGTACTCGAGACCCCTGGATTGACAGACTACGACGTAACCGACTGAGCTATCCGGGCTCGGCGGCTACCTTAAGAGCAACATTGTCATCTGCATCAACCTTCCATATAGAACAGTCTAAACGCTTGCTGTTTGTGAAAGCGTTACTTATATTTCATCATGTCCATTTATCATTTCTTCAAATAGGCTGATTAAGCACCCAAACATGCACGTGCGTATCGCAGAGCTGTCATTACATTACTAGATGTCCACAAGGGTCGACTTAGGATCAAGCCATGATTTAGACAATCTGAAGCAATAGGTCTAAACGAACACTAATTTCCGGTCTATTTGACGTCATTTCAACAGCAAAAGACTAAACATTCTCGTACCTGTAGTCAGGAAGCTGGACAATTACATCCTTATGGAAGCAATGGACAGATTATATTTGATGTAGATTTCCATTAACTGATGCCACCACAGTATGTGGGTGAATGAAATAGAAAGAACATCCAAGCAATTAGTGCGGATACTTTCGAAGTCGAAACAAACAGGAAGACACGTCAAATCAATGTCCTTTGAGGAAGCTCTATATAGAGGACGGCGACTTACTTGATAGAATACTGAGGGAAATGGTCGAGAATAAAGGGAACATGTCTGAATGAAAGGATACATGTACATGTTCTAGATAAAAGACTGTCTTTATTACTTAATAGGGCATACAGTGATCATCTTAAGGATGAATTGGAACTACACCAACGCTTCAAACCGATATTTAGAAAAGTCGATGAATCAAAGTTACTTATATTCTTTATCGGAGACTTTTATTCTTCAAAACATAAATGTCATTGTGATATGCCTGTGCATATTGACGACAGTAGTTCACGCGTTAGTATTAGTCGTGCTAAAGCGATGTCGTAAGATGCCGACGGCACTAAAGTGGCTGTCCTTTAATTTTGTGACATGTAACATGGTTCACTATATAGCAAACGCCACTACGACGATTCTATTCCTATTATTGGATGAGGCATACAGAAAGGCAGTGTTTGAATTACGTGTGATATCGGCGGGTGCTGTATATGGTGTGGGGTGTGGGATGACTGCAGGTCTGGCTCTAGAACGGTGTATTAAACTGACCTATCCGTACAAGTTTAATAGGATTCTCTCTAACCTGAATGTCATGATCTACATTTTCAGCATCTGGGTCATCAATATTGGCGTACATTTAGTTATAGTCGTACAACATTTTGTGACGACTTGTAATTCAACCTTGTGGCTGTGTGATTTCTCTCGTGTACAAAACAAAGTAGCATCATTTGGTATTGGCGTGATTCTATTGTTCACATTCGTGACTTTCTGGACAGTGTGCATCATCAGAAAACAAATTAATAAACAAATTGTTAAAATCGCGAAGTCAACTCAGGTACAAGATTTAAATATAGAAACCGCGACAATGGAAGATATGCCAAATAATACAAATTCTTCAGTCACTAAACAAAGGTCAGCTGATAAACCATGTGAAAGAACGAAACGGGACAGCGTGATCTTCGCTATAGCAAGCGATAATTGGCTCACAAATTCAAACAATACATACGAAACAACAGACATCTCTCAAGAACACCCCGATATCTTCTCTGATCGGAAAGAGCATCTCCCTGACCAAATAGCCAGTATATCCGCCAAGTCGCAACAGAAATACATAATCAAAAATGTTCAGAAAAGAAAGAGCAAATCCAAGAAAAAAATGTCAAAGGACAGTATCAGAAACAAGAACTTTCGTGCCACACACAATACTTTAAGAATCATCATATCTTATGTGGTAGTTCAATTTCTAATTTCTTCAACTGCATTTGTAGAGTCTTATCCAGACTGGCAAACTTCGACAATGAAGGCGTCTCTGCAGATATTTTGCTTCATTTGCACATTCGCCGGCTCGTATTTAGCCATTTATTTGTATATTTGGAAATTCAGAGAATGTAAAATGTTGTTTTTGGTCACATTTTGTTCGTGGAATTCTCGACTTTACGAACATGGAAAACAGATAAAATTTGACGTATACAATATTGTTACCACAACTGATATTCCTGCTACAAAAAGATAATCTTCTGAAAAATCGTGGCTCGATTCACAAAATGGCCGTCTTATCATATTTTCTATCAAATGTAAAAAAGAAAGATTCTAAGGCATCTGGAATCGCTATGTTGATTAAAGATGAATGAAGAAAGATGGTCTTGCCTTGCCCTAACTCACCTTCACTACTCCCTTGATATCAATGTCGCCGAAATTGTACAACGTTGCATCAATTTTGAACAGAAGAGAGTCTTTCAGTCAAATCTCTTCCTACTTAGTATATTTTGATATGAAAGATATAGAATGTTGAACTTACTTCTTTAGAACGGATCCGCTATAGGGATATAAGACTGCAATTGTCAAGGCATGGAGAAATTGTACCGTGATATATGCATATGACGTCGCGCACGGTATTGCGACCAATTTATGTAACGTCGAAATATAGAAAAACGTTGCACGTAAACGTTGCGCGTAACTAACATTTCTTTGTTATCCATGTTTTCTTTTTCCTTATATCGTGGGAAAAGTCACTCAGCGTCGTTTATCAATTCATTCCTAAAACAGGAGTATAAATAAATAAAAAAATGAATTAATAATTTCTGAATTATGGTTTGTGTTTTACAATTAAACTGTTTACATTAACTGTGAATACTCGTTCAAGGCATTCGTGTATTTCCGCGATATTCAAAACGAGGGCGGTACTTGATCATTTTATATAGATTTAACTTTTGAAAAAAATCTGTTTAAAACATATTTTGCAATTTCTTTATCGCAACATACAAAATCAGATCTTTCAACATGGAGGGAAACTAATCTTATGTATGTGTGATTTCTGTTGTCTGTGTGTTACTTGCTTATTACGCGTCGTAAATATTGTACCATATCGATTCGTTTATTTTGGTTTAAAAAAAGAAAAGCAGCAATTACTCTTATAGGTTGAAATCAATCAAACTTTCAGTTGAAACAACACTTCCAATGACCTTCTTGTAAAATATCTTTGAAGGTGGAAATTCGAAACACAGGCCTTGTCATATATGGCGAATATTGTGTGATTCATGTAATCATGAGGGAACAATTTCAAGAGACACGCGAAGAAACTTTAACATCATTTTGTTACTTTTTTTAACATTTCAGTTGGTGACAAAAAGCAAACGAACTTTAAATTTGATCATAACCGATGCCTTTAATGTTTGTTATAGATTCTCCCGTTTCTTTCAATACAAGAAGAATCAATCGCTTTAACTTCGACGTTAAACGTCCATTTTGACGTAATTTTAAGGGGGTGGACATTTCTGTTTTACCTGGGGAAAATTCTGGCGTTTCTACTATATTGATGATACGCATCTACATGTTACACCATTTTAAAGATATTGTAATGAACTAACTTGTATTCAAAATATCAATGTTCAGAATTTGACGGATTACAAAATATTCATGTGGAAATGTGCACTATTTACCTGGGAGAATTCTAATTAAGACATGAAAACGACATAATAGATCGTTTATATTTCATAGGCCTACATCTATTGTCCTTAAATTGAACTTGATTATGCGAAAAGTTTGAATGAAAATAATACGAATGTATTTATTTCAAAGACAGTGAAAATCGCATTTCAATGTAAAATTCCAGAAAATGGCTCACGTCACGCGCCAGTGCGAGCTTTAATTTTCATCATACTGACTTTACTATTTGCTTGTATTTTATGATAAACATATCTAATGATATACAATAGAATAAACAAACGTTAAGAATTATTTTTAAATAAGTTTTTACGCCACAAATATAAGTTTTGCTCGGAGTAATCAAATTCTTCGATTTTTATGTTACACGTCACGCTTTAAAACGGATGTCTTTTCCATTAAATCTTAACCGAAATTCGTGACTTTCCGGTGTTTCATGTCCATGTAAAACCACATTCAGCAAGGTTCGTGTATACAGAAAGAGTTTCTAACAATAAAACGATTCTCAATTAAATATGTGTCTTTAACTAGCACAGCTTTCATTGATGATCCGGTTTTTTCACGACTGGTCGCAATAACGTGCGCGACGTCAAGGTGTCCCAAAAGTAAGGTAACACTAATCAAGTGTAATAGCTCTGCTATTTCTTAGCCGAATCCTTTAAGAAAACTACCATTATCTGCGAAATTCATTGAAATTATGTTTGCCATGCACTTCAACGTTATGCACATATTAAAATGGCGTAATTTCTGACGTCATCTCTAGTACTTTCAAAATGACGTCACAACCTACCTTCTGTCAGTGTATATATGATGTAAAGCATATCACTAATCTAAATCTCCAATATGTTTTCAAAGAAAGTTTCAATCTTTATTCAAAACAGGAGGTCTACCAAACAGAAACCTCATCTACTCTTGTTCAAACATATGTTCAAGCCTCGCATGCATTTAAAATGCCAAAAGAAATAATTTCATGTAAAGAAATTTAAGCTTTTAATACAATCCTGGTAAGTGTATGTTTGAAAAACAAATCCTTAACAAAGTCCAATCATTGCCTAGATCGTTCGATCATTTTCAAGATCATAGAAAACATGGAGTTTTCGGCAGACGTTCTTGAACATCTGCCAGTATTACCATGTTGGTCAGCTTAACCTTTAAATGCTGTTATCGTCACAATACTGTTTTGACAGGCATTACATTAGGCCTACCTGCTTTGTACTCAATTATTGTATCAAACTGACAGAAATGTCTCTAAAATTGACAATCCCCTCTTCCTTGACACATCATAATATGACAACAATCGTGACAACATGCGCATGGCCCGGTAATTAGGAACATTCTGGGTAAATTTTATCAAACTATGCTTAGAAATGTAGAGATGGGGGCAACATACATGTATACTTTTACAACTTTATTGCTTAGAATATAACACATTCATAGCACATAAACAATAACAATGGTAGAACAATACAAATGGTACATAAACCCCTTTTCTCCATAATAAGAAATAATACTCAATAGTATTGAAGCGTATCAGCATGACCAGGTTACCAGCAACATTCGTATAATAATTCTACCCAAACCCACAAAGGAAAGTAGCAGTCCTGTCAACGAGAAAGTTTGCAAATAAAAGAGTGTCCACGTTTTCATGTCCCAGCACAATATGATAAACCATCAACAACACGCGGAAGAATAGACATAATGACACACTGAAAAGGTGACACCAACAAACGATCACATTCTGTGGGGTTTAAACTATTTTGTATTTCATTTATTTTATTTTCTATTTTAAGACAATATAGCAGAGCTAGGGTGTATACTTATTTTGCCTCTCTGTTTATTTCAAATGAATATGGGCATTAAAAATGTGACAGGTTCATCTGCATTGTTGTCAAAAATTGCACGAACTTAGTTACGCAAAATGATCGTATGACAAACAAGAAGCATGTGATATGCCAATGGTTTTCTCGTTTTAACGCTTTCCTAAGCAATTCCTTTCACCTTTGCCTTTAGGCATAAAACTGTCGACGCTCCTAGATCTATATAAATGAGCCAGGATCTGGAAAAAAGGTCTCTTACGGCATTTGAGAAAGCAAGGTTTCTAGATCAGGCTATGTCTAGATGCGGTCTAGGCAGCATCCATATTACAGGGCATGAGAAAGCTATTGGAGAATAACAAGGTTCCTGGCCAGACTGCGTGTAAACGCAGGCTGATCTGCTCAAATGCTCTGAAGGACATTTTCCCAGATCCTGGCTCAATTGTTTACTTTCGACATCATTTATTTTATCGTCTGCAGCTCTATTAAAAGATTTAGTCTAGGAGCCAGGTCCTGGTATGGAACTTTTCTTGCAACCGGTGCCCTATAAAAATTGGAGTGTTATTTTTCAATACGTTAGGGTCCCACGCTTTGGTTAAGGGTGGATGACATGCTTAAAAGTGGTAGGATTTTTTAAAATCAAGGTCAAAGGTCATTCGGTGCACTTTTCATACATACCTCCTAAAATACCCCATAACTTACTCATTTATTAAGCTAAAACAATTATTTTGGTATCAAAATAAAGCTGATAAATTGCACTTTGACTTACATGATAATAAACAGCTTTTTGATTTTGTATTTTTGTGAATATTCATAAATATAGCAAAAATTGGCTAAAAATCACCAAAATAAGTTGTGTCTACAAATGAAAAAAAAGTTTTTAAAATACAAAAGGTATGTTTGTGTGGTTGAAGTCATACTTAAAAATTGCCTAGAAACCTGTTCTTGAGTTATATGTATTTCTTCACAGAATTAGTCTTTAGCTTAGGCTTGTAGTCATAGCTAAAAGTGGGTGGGGTAAATTTTCCCAAAAATTACAAAATATGCAAACATTGATGTAACAAAAAATCTTACACATAAATGTGATGTTTTAGTAGAAATTATGCTTTTGAAATCATATTTGCAGTGATTTGTAAAGCTTTTGATGCATATTCCTGGAAATTAATTAGAATTTTAAGAGCCAAAATAACAATTCAATAAAACAGCATGTGAGATGGATACAGTTTATATCAACACCACAATGTCAAAGCAATGACTCTTAAAACGAATATTCATCAAGCATCAACAATTTTTTTTATATAAAGCAAGACTCAAATTAGCATAATCGACAGCTGAACATATTCCTCTTCTATCTTACAGGCATATGACATTAGACCCATGCCAGATTTTCAGGAATCAGAACGACATGGGGACAGTCAGAATTTGCTTTGTTGTGTAGTGCATTGCTTTTATAGAGCCAAAAGGAAAGCAATTTTAGCGCTGGAACTAAATTTTTCACTATCAAGGTTCAGTGACACATAAATGTTACTATAAATATAAAGTGCGGGTAAGTTAATTATTCACACTTGATTTAGAAGAACAGACTTAATTTAGAAGAACTGAATGAACTTTATTTGAAATTTTCTTGTGCAGAAATGATCTAGCTATCCTGGTCGAACATTCCATACAATATTTCGTGAACATATTTCACATATGTTTGTATGCCCGACAACCTAGCATGGGTCTCTTTAAAGATAATTACGAAACTGCCGTCATTACTATGCTTACACCTGGTAGCGAACATTCAAACATGTATACATAAAATGTAATTAGGAACAGAATATTGCATTCTGTGAATACATATTACTATCATCAGTCTGGAATCTGGTTGTTATGATGTGTGGTTATGAAGGTCTCCAAGAGTAACCATGAACATGTTAGTACCGTATATTCGTTTATGTACATGTCTTCAAAAGGGACAACAGAGTATCTGGTCTTTTAACTAATTTTGTGACCCAATAAGCTTTAATTGTACAAGAAATTGAACCCGATAGTCCCTATATCTTTTATTATGCAAATAATTCATTGCATGTGACATTATGTTACAAGTAAATAGTAGAAAATAAAGATACCACAGTTGTTGATCCATCCTTCACAATCCCATCATGATAATATAACTTTGTTTATTGATTCACGACTAATACATATTTGAGTAGACACAGAGAAACTTTTGGTATAAAAAAGTGGAAATCTTCGGACCTACGGTTGTTATAGCTCTAACCCCACAAAAATATACCTAACAAAAATCTGGACAATGTTTTAAGCCTCTCTTACAACCCGTCGTGCGTCTTTAAATCGTACGTTTTTAAACGCTGCATAATCGCACGATTTATAAAGACACACGACGGGTTTTAAGAGCGCCTCATAAGAATTGACAGGTCAATTCTTTGCTGCGTGCATTCTGCGTCGTGGTTGCGTCCACAAAAATCGTAGGTCGCATGTGAGTGCATCGCACGACTAAACGTACGTTTTAGACGAAGACCGCACGCAGGAGCACGTACGACCGGTTGTAAGGGAGGCTTTACTTATTACATGGCTAAAACTATTCCTGGTAATAACGTTTGTTGTAATCAATTGTGTATCTATCATTTGCAAGTATCTATGAAATCTATATCAAAAAATCATTAACTTTTCCCCAAACAAGACCTCGTTTTGACGTCCCTAGGAGAAAGGCTTGGACAAAATTAATGCAAAAGGAGAAAATTCTGATTATCAGCATTTTCTTTTGCCTCAATATTTTCTAGGCTATATAAATCAAATCTTTTAAATCACCCATTTTGTCGTTTGCAGTAGCATGACTTTTTTACTTTTAAACCAACCGAGATGAAATTTTAAACACATATGCTTTGAAAAAATTATACATTTGATCCTGCAACAAAACGCTGCTCTTTGGATAAAGGCGCATTCGACAGTTACTATGGAAACATAGGGTCAAGTTGAGCGGGAAAACTTTGGATAATTTACAAAAATATGACTTATCAATTGCTTTTAAAGCGATCATATTTTGTATTTTGCACGTCAACAGTTGTCAAAAATGCTTGTTACCTTTGAGCAGACATTTTTCTCAGCAAAAGTAACATCGTCAGCTGACATTTGGAGTCATTTTCCGTAAACAACCGTAGGTGAATACATCGCTTAGCTTATATAGCAAATATGGTGCTAGGGCAATGGTATTCAAAATGATTTGAGTGTAAATTGGAAAATTAAAATCAGAGACGATCTTTATGATTATGAACACGTACAGCAATACTTCTATGAGAAAAAACAAGCATTTATGAGTGGTATAATGCATTTATAAATGATTTTACCCATGATGCTTCTGACCTCAATAGATCTGGACGTCGGCGAAATCGTCAATGACTTGCCAATTGTTTCCCAGAAACTATCTTTAGAATTTCCCAACTACAGTTCAGACGCTTTTTTGAGGAATAAATTCATATTTTGGAAATGTGGATATCGTGAAGTGGCAAATATATAGAAAATATGTAAATATCAGATGTGTAAGACAGACGTTCCTGACGTATCCATCTCAGACCTAAGTTGCGCCACTCAATATGACCCTACGTTGCCATAACAACTGTAGAATGCACCTGAATGCAAAAAACTTAGATTTTGTTGCTGGATCAAAAACATAATTTCCTAAATTTTAATTTTTGAAAATATCCTAACAGTTAGTACATTAAAAAGTTATGACATAATTCCGGATACTTTATTAACAGCCCTCATACAAACCAAATGAGCTTTTTTATGTTGAATACTTTTGGAGAAAATGCCTATGTTAATGACAACAACAATTTAGTTCCTATAAAAATGCGTAAAGATCCTGCACCTCTAGCTTTGATTGACATCACAAAATGCTCGTGTTAAACTGACTGCCACACGCGAAGATGTAAGTGTCATAGAGAAGATCTTTCATGCACTGATGAATGTGTTTGTGAGTCAGAATTGTGTATAAATAGACGTATCTTGGTGCATTAGACAGTGATAATGATTAGTATATATGGCCTGAGTTAAGTGTATTGAAGTGTTTAGTATATGGTAGCTATGGATATTAAAAGTATGGTTATTGCTTCATGTGTCTTTTTGTTTTTGTTGTTGTTGCTGTTGATGATGATGGTGATGATGAGGATAGTGTTGAATATAAGAACATTTAGTAAAGTATATAAGATACATAAAATGAACAAAACAATGAGTTTATGCACGACTTTTGCTTTACGCAACTATCATGCAGAAGACATTTCGGTCATCATTTGACAAATTAAACTCTTTATATTGGTCTTACTTACTAAAATGCACATCACTGGCTATCTCTCAAGAATTCATACATGTATATAATTGAGCCCAATCTTGAAACAAGATGTGTTTGTGAAGCACGAATGTCTCTGAAAAGGCCAATGATAAGTTTTCATGTTAAGCTTTTAAGTAAATGGTTGATAAGGGTTAATGGATGAGCTTGAGGAAGGTCATATTGCATGGAACAGATAGTTATTATTAAAAGAAGGTTACATACCAAATTTGAACTCTGTATGTGAAATACTTTTGGAGAAAAGGCCAATGTTAAGTTTTCACGTAAATTGGTTTTAATGTTAAGATTTCATGTTAAGGGTTGATAAGGGTTAATGGATAACCTAGAGGAAGTTCATATTGCATGAAACAGATAAATATCATTGAAAGAAGGTTACATACCAAATTTGAGCTTTGCATGTGGAATATTTTTGGAGAAAAGGCCAATGTTAAGTTTTCATGTTAAGTTTCGAACTGACGGACGGACGGACAGATGGCTGGTTGGACGGACGGACAGACAGACCGACAATGGTAAAACATTATGCCATCGATCTATCGATAGGGGGCATCAAAATGACTAATTTGTGGTCTTATGTTCATCTACAGGGTGTCCCAAAAGTAAGGTAACGCTTACAAAGCTTAATAGCTCTGCTATTTCTGAGCCGATTTCATTCGGAAAACTATCATTATCTGCGGAATTCAATGAAATTATCTGTGCAATATATTTCAACGTTAAGCATAAATTAAGATGGCGTCATTTTTGACGTCATCTGTACCACTATTAAAATGACGTCACGGCCTAATTTCTCACAGCGTAAATATGCAGTAAAGCATATCATTCACAAAATATCCCATATATGTGCAAAGAAAGTTACAGTTTTAATTTAAAACAAAAGATCCACCAAGAACAGAACTAACATACTCAATGATACCTAAATTTGAACGGTCTCGATCAGACTTTGGTGAACATAGAAGCAAAAGATCGGAAACATCCCGCAGCGCATAAAACATCTTTGAATGAGACTGTAAATGGACGTCTAGGAAAGTCGATTGAAAGATTTTTGTCTGAACAAGATTCGTTTAAATCATTAGTACAGTGAATTTTGAAATTGTATTTGAAACTTCCCCATACAATATTAAAACTATGAAATGAAAGTCTTTGGGAGACCAAGTCAAATGCTTAGACTTTCCTCGGCGGACACACGACGGATTTGAATGTATTCATCTATTTTCTGTGGATAGACTTGCGGTATAGTTCCCAAAACAAGAACATGACATTTTATTACAATATTGCTATCACACATTTAAAGATAGTGTAGGAATAGTTCTGTGGACACATGTGAGGCAGTTATTGAAAACTTTATATAGCACAAGAATAAATCAAGTAAAGCGACAGAAGGGACGTAATCTAGAGGACGTCATTTACTATAAAAATGACGTCATTGACAAAATAGGGTGTGTTCTATTTATCATACATAAAATATACAAATGGCATGATATTTTGATGAAATTTCTTTCATTTGTTTCTACACATAACCTTCTGTAATGTCATCGATATTGGGAATATACAATTGATATATTAGCCGAGATATATAAGGTTTTTAGTGTTACCTTACTTTTGGGACACCCTGTATATCAAATTTTCGACATATACACAATTATGGGGGTCAAATTGAATTTAGTTGACCATTTTTGACAAAACAGAAAGATGATTTTGAATAAAAAAGATGTATATGTATACCTAATACGTATGTAATACCAGAGATATTGTTTTATTCACTTAAACTGTAAACTGTGTTTCAAGTGATGTGTTATTCATCATATATAAAATTACATGATAGAACCGCAAAATTTTGTGTATAAGCTATTTGGTTCCAGCGCTAAATTCCTTTCCCTTTGGCTCTATAAAAAACAATGCACTACCCAACAATGCAAACTCTGACCGTCCCATGTTGTTCTGATTCCTAAAAATTCTGGCACGGGTCTGGGGAATATTTTCAGCTGCCGATTTCTAGTACATAGATACTTGATAAATATTCGTTTTAAGAGTCATTGCTTTGACATTATGGTGTTGATATAATATGTATCCATCTCACATGTTGTTTTATTGAATTGTTATTTTGGCTCTTAAAATTCTAATTAATTTCCAGGAATATGCATCAAAAGCTTTACAAATCACTGCAAATATGATTTCAAAAGCATAATTTCTACTAAAACATCACATTTATGTGTAAGATTTTTTGTTACATCAATGTTTGCATATTTTGTAATTTTTGGGAAAATTTACCCCACCCACTTTTAGCTATGACTACAAGCCTAAGCTAAAGACTAATTCTGTGAAGAAATACATATAACTCAAGAACAGGTTTCTGGGCAATTTTTAAGTATGACTTCAACCACACAAACATACCTTTTGTATTTTAAAAACTTTTTTTTCACTTGTAGACAAAACTTATTTTGGTGATTTTTAGCCAATTTTTGCTATATTTATGAATATTCGCAAAAATACAAAATCAAAAAGCTGTTTATTATTCATGTAAGTCAAAGTGCAATTTATCAGCTTTATTTTGATACCAAAATAATTGTTTTAGCTTAATAAATGAGTAAGTTATGGGGTATTTTAGGAGGTATGTATGAAAAGTGCACCGAATGACCTTTGACCTTGATTTAAAAAAAATCCTACCACTTTTAAGCATGTCATCCACCCTTAACCAAAGCGTGGGACCCTAACGTATTGAAAAATACCACTCCAATTTTTATAGGGCACCGGTTGCAAGAACTTTTAATTTAACCCCCTTTGTAAAAGCTGGCTCCTAGACTAATTTCCAAGTGGTAGTGATGCACAGACGACAAGGCAAATGTGACCCGTCACATTAAAAGGAACTCTATCTTAACCCATTACCACACAGTGACGCCTTTTGACTCCCCACAAGATTATGGCATTGGAAAACATCGTGGAAAATGAAGAAATTGCTTGTGGCAAGCAATTTCTTCATTTCCCACAATGTTTTCTGCGTAAAATGACCATAAAATGTGAAATTTCATTCACTTGAAATTGTCGTCTGCAATATTTTTGAATTTTGACTAGTCTAAAATTTAGCTTTTTGGTAAAGGGTTAACTAAAAAATCAAAACTTTGACAAACTTGTCAGACTCAGCGTATATCAACCAGATACTGTATGTGAAAAATGAACATATACTCGGCAAAACTGCTAACGCATCACTCAGATCTTTGTTAATATTTTTTTCAACGAATCTACAGAATGCATTCAAAATTTGCACATGCCGACTACCACCATTTGATAAGAAGCCTATGAAATTTCATAGTAAATGCTATAGTCTGTTTTGAAATATTGAACTTTTATTAAGGACACCCTTAATTCTAAAATTCATAAAGTCTGAAAATTGATTAAAAATCGCGCATAACTTTCAAACCTTTTGTTTTGGCTGAAAGAGCTCCTGTATAGAAAAGTTACCCTTCCTAAAAACAAGTCGACGGCTTGTGGGCGCGTAATTTATTCACATAGAGGTAAAGTTACATTACTAGTTTCGTTGGTGTCATTGTATGCGTCGACGGCGACGTCGGTTACGTAGAAAAAAAACGTATCTGTCTATATCTTATGAACTGTATAAGATGCAGTCTTGATATTTTACACATAGACAGGTCAAGACCTTTCACTTGATACCATAAAATTTGACCTTGTGACCTTGACCTTGAAAATTTGACATTTTCTTTCAAAAATGTGCGTCTGTGCGAGCTACGTTGTCCGCGAACAGCCCTTGTTACGTTAGATAAGGAATAAATTTTTTCGGACTTCAATCCCACAATAAACCAGCTTTCAAAATCAATTCAAACAAAAATGATTGAAAAAGATCACAAGTTACACCAGCCGAAAAAACTGTTTTGGTCTCCTTTTCAAATGACGCGGCCACATAAGAAAGAAAACTTGGAAACAGTTTTATGGATGAGTGCAGAAACTTGTCGGATAAACATATGCCAAGTTATAAATCTAAATCTTTGATAATAAAGAAGTTATGCAATTTTGAAAAGTGATGCGTTAGCTCTTTTGCTGAGTATATATAGTAATATGTGAAAAACATTCCGGATTGAGAAAATTACATAAAAGTGAAAAGTGTCGGCCCTAGTCTGACTGCGCGGGCTGCACAGACTGATTAAGGTCGATAGTTGTCACACTTCCTATAAGGTCGTTTTTAGTTTGACGGGTCACACATGTCACGAACTCCAGGAAGATTTTTTTTTCGGAATCATAATAAGATCGTGAAGAATGAGACAATACTAATTAACCTGGCTTTTATCCTTTTCTGTCGATGCTTTTCCCCGAAATCGTTTATACCAATGAAGGCACATTTCATGAATATTTATAATTATTATTGTAGGTGTGGCATTGTGAAAAATGTGATATACTTGTGTAAAACTTTGGATGAATAAAGTGTGAAAAGAAAGACAAAATGTGTTTGCGCGTTTTTGATATGGACAATCAAATATAACAAACGATTTAACCCTTTCCCAAACAAGACCTGGTTTTGACGTCCTCAATAGAAAATGCTTAGGAAAACATTGAAACAAAAGAAGAAACTGCTGATAACCAGCAGTTTCTCTTTTTGTCTCAATATTTTCTGTACCATAATTTAAACAAATCCTATCTTTTCTAACACCCATTTTGTCATTTGTGGCAGATTTTGATGTGGATAACCATAAAAAAATTTCGTTTGGGAAAGGGTTAATTGGTTAGAATAAATATAACTATTTTCCTGACAAGACCTGACCCCGGTTTCTCGAAAAAACTTAAGTACGTTCTCATGCTCAAATCTGAGCACCGTGCGCAAATCGCACGAAATCCACGTGAACTTCAATCGAATAACCTTCAACATTGGAGAGTATCCCTTTGAATTTGAGCATGTTCTCATGAGAATGTACTTAAGTTTTTTCGAGAAACCGGGGCCTGGCCATGGTTTCTCGAAAAAACTTAAGTATATACTCATAAGTTCATGCTCAACTTCAATTGAATACCAATCAACGTTGATTGGTATTTAATTAACAAGTTTCCTCTAAGATCCCCCACAACAGCCACCGGCCTTAGAGGCAAAAGGCGAAATTTTTAAACAGGGAACGGTTGACTGTAAATCAAATAAAATAACCATCTTACCGGCTATTAACGAATTCATTCAATTTCATAGTTTTTGTTCCACTTAAAACTTCGCTTTATCGCTCTATATTGAATGCACGTGAGCGCTTTATCGCTGTTTATTGAATGCACGTGCGTCGCCATTGTTTTCTCCGCATTTTTGGAGCTTCGTTTTGATAATGTCGATTTGTTACTATTTTTAATAACAATTCTCATGTATACAATGTTAATTTCCCATTAACCCATTGTTTGCCACCGGAAGTTAATCCGAGTCTTCCCTGATGAAAATTCGCTCTTTGATATTTGGATGTCGCTATTTACATCAGAGCGCTGTCCCATTCAAAAACAAAAGAAAAATCCGCAACACAAGTTATGTCGCTGTGTCAGACTTTTCTTCTGTTTTTAATGGGACAGCGCTCTGTTGTAAATAGCTACATCCAAATATCAACGAGCGAATTTTCATCAGAGAAGACTCGAATTACCGGAAATGTTCTGCGGGTACGGACTAAAACGATAAATGAAAGGAGTCTATTGAAGTTCAAGTGGATTTCGAGTGATTTGAGCACTGTGCTCAGATTTGAGTCTGAGAACGAACTTAAGTTTTTTTTTTTCGAGAAACCGGGGCCTGGTTCTGACCTCCCTATTAGAATCGCTACAAACTGCCAGCTCTCTACCATTTATCTAATTTGACTGGCTGAATGCAGAGAAGAATGACGAGCCATGGTCGTCGATGTCTGCACGCCGGACTCCTATGAATAGAAGATTAGGAACTGATTGGGAAAATATTGAGACAAAAAATGACAAGGACAATCAGCATTTTATCCCTTTTGCATCAATAATATGTTCAATGCTGCAAGCGGTCACCGTGAGAGGCAGGTATTTTTGCAGGGGTCATAATTCTTAATTTATTACTCAGTTTCTATCTAGATTCTTTATTCCATTTATTAATACAAAAATATTTTAAATCATTTACTGCGATGAAAAAGTTTAGTCAGTATAAAGTTTTTGGTCGATCATTTTGTCAAAGAATTTTAACGATTCATGTTTTTAATTCACACAATCTTCAATCATTTTTTTAAAAAGTCTGTGAAATTCCATTGTCATCCATATTTTACTGAACATTCCTTTCAACAATTCAATCCAAAGGGGGTCAAATTCAAAACTCACAGCTTTAGCACTTACTTTTTGAAGAGTCTAATAATAGATGCAGCCTTTGTGCCAATTCTTGGTAGAATAGATGTTCCTTTGATGGCTGAGAGACAGGAAACAACTTTTAAAGGATAACACAGTAGATTTTGGCAATTTACACACCCAACCTGTTGCTCAAAGCAGCTTTACTGCGTTGTAAAGTAATCGATCAATTAAAAACAGACAATAAGACAACCTACACTGCATTCAAGGTCTGTCAAACAATGTCCGAGATTCTGTTGAGCCAATGCTCGAAAAGCCTAATGTCCAGACAAGTAACAGACAAACTTCTTTTGAAAATATGCCTTATTGATCAAATGGGTTACACTTTAGTCGATTTCCTATGCAGAGCCGCGTTCTTTAGAGCGAAAATTTTTAAGATTTCTTAAGATGTTTTTAATAAAGCGTTTTTAAGACCGAGACTTTGACCGAGCTGTTCCGAATACTCCATATTTATACAAATAACGTCATTATGACGTCATTTGTATAAAGTATGGAGCATTCGGAACACCGCGGTTTATAAATTATGGAGCGTTCAGAACAACTCGGTCAAGTCTGTTTTATATTGTTTCTAAAGAACACACCTCTGGTACGTTAGATGAGACGGGCGTAACTTTTAATGAACGTAAATTGCAGTGACGCTGCTTTCAAAGGTATCCATGACCAAAGTCACATTATCATTTTTGACAACAACAACCTCAATGCGACACACTGCAATTGCTTACCAAGTCCACTGTGTAGGAAACCGCGAGGGTTTGTGGGCTAGGCAGACTGTGTCCATCATTGGCATTTTTGGCGAAACAAATTAAGCCAGGGTGATAAAACCACGCGGGAAGATACCAATTTTATTTGGACTCTCTGTATCTAGGCTATTGTCTTTAGTTTCTGTAAATCTACATTAATTTAGGGAAATGCAATATGCTTTAACTGAAGCGAGTGCACACGTTGCTTTTGGAAATTCCTTTAAAGCAAACATAAAAACTTAAATTTAGCAACATTTCTTGTAGTATCCTGTTATATGTCAATCAAGCAGATACTGTGTGAAATTTTGACCCGTCACGCAAAATGGAACCTTATCCGATCTCCAAAAATCCAAATTCTTACAAACTTGTCAGACCCAGCATATGTCAACCAGATCTCGTATGCGAAAAATGAACATAAAGTAAGATAGGGAAAACTTTCCGGATTTAGAAAATTACATAAAAGTGAAAAGTGTCGGCCCTAGTCTGGCTGCGCGGACTGCGCAGACTGACTAGGGTCGATATTTTTCACACTTCCGATAAGGTCCCTTTCAGAGTGACGGATCACAATTGTATGCTGATATGTTGCCTTTTGGCAAAATGATTGACCATCAAAAATACTGACTAAACTGTTTCATTTGAGTATATATCAAAGTAGTAGAACTGCGTTTATGGCTTTTCTCAGATGTGCTCAGACTAGGGCCAACCCTTTTCACTCTTATGTAATTTTCTAAATCCGGAATATTTTCCCTATCTTACTATACGTTCATTTTTCGCATACAGTATCTGGTTGGCCTGTGTTGGGTCTGACAAGTTTGACAAAATTTTGATTTTTTTGGTTCGGGTAAGGTCCCTTTTAGCATGACGAGTCGCATATGTAACTGGACAAGGCGGTCCCAGTGGCACAAAGATAAACAAACAGCCTAAGACCTCTACTTTTTATCCTCTGTTCTTTTTACGTGAAATACGTAAAGATACATTTTCAAATTGGACCAATCTAAAACTACATGTATTATGCTCTACATGTGCCGTATGGAATGGTCTTTAAAAAGCGTAAATATTTTTAGGCCGAGGCATGGTTTGGAAAAATGAGGCCTTTCTGGTGAGGAAAATTCCAGTTTTGTGCTCCTTTCGGCGCGATATGGCCATAGCAATTGAAAGAGTAGTTATTGAAACTCAATCAGTTATATCCAATCTGATTAGAGACTGTGTACCAGACTCTGGTAGATTTTTCATTCCTAAAAAAGTAAATGCATTCGGCATTTAAAAAATCAAACAATAATGCAAACTTTTATGTGTGCATTTGTATACTCTTAGATGGTTTTATAAATTCTAAACGTTACACTCGTAAATGTATAAGATCATCACAGAATATATAAGTGCACTTGTGTTTTATATGTAATTGGACAGTCTCATTTTGACAAGGAAATCTATTTATAGAGTCCGATCGTGTAAAAATACTAGTATAGGTATTAAATTTACAAGTGCACTTGTAAATTTACAAATGCACCTGTAAATTTCAGTCTGGTCGTATAAAAAATACAAGTGCCCGTACAAAATTAAAAAAAACCAACTCAGAATATTCAAGTGCACTTGTATCTTTTACAGGTGTACGCTAAATAATATAGACTTTTGACCAATTTGGTACGGCATACAAGGCCTAACATTAACAAAGTCGAAATGGTGTAATGCCGTTCAGTATTTTAAAACTCTTTGTGATAATTCCAGACACTCCAGTGTCGCATCCTGCTGGGTAGATTAGAAAATCATTGGAGAAGCGACGACCCATGTCCACTTCATGTTGTTGTTTTTTTTCAATATAAATTGTAGGCCTAGTCGATGTCCCCCTGTCTGCCTACATTCACTAACCCTCGTACTTCCACATACAGCCACACTGACATCTACAAACAGATACATACCAGAGAAGACTTCAAATATAGGCCCAATACTAGGCTAAATACTTTTTTTCTGGTCACAATAGGGAACGATTTTCTTTCGTGAACCATGATGTAATTTCGGACAAACAATAATATTTCGTAGGCTTAAGCCGTAGTAGCCTAACGAGATTTTTATAACCACACCGACGGTTACATAACAGTAATCCCAGTCTATTTTTAGCACGAAATTAATTGCCATTGAACAACGGAATGGTCTGCCAGCAGATGTTGCGCTGATAGCATGGAGCACTTGAGTGTCTAGAATAATCATCCAAGGTCCAGCGTACAGCACGACGTTGTACCATATCTACTTTGTCTATGTAGGACCTTGTATGACAAGGGCTGGTCCATGAATTTTTTCCAGGGGGGGGGGTCCAAGCAAAAGATTTTTTCCAGGGGGGGGGGGGGGTGTCCAAGCTCACATTATGGCTTAAATTAATAAATATGTTACGTTACACTAAATTTATGTAGTCAAAATTTAATTTTCGGCCAATGACAGGTGGTCCGGTCCCCCCCCCCCCGCCCCGACCCCCCTCTAGATCCGCCCATGTATGAGGATCCCAGACACTGCCTGCATATTCCAGCTGGGGACGAACAAGGGTCTTATAAGTACACTCTCTTATTCTCACGTACTTTGTCTTAACATTGCGTTTCAGGAAACCAAGAGTTCGGTTCGCGGTAGCAGTTATGCAATCGACACGAGTAGGCCTATTCAACGACAAGTTACTGGCTATGTCAACTTCCAGGTACCGAGCACTACTGACGGTCTCTAATGTCTGTCCATGTAGGGTGTAGGTTGTCTGTATGTGGACCTTGGCTTTAGTGACTTGAATGACTTGGCACTTTGAGGGATTGAAAAGTTCTCATGTCCCACTGTCTGGACCATTCCTGCATTCTGTCTTTAGAAGTCAGTCTGTTCATAGCGTAGCCACGGTACGGAAACTACAGAGACAGAGCCATTGGCTCTGCCGCTTAAATCCTCTGGGGGGCTTCCGGCAATGTGTGGCTCTGTCTCTGGGGTCGTGATTTTTTGACAAAAACAGGTGAGTGTTCAACTTTGTTGTTCATTTATTTTCTTCTTGTGCTTAAAATCGAAAAACCGGGAATGTCATGCTCCCCTAAGACCATTTATCGGCCTGTTCTAATTCTGTGGGCTTCAAAGTCGGCAGGGTTTTCACAGGATCATTGTCGTCGTGGGTCGACCCTATGTGATTTTTTCTTGTTTACATCATGTATTCATGTACATTTCAACGGTAAATAGCCAATTGCTGCAGCCAAAACATGTGATATACTAATCGAGGGATAATCTTGATCAGACATTGCTTTCCCATGTAACAAAACCTTAGAAATGATTGGCAAACGTAAAGTTTGAGCAATTTCTATCGGTGGCTCTGTCTCTGGCGGCTGGCTCTGTCTCTGGCGGCTGGCTCTGTCTCTGCGTGCTTGGTGAAAAAAATTAATCTATCGCAAAATTCGTGTCGAAGTAATTTACTCACACACTGAATAGATCATATTGTGTATGGCGAATGGTTCAGTCACCGATTAAACCCTTTGCAAAACATCGAACATTCAGCGTTGTTCAATTTCAAAGCTAGAATTAAACAATGTCCTTTGAATGATCAAAGACCAGCGTGTCTAAATTGACGGGGGAAGAGGGATTTCGATTTAAGTAAATATGTGACTCGGAACCGAACATCCTGTGATAAAGACAACGTACTATCTGGAGACAGCTACTGAACTCTCACGGCCACCGCGCAAAATGTGCCATTATTAGCTTTTATTCAGTGGAAAACATGCTTCTCTTCCAATTTACATGTATTGGAATATACACTAACCTTTCGTCACGGCTCATGATTCTATGTAGTACTGTATAGATCCACAAGCAAAAATTGACAGTGACGTAGTTTTGTGTTTACTGTTTCTAAACCAATAAACTCTTCTCATTTGTACCGTTTACAATGTGCACTGGATAAATGAACAGGTTATATTGCGTTTTTATTCACCTGAAAGGGTGTGGCTACGCCAAAAGGTTATTCGACGAGTTTACTTCTCGATACCTTGGTTAACATAAGAGAAAAACGTGCGGCACGAGCATGAAAACATTTCGAAATTGAAAGACTGTGCGATTGTAAAACGTGTTATTAAAAAACCTCGTAAATACAGCTTGATTCACGATGCAGTTACAATAATTTGCAATAACACCGACGATTTACCGCTAATTGAAAACGCCGTTTCTCCTCAATCTTCAATGTAATAACCGTTTACTAGGCTCCGCCCTATCTCCCGAAAAAAATCAGAATATATATTACTTGCTCGTAATTGGTTGTAAACGATAAACACAAAACTACGTCACTGTCAATTTTTGCTTGTGGGTTTATACTTAAGGCGACAAACTGGGTGTTGACAAAGAAACAATTACACGATGGGTAATCCACGTGATTTGGGGAAAGGTCCACACCGAAAAATTGTCTGTTTCAAGTATATTTTGTTCTATATCTCAGTTTAAACTCTACGTATTTTGACGAGCAATTGCACCATACGCGCCTTTGAGAGGGTCATTCCTGAACCTCTTCATGCAAAGTATTCCATAGTTTTATTTAAATGCAACCAAAAACATTCATTTTGAATGTTTCGAGAAACCATGGGATTTGATGCGGAGTGAGTTAGAACCGGGGAATGTCCCTCTCAATGACGCGCGTGCGGTGCACTTTATCTCGTCAAAATCCGTGCTGAGAAAATACACAAAACAGACTTTAAGCAGACGATTTTTCGGTGTGAACGCTTCCGAAAAGTCAGGGGCCTGTTTCATCAAAACATTTTTAAAAGAAGTAATTTTGACTTAACGATGTCTTAAATATCGGTTAAAACAACAATCGCATAATCCAGGGGCTCGTATTTTCAACGATCTTACGACAAAGTTTTCGTATAAAATGTGTAACAAAACATCTGAGTGCACGAGAAATCAGATTGGACCAATCAGGTTTGTTGTTACAAGTAACTACGCAAAAATTAATCGTACGAGCGTTGATAATACGGGCCCCAGGTCTTGATAAATTGGTGATACGCGTTTCTTGTCCAAAACTTGTCGTAAGTCATCGGTAAGACAAAGACAAAAAATATGTCTTAAAAATGAAACTGGCCCTTGTTTTTTTTTTTTTTTTTTTTTTTTTTTTTTTTTTTTTTTTTATTTGCACCAATATATCCGACATCTTTCCATTTAATCCTTCCCAAGCAAGACATTTTTCTGGTGCATTGCGAGAAAAGAAAATTGCTCATAACCAGAATTTTCATATTTTTTCTCACAGATTTCAATGATAACTATTACATATTTGATACTTCGGAGCTATGCGCAGATACATACATGTCTCTCTCATGAGAGGGGGGGGGGGCGCCCATCTGCATCCTTGCATGTCTGGACATCATTTTGAATTGGAGCAGTCCTAAATAAGAATTCTATGTATCACCTAATGTGATATAATACCCCACCATTACATTTGTCCGGATAAGTGTTTTTGTCGAAAACAAAGGACAGTGACTCACAAAATAAGTAAGGAATATTTATGCTCCTTTGATACAGAACTTGTCTTTATTGAGATATATCCACCCATGAAATTTCATGATCATAGCTTCGATACTTTCAGAGATATGCTTTGGACAAGTATTTTGTAAACAGACTAAAATTAACCGACAGTTCAAAGCGGAGCCAGCCGCCAGAGACAGAGCCAGCCGCCAGAGACAGAGCCACCGATAAAAAGTGCTCAAACTTTACGTTTGCCAATCATTTCTAAGGTTTTGTTACATGGGAAAGCAATGTCTGATCGAGATTATCCCTCGATTAGTATATCACATGTTTTGGCTGCAGCAATTGGCTATTTGCCGTTGAAATGTACATGAATACATGATGTAAACAAGAAAAAATCACATAGGGTCGACTCACGACGACAATGATCCTGTGAAAACCCTGCCGACTTTGAAGCCCACAGAATTAGAACAGGCAGATAAATGGTCTTAGGGGAGCATGACATTCCCGGTTTTTCGTTTTTAAGCACCAGAAGAAAATAAATGAACAACAAAGTTGAACACTCACCTATTTTTGTCAAAAAATCACGACCCCAGAGACAGAGCCACACATTGCCGGAAGCCCCCCAGAGGATTTAAGCGGCAGAGCCAATGGCTCTGTCTCTGTAGTTTCCGTACCGTGGTAGCACAGTCACGGTACGGAAACTACAGAGACAGAGCCAATGGCTCTGCCGTTCAAATCCTCTGGGGCGCTTCCGGCCATGTGTGGCTCTGTCTCTGGGAGCAGGATTTTTGGACAAAAACAGGTGAATGTTCAACTTTGGTGCTCAATTATTTTCTTTTGGTGCTTAAAAGCGAAAAAACGGGAATGTCATGCTCCCCTAAGACCATTTATCTGTCGGTTCTACTTGTGTGGGCTCCAAAGTCGGCAGGGTTTTCACAGGATCATTGTCGTCGTGAGTCCACCCTATGTGATTTTTTCTTGTTTACATCATGTATTTATGTACATTCCAATGGTAAATGGCCAATTGCCGCAGCCAAAACATGTTATATACTAATCGAGGAATACTCTCGATTAGACATCCCTTTCCTATGTCACAAAACCTTAGAACTGATTGGCAAAAATAAGATTTGAGCAATTTCTATCAGTGGCTCTGTCTCTGGTGGCTGGCTCTGTCTCTGGTGGCTGGCTCTGTCTCTGCGTGCTAGGTTAAACATTTTAATCCATCACAAAATTCGTGTCGTACTAATGTACCTAATTGACTCACACACTGAATGTATCATACTGTGTATGGCGAATGGTTCAGTCACAAAGTAAATGCTTTCTAAAACATCGAAATTTCAGCGTTGTTCAATTTCAAAGCTACGACAGGCGACAAAATAATTTGTACGATTTGTCACATAAAAAGCTGCAGCAAAGGAAGAAAAATACTGGTTATCGTGTCTTTTTTTATTTTGCATCAATGTAATCCGATATCTTTCTTTCCATTTGACCTTTCCCAAACAAGATATGTTTTGATGCATTGCGAGAATAGAAAATTGCTGATAATCAGTATTTTTATGTTTTTGTCACAAATTTCAATGATAAATATTACATATTTGATACTTCGGAACTATGTACGCTCTGAAGTGAATAACATAACGGATTAGCTTATTAGTAAACATGTATCTTAATGGACATTCCCAATAGTGATCTTTTTCTAAAAATCTTAAACGTAATCTTTAACTTATAATCTTTGTTATTTGTGAATTTGATTAGTTACTATTCACTGCTTCTTCCGTATACTGATCACAATCAAAAGGCTGATTATTTTGTCAGGGGATTGCACAAAAGATATAAGTTAAAAAGTTAGAAGGCGAAAGAGATATATATATAGTGAAAGTTAAAAGATATAAATTAGAAAAGTGGTAGGCTAGTTGGGCCTTAACTGAGCCTGCTGACCGCACATCTGCTGGGAGATGGTTCCAGTCTCGGATGGCTCGTGGGAAGAGGGAATGTTGTCTGGGTGTTGTTTTATTGTATGTGATCGCTTTATTGTCTTCTTGCATGTTCCTTGAATGTCTGGTTGGTTTGCTAAGGTATTGATTTATGTCTATTGCTAGCCTGTGAGTTGTTTTTTTGTAAAAGGTTGTTAATCTGGCCAGTTTCCGTCTGTCTTTTAGGGAGTACCATTTGAGGTCTACAAGCATGTTGCTTACGCTAGATCGGTTATATAGTGTCTATTGTTTACAAATCTAGAGGCTCTTCTTTGTACCTTTTCAAGCTATTGGATGCCATTTTTCTCATGTCGGTCCCATATGCTGCTACCATATTCCAGTGTTGGTCTTACTAAGACTTTGTCTGCTGTTTCTTTGGTATTTTCAGGTTTTTCCTGGGAACATCAGGGTTGGCTGTTTGATATGTGCTGGTCCCAGTCAAAGTTGTTGGTTAAATTGTGCATCCTAGGTATTTGGCTGATTTTACATGTTCCAGGGTGTACCCATGGAGTGTTCAGTTATATTTGGTCAGTTTCTTCTTGTTAATTATTGTAAGCATCTGGTATTAATTATGTCTGGGTGGAACTCCATTTTCGACTTTTGTTCCCAAGAGGCAAGTCTGTTCAGGTCTGCTTGGAGGGTGTTGCACTTATTATCAGATGAAACGGTGATGTCGGCTATGGTATCATCAAAAAAGAGTCTAACTTTTGCATTCAAGCCTTCATGGATGTCGTTCATGTAGTACAGGAATAGATTAGGATCTAGCACTGACCCTTGGGGGACACCAGACTAGACTTTCACCGGGGCAGAAGAATTACCTGCAACTGCAACTGTTTCGCTTCTGTTTATCAGGAAAATTTCTTTATGTTTTGCCTCTAATTCCATAGTGTTCTAGTTTCTGAAGTAGTTGAATCTCTCGTTTTCTTGTTTGATGTTGATTAAAAGGTTGTATCTTATCGTCCATATTATACATGTCAAGCACAATAGATCAAACTATATGTAACTTAACATGTGAAATGAAGCATATGAATGATTTATCGAAGGTAAAATGCATGAGATTCTAATACATGTACAAACAAACATTGCTGGAACGTCCTAGGCGACATCTTAGTTTCTATCACAAATAAATATTTCTTGTGCTATAACCAGTTCTTATTTGTAGACTGAATAGGATAATCATTTTCGAGGTTATGCTGAAAAGTTCATGTGCATTTTCATAAAATCTTCTGGTCGTTAGCGTACATCAGCGTACTTCAACGTACCTGAAATATACCCGGTATTCCGTCGTACCCCAAGCGTATTTCTGTATATGTCCAAATCATTCATACGTTGATGCAGAATAAAAATACCTGATAACCAGTATTTTCTCCGTTTGCTGCAGCTTTTTATGTGACAAAACGCACACTAATTGTTTCTTTGTCAACACCCAGTTTGTCGCCTGAAGTAGGTTTGAAATTGAACAACACTGAAATTTCGAAATTTTGGAAAGCATTTACTCAGTGACAGAATCATTTGCCATACGCAATATGATCTATTCAATGTGAGTTAATTATGTTCATTACTTCGACACGAATTTTCTGATGGATTAAAATTTCAATCTATCACACAGAGACAGAGCCAACCGCCAAACAGAGCCACTGATAGAAATTGCTCAAATCTTATTTTTGCCAATCATTTCTAAGGTTTTGTGACATGGGAAAGGGGTGTCTAATCGAGAGTATTCCTGGATTAGTATATAATATGTGTTGGCTGCGGCAATTGGCTATTTACCGTTGGAATGTACATAAATACATGATGTAAACAAGAAAAAATCACATAGGGTGGACTCACGACGACAATGATCCTCTGAAAACCCTGCCGCCTTTGGAGCCCACACAAGTAGAACCGACAGATAAATGGTCTTAGCGGAGTATGACATTCCCGTTTTTTCGCTTTTAAGCACCAAAAGAAAATAATTGAGCACCAAAGTTGAACATTCACCTGTTTTTGTCCAAAAATCCTGCTCCCAGAGACAGAGCCACACATGGCCGGAAGCGCCCCAGAGGATTTGAACGGAAGAGCCAATTGCTCTGTCTCTGTAGTTTCCGTACCGTGACAGTCCTTGTCTTTGTCCGTGATACTGTATGATTGTACATAGGCGTAGGAAGGTTTTCAATATTGGGAGAGGGGTGGGGCAAATGTTTAACTGAATGGAACCCCGCCGACCGTAGCGTTGCTATGGGGTCTGGGGCATGCCCACAGAAAAAATGTTTAATTCTAAGAAGCCATTTCCATCTATCTATATATACTGCCTAACTCCCCTTTCGGGTATTACTGGCAGGTGCGCGTCTATGCTGGAATAAAAACTGTTAGTCATAGGTTATGGTGTCAGTTAAATATATTGTGAATGTTAGATTAAAAGATCTGATTTACATAATTATCGTTATTCAGGCTCACTATCTGAAAAGAATCGAGACTCTTTTTAAATGCTGCAATGTCAGGTTGCTGTACTATTGATTCTGGTAGGCTGTTCCAAAGTATCACTGTGTATGGAAAGTAAGAATATTTAAAGAAGGAGCATTTGTGTGGATCTGTCTGAAGGATGCTGTGTGCATGTGTCGGGTGGTCCTAATTGGTCTTTCAAGATATTTTAAGCTGGTACGGGCACTGCAACAAAACTATTAACGATCTTATAAAACATGGTAATTGTGGAAACGTCTCGTCTATATTGAAGAGTTTGCAAGCCAAGCTCCTTCTGCATGCAGGTGACACTGTCATAGAAAGAAAAAATATTTTGAACCCATCTTGCTGCTCTACGTTGTACTTTTTCCACTTTGTTGATATAGGTTTTTGTGTAAGGGCTCCAAACGGTTGATGCGTATTCTACCTGGGGTCTGACCAAGGTTTTGTACGCTGTCTCTCTGATCTTCTTATTTTTGGTCTGGATGTTTCTGCGGAGGAAATCTAAAGTTTTATTTACATTTGATGATATATTGTCAACGTGCTTGTTCCATGAAAGATCTCCAGATATTGTAACTCCTAGATATTTGGCATTGTCCACAGTCTCTAACACTTGTCCATTTAGCCTGTAATCAAAGGAAATCTTTTTCTTCTTTTTAATAATATTAAGGACAATGCGTTTGCTTGGGTTAAACTCCATTTCCCACTTTTTCTCCCACTGCATTAACTTGTCTATATCTTCTTGCAGGGTGATACAGTCTTGCTTATTGTTTATAGCTAAGTAAGCGACAGTCTCACCTGCAAACAAACGAACTTGGGAGGTGATAGTATTAGGAAGGTCATTAATATATAAGAGAAACAGAAGAGGACCAAGCACCGATCCCTGAGGCACTCCTGACGTGACTGGAACTTCGGGTGAGCATCCACCTTCTAAGACTGCTTTTTGTGTTCTGCCTATAAGAAAAGATTTAATCCGTAAAGGGGTAGCATTGTTTACGCTATGTTCCTGTAATTTATACAAAAGTTTGAAGTGGCTAACTTTGTCAAAAGCCTTGCTGAAGTCTAACAAAACTAAATCAGTTTGTTTTCCTTCAGTAAGGTTTCTGGCAAGATGGTCGGTCAGTTGCAGTAGCTGGGTTTCACATGTACGCCTTTCTCTGAATCCATGCTGTAAATCATAAAGAATATTTTTTTTGTCAAAATGTTTAGTTAGATTTGATAGCACTACAATATGTTCAAGAACTTTACACAATATACATGTTAAGGATATAGGTCTGTAATTTGCAGGATCTTCTTTGTTTCTTTTCTTGAAGAGTGGAGTCACATTTGCCTTTGTCCATACCTGGGGGAGGGTGCCTGTGTCTAGGGATTTCTGAAAGAGAATTTGTAAGATAGGGGAAATTTGATAACATAAGTTTTTTAGAATTAGAGGTTTGATATTGTCTGGTCCTGCTGCTTTGTCTGGTTTTAAGTTGAAAATTAGTTTTTGTACTCCACTAGTGCAGATGGTAATGTTTGGCATGACTGTGTATTTGCTGAAAGAGGAAGAAAACATATTTTGTCTTATGGATGAAAGGCAGGACTGAGCCATAGAAATCGGTGTCATCGGGGTAAAAACTGACTGGAACTGTTGATTTAGGATACCGCCTTCTCTGTGTTGTCCGATTTGATGGAACCTGAAATTTTATCGAGAAGGGGGCTACTCCTGAGCGTCTTGCTTGGCATTTTTTTTATCAAGCTGAACAGTTTCTTATTGTTAAATCTTGTGGTTTTCTCCTTGTCTTCAGTGTTTCCATCTAGGCCTGAAATCTATTCTATATAGTTATTGTAAGAGATTTTTATTTGTTTGTTGATGTTTCTTTTTAGAGCCAGGAATGAAGTCTTTATCTTGTTGTTTCCATCTCTCTTTAATCTGAAATCTGCATTTCCTGCAAACTGGACACTTTCAGACATTATTTTATAGCTGGACCTTTTTTGAAGGAAAACATGGGCGAATTATAGGTGCCCCCACAGGACATGCTGCCCCCCTTCTTTAATTATATTCAGGGGGCTGGCCTTCCCTGGGTCCCCCTCTTCCTACGCCAGTGTTGTATGAAAGTAAAAAGATTAATTTATTAATTTTGGCAATTACATTAGTCTATCAATAAATGTATTGTTAATAATAGATAGGATTTTCTTCATTCAAATTGTGATCCTATATTAAACTACGTTACCATACAATATGAATGATGTACTGAGGTAATGGAACTTGAGGAACAAATTGTATTAAATGTCCAATTTGTTCCTTGTCTATACTTCCTGTCAATATATATTCATAAATATATATGAATTTGTCTCGTTCGTATCCATTTTAAAGGAAAACATGCTGATTACAACTTTTCTCTTACCTCAATGCTTACCAAATCATTTATTTTATCCCTGTGCTTCACAACTGGTCTTGTTTGAGGAGGAGTTTATGGTTTACTTCCACAAATTTGCTTTGCACATACCGGTAGATTCTACTTTCTCTTTTGTTGTATGTTTTATGCTTTGTCTTTGTAAATATTTGTAGAGGCCCACAGGGAAGACTGGGTATAAACTTTAACGGTTCAAAATATTTTACTAATGAGGGAATATGCCTATAACGGATAATAGGGGCGGCAGGAGGTATGGGACTATTTATAGTAACAACTTATACATATTCATACCTGTCCACCCTAAAATAAACCAAAATATTTGTATCGATTCTCGTTTAACTTTGAACGTATAATATAATAGATTCACTATTAAACGAGAATAATTTCAGTTGTTTTGATAAAGCAGTTCAACTGAAATTATTCTCGTTTAATAGTGAATCGATTATATTATCCCAACTGTGTAGCCTCGTAAAATAAAGTCTTTATTATTATTATTATTATTATTATTATTATTATTATTATTATTATTATTATTATTATTATTATTATTTCTTTTTTTTTTCTTTCCTTTTCTTTGCAGACCTGTGCTGTTACTGTGCAAAGGTAGAAAATATTTTGTTCGATTAAAATTTGCACACGATTTTTTTTTGCGCGAGTAGACGCTGTAACAAAACAAAGCGACCGATTTGAACGCGTTACGGAGACGAATTTTCGAGATGTCGGCAAGTATTTTGAAACTATTTCGTTATTCTGAAAGTATTTTAACTCCAAATGTCAGGTTTCTAATTTGTTTGACTCAATCTTAGATGTATACCTGGCATTAAAAGAGTATGCTGAACGTTGCATTTAACTGAATAATATTTGCATCGTTCTAATATCCGGACTGCAACTTTATTCGGATAGTGATTTTTGGACTGCTTGAAATCTTAAGTTAGGTAGATAATAGTCTGATCTATGTCAAAAATTGATAACAATCACTCAATATATACTTTAGACTTTAGTAGTTAATTAATGATGCCACATGATTAGTGCATCATGTTTTCTGTTTCCAATTTGAACAGTTAGGACGAAAATTTTCTTGTTTGGGAAAGACTTTAATATTGTGTTTCAGAATCCTCCTGGAGTACCCAATGGTCCACCACCCATGATGAGACCTCCACCTCCATTTGGGGTTTGTAGAAATTGAATAATGATTTTATCCTTTACCAAACAGCATTCATTATGTGGTCTACTGCATTGGACCACCTTAATAATATTTTCTTTTCGGGAATTGGTTATGCATCATATTATCTCTAGATGACCAGAAAGGAATTTAAGCGATGGTTCCAAGTTTCATTTCCTGTCGCGGATAAGTTTCCCCTAAATGTTATGAGTCTAAGAAACTTACAATGATAATGATTAGAGTTGTTTTAGAACATAATATTATTTGATAAAATGTACTTGATGTGAACTTTCGCTTGACAGTAATGATCTACCCATACAGGTAGACCAATCAATAAAATATTTCCTGAATATAGGGTGAAAGGAATTACCGAATTATACCGAATTACTCCCAATAGTATTGTATATATATCATTTTCTTAGCATTTAATTATCATTTGATATTCATTTTACTAATAAGTCATAACTTATCTATCTATCTATCTATCTATCTATTTATTATACAAAACTTATACAAAAAAATGTGAAATAAGTGTCAATTTTGTCATTTAATACACAGCATATAATTACTGGGAATTACCGAATTACACAGGTGGTCGTGTAATATAACTATCGTGAGAAATACCAATATTGCAGTAAGCTTTAACCCTTTCCCAAACATGACCTGGTTTTGACGTCCCAAAAAGAAAAAGATCGGGAAAACATTGAGGCAAAAGAAGAAAATGCTGATCATCAGCATTTTCTCCTTTTGTCTCAATATTTTTTTAGCTATTTCATACACAAATCCTGTCTTTGGCAGCATTCATTTTGTGTTCTGTAGCAGCTTTCAAATAGGAGTGGACTACCCTGATTTGGTCGTTTGGGAAAGGGTTAAAATTTTATATTATAATATTTGATTAACAGGAATGAAGTTTGTTCGTCATCAGACCCTATCACTAGAATTACCGTATTACACAGGGAGGCTTATTGGGAAAGCTACTAAAGTCACAGCTAGAAATAGGGAAGAAAGGATATAGAGAGATATAGAGATCTTTCACAATCACAAGTACAGATTTCAAAAGTTTGTTCATCATTAAAACAATATCATTCTGACGACAAAGTTTTAGACTGGTCCAAATTCAAAGCTGTTGTACAGGACGTAAGGTATTGAGAATATGAATTGATAACAATAAAGCACAGATAATAATGAGACAGCAGGAGAAAACGAAAGTTAAGCATTTTCTTCTTTTGCCTAAATATTTCCCAAGCCTTTCGGGGGTACTATCAAACCCAGGTTTTGTTTGTGAAAGGGTTAATGGATACGAAATTTTCAAGTGAAACTGGCTGATTTGTTTTAAAAATAAATCGTAGTCTTTTACCGAATTACAAAGTATGGGCACCAATTATTCATATATTGGCTACATTTTAATTTTAAATAGCCTCGTAATTCATGAAAGGGGGAAGATCTATATTCTTAGCAAAGTAATTATAGAAGCAGAGCTTCAGATCTATTTGAAGAGTGGTGGGTCGAAATGACCCATAGCAGGGAAATTAATGGGTCATTTTTGGAAATGATGGGCCATAGCAATGAAAATAAACATAGTGATATAAAAAATTTGTAAAAGCTTGGGCCGCTTGGCCCCTGGAGTTGAAAAGTGATGGGCCATATTTGCAAATAGTGTGTCAAATGGCCCGGGCCCACTGTAAATCTGAAGCTCTGTAGGTTTTGATAGAAGGATTCAAGACGATGTATCATACGAAAATCCCCAAAACAATTGATATAGCCCTTGTTGATGTGCAACCGAATTACAGTTAAGGACCATTACAGAATTACTGACAGAATATACTTTTCTCGACCTAACCAAACTTACCGAATTATAGATCTGTACATAATGAGCGTCGTTTACACTGTGACCAGGGTTCCGTATTATCAATAATCGAATGACAAATTCACAATATTATAATTTCCCGTTCAAGATTGTCTAAGATTGTTGATAATGCGGGCCACGGGTCTATAAGGGAAAGTTTGGAAAAACATCGGCAGTATTTTCTCATTTTGTCTCGAATATGATCTAGGCCTATTCCATAACATATACAGTTTCTACTTTTGGCCTCATGATTTTGTTGTATGCAATTGAAAATCAAATAAGACCGCCCTAGAATGTTGGGACACGCGGTGAATATCAGTATTTATGCGTCGGAACTGGTTTGATTCAGAGCACTTCCACTAACGCCCCGCCTTCATAGCGCTCTAACTGTGCATGAATCACATTCATTTTACTTACAAGCAGTTACAAATTTATTGCTTTGCATTTCCATATGACATACCAAATTGGTCGATAGTCTTTATTTTGCATACGTAAGCACGCATCAAATAGCTATGATTCTTTGCTAAAAATAGACTGGGTTTGCTGTTAAGGTATACGACCCATCAATAGAATAATAAAGATACATAAGTAACTATATATATTTAAAAAGAGCATGGTATCCCGCATCTAATTGCCAATTTTTATCAACTTTGATCGTTTCGTTAGTGAAATTTTGATAATTTTATATCTTGCATCAGGGTCATACAAAATCATGAAATGCCAAACCTCCCAAGTGAGCTTTTAATCACAAAAACTGCATGATTAAAAGCAATAAACACAAGTGTTTGCACCTAATCAATAGCTTATATTATCCCCAACAATGGACTAACAAGTAAATAAATGATTACCAGCAACAAAATATTTTTTTTGCTTTTGTAATACATGGCTACCATACTTTCGACAGGCTTTTCGGACGAATCTGAAACAATAGTCAATTTGAAATAGCATTAATTCCAATGATATATTAAAATGCATGGCACAAAAGGAAGATCATAATTTTCCTATGTGTATATTCTTTCAAATAAAGTAAAAGTTAAAAAGTTTCGCCGTACACAAGTTTTAAAAAAATCACTTTGACTAATACGTACACCCCTTTTTTACCACCACCCAATTTCTTAAGGAAAATGGCACTCTTTGTTCATCATACTTAAATAAATTGTTCCATACGAATTTTACAGGTTTTTTATTGTTATGCCCCCTTTCGAAGAAAATGGGGGTATATTGTTTTGCAAGTGTCGGTCGGTCGGTCGGTCGGTCGGAAGGTCGGTCGGTCGGTCGGTCGGTCGGTCGGTCGGTCTGTCCGTAGACCAAACCTTGTCCGGAGCATAACTCAAAAAGTATTCAAGGTAGAGTCATGAAACTTCATAGGTGGATAGATCTCATTATGGAGAGGTGCAGTGCACAAGAACCGTAACTCTGCCGATCATTTTTTTTGAGTTATTGCCCTTTGTTGATTTTATAACTTGATTCTTGTCCGGAGCATAACTCAAAAAGTATGTAAGGTACAATCATGAAACTTTACAGGTGGATAGATCTCATTATGGAGAGGTGCAGTGCACAAGAACCGTAACTCTGCTGATCAAATTTTTTGAGTTATTGCCCTTTGTTGATTTTATAACTTGATTCTTGTCCGGAGCATAACTCAAAAACTATGTTAGGTAGAATAATGAAACTTTACAGGTGGATAGATCTCATTATGGAGAGGTGCAGTGCACAAGAACCGTAACTCTGCTGATCATATCTTTTGGGTTATTGCCCTTTGTTGATTTTCAAACTTGATTATTGTCCGGTGCATAACTCAAAAAGTATGTAAGGTAGAATTATGAAACTTTACAGGTGGATAGATCTCATTATGGAGAGGTGCAGTGCACAAGAACCGTAACTCTGCTGATCAACTTTTGTGAGTTATTGCCCTTTGTTGATTTTATAACTTGATTCTTGTCCGGAGCACAACTCAAAAAATATGTAAGGTAGAATCATGAAACTTTACAGGTGAATAGATTTCATTATGGAGAGGTGCAGTGCACAAGAACCGTAACTCTGCCAATCAAATTCTTGGAGTTATTGCCCTTTGTTGATTTTTACACTTAATTCTTAACCTTGCCTATATCTCGTGTCCTTTTACACATACAGCCTTGATATCTCACACATAGATACCTCCTATCAACATCGTTCACATTTAACCATGACCTTGGACCTTGTGACCTTGACCTTGGAGTTTGACCTACTTTAAAAAAAATTAAACCCGGCATATATCTCATGACCTTTTACAAATACAGCCTTGATATTTCACACATGGACACATTTTACCAAGACCTTTCACAATTGACCATGACCTTGGACTTTGTGACCTTGACCTTGGAGTTTGACCTACTTTTAAAAAAAACTTTAACCTGGCCGATATATCATGTCCATTTACACATACAGCCTTGATATTTGACAAATGGAAACCTCCGACTTAGACCTATCACATACGACTATGACCTTGGACCATGTGGCCTTGACCTTGGAGTTTGACCTACTTTTAAAAAAAATAAACTGGGCCTATATCTTATGTGCTATTACACATACAGCCTTGGTATTTCACACATGGACACATCTTACCAAGACGTTTCACATTTGACCATGACCTTGGACCTTGTGACCTTGACCTTGGACTTTGACCTACTTTAAAAAGAACTTTAACCTACCTGATATATCATGTCCTTTTACACATACAGCCTTGATATTTGACACATGGACACCTACGACCAAGACCTTTCACATTTGACCATGACCTTGGACCTTGTGACCTTGACCTTGGTGTTTGACCTACTTTTATAATACATTAACCTGGCCTATATTTCATGTCATTTTACATATACAGCCTTGATATTTCACACATGGTCACTTCCAACCAAGATATTTCACTTTGACCATGACCTTGGACCTTGACCTTGGAGTTTTACCTACTTTTAGAAATATCTAACCTAGCCTTTATCTTATGTCCTATTACACATACAGCCTTGATATTTCACACATAGACACCTCCTACCAAGACCTTTCACATTTGACCATGACCTTGAATATTGCAACCTTTACCTTGGAGTTTGACCTACTTTTAAAAAGACTGAAACCAAGCATATATATCATGTCCTTTTACACCTACAGCCTTGATATTTCACACATGGACACCTCCAACCAAGACCTTTCACATTTGACCATGACCTTGACCTTGGCATTTGGCCTACTTTTAAAAACTTTAACTGGCCTATGTTTCATTTTACTTTTACATATACAGCTTTAATATTTCACACATAGACACCTCCTACCAAGACCTTTCATATTTGACCATGACCTTGGACCTTGTTAACTTGACCTTGGACTTTGACCTACATCAAATGTAGGCCCTTGAGGGGGCATATATGTTTTACAAACATCTCTTGTCAAACTTGATTCTTGTCCGGAGCATAACTCGAAAAGTATTTAAGGTAGAAACATGAAACTTCACAGGTTGATAGCTCTCATTATGAAGAGGTGCAGTGCACAAGAACCGTAACTCTGTCGATCAAAATTTTTGAGTTATTGCCCTTTTTTGATTTTATAACTTGATTCTTGTCCGCAGCACAACTCAAAAAGTATGTAAGGTAGAATCATGAAACTTTACAGGTGGATAGATCTTATTATGGAGAGGTGCAGTGCACAAGAACCATAACCTTGCCGATCAACTTTTTGGAGTTATTGCCCTTTGTTGATTTTTACACTTAATTCTTAACAATGCCTATATCTCATGTATTTTTACACATACAGCCTTGATATCTCACACATAGATACCTCATATCAACATCATTCACAATTGACCATGATCTTGGACCTTGTGACCTTGACCTTGTAGTTTGACCTACTTTTAAAAAAATTAACCGGGCATATATCTCATGACCTATTACACATACAGCCTTGATATTTCACACATGGACACCTCCTACCAAGACCTTTCACATTTGACCATGACCTTGGACCTTGTGACCTTGACCTTGGTGTTTGACCTACTTTTATAATACATTAACCTGGCCTATATTTAATGTCATTTTACACATACAGCCTTGATATTTGACACATGGAAACCTCCGACCAAGACCTATCACATATGACTATGACCTTGGATCTTGTGACCCTAACCTTAGAGTTTGACCTACTTTTGAAAAAAATAAACTGCGCCTATATCTCATGTTCTATTACACATGCAGCCTTGATATTTCACATGTGGACACATCCTACCAAGACCTTTCACATTTGACAATGACCCTGGACCTTGTGACCTTGACCTTGGACTTTAACCTACTTTTATAAAAACTTTAACCTAGCTGATATATCATGTCCTTTTACACATACAGCCTTGATATTTGACACATGGACACCTACGACCAAGACCTTTCACATTTGACCATGACCTTGGACCTTGTGACCTTGACCTTGGTGTTTGACCTACTTTTATAATACATTAACCTGGCCTATATTTAATGTCATTTTACACATACAGCATTGATATTTCACACATGGTCACTTCCAACCAAGACATTTCACTTTTGACCATGACCTTGACCTTGAAGTTTGACCTACTTTTAAAAAAACTTAAACTAGGCCTATATCTCATGTCCTGTTACCTATACAGTCTCAATATTTTACACATTGACACCTCCTACCAAGACCTTTCACATTTGACCATGACCTTGAATATTGCAACCTTGACCTTGGAGTTTGACCTACTTTTAAAAAGACTTAAACCAGGCATATGTATCATGTCCTTTTACACCTACAGCCTTGATATTTCACACATGGACACCTCCAACCAAGACCTTTCACATTTGACCATGACCTTGACCTTGGCATTTGGCCTACTTTTTAAAAGTTTAACCTGGCCTATATTTCATTTTACTTTTACATATACAGCCTTGATATTTCACACATATACACCTACCAAGACCTTTCATATTTGACCATGACCTTGGACCTTGTTAACTTGACCTTGGACTTTGACCTACATAAAATGTAGGCCCTTGAGGGGGCATATATGTTTTACAAACATCTCTTGTTTGTATTGGAATATTTATATAATGGTAAATGTTACTATTAAAAACCATATATATAAACAAAAATGTTTATAAAACAAGAGTTGTCAGTGGGCAGGATAGCTCAACGAAAAAGTGTTGGATTGTGAAATTTCATAGGATGAGAAGAATAAAAAGTTTACCCTAATAGAAATTTGAAAGGGTAATGAATCTTTACCCAGTCTTTATCCTTAATAAGGAATATTATACATGTCTGACCACAAGCATGTGTGCAAAGTTTCAATACTTTAACAATGGTAGAAATAAAAATGTTACAAGTACATAATATCTGCATGTCAATGTTTAGCCAAAACATGCCTATGTCGAAAATTGTTAAAATGCCCCAGAAATGTGTGTGTCTGCGTGTGAGTTGAGGATGGTAATATCATCACAAGAAACATTTTGAAAAAAAAATAAAGTCAGGAATGTTGTAGAAAGATAGGTCTCTGCCAAAACTAGGTCTTGTTTGGGAAAGGGTTAGGTGAACATGCAACTTTTGAATATCAGTTTTCTGATGTCATGTTTGAATCATGTTTGCTGCCTTATTAGTAGCTAAAGATATGGAAAAGACGAGACAGAAACACAAAAATATATAATCAAATAGAAATTCTACAGAGACCAACTCCTTGTATCAGTATTTGCTTCTTTTTTCTCATTGGTTTCTTTTTTCACGCAAACCTAGCGTAGAGAAAGCATCAGTTGGTATTATCTTGTGTCTAGTTGTTTGGGAAAGGGTGAAACAGAAAGAAATGGCAAAAATCAAGCTTACCTTTTCCCAAAGAAAAAGCCCAAATTACGGTAAACAAAGTGACAAGTTATGGAACGAAATATTTATGGTGCGAATCAACCTCCAAATAGTGACATATTACGTCAGAGGTACGTAATTCTGATTCAGGGGAGATCACTGGGTGCGCTGTAGTTTGTGATTTTGCAAAGGGAGGTCATTCTAAATGCCAAAATATTTTGATTTTTTCGTCTTTTGTTGTTTAATTTGACGTTTTTATAAATTCATCGGCTGGGATTCGTTGAAGAAACTGCTCGTATAAATTCAAATCTAATGTAGAAGTCTCTTTACAAAAAATGTTTTAAAAAATCTTCGTAAATCCGAACATGCTCGATTATTTCCGTTGTTGCGGAAACAGCCGACATTACACGAATCATTTAGAGCTAATGATGGGTCGTATTCCTTAAGTTTTGATAAAGTGTCGGTGTTGTTAAAAAATTTCGTAACTTCGTTTTGTTTCAAGTCGTAGTTACGACATTTTACAACAACACCTACGGAAATACTATTGTTTGTCCGAAATTACGTCACTGTTAACTGGATAAAATCGTACCCTATTTACCCATGCACGCATAATTATTCTTTTTAAGGCTAGAAAAAGTCTATTCTAGCTAGCATGCGTACATTTTTAAGGCTGATTGCATAAAATGCATGCGCGCGTAAGTTTTAAACTCGCTCCCGTAAAACGTGCGCTAGTAAAAATACACACATTTTCTTCAGATGAGCTTTTACAGGAATATCGCTTGCTTGGAAAAGGATTTCAAAATATTTAGTGTAGTCAAATTTGAAAGCTGCTGCAGATGTCAAAATGGGTATGACTAAAGGTAAAATTTATGAATTATATAGTGCAGAAAATATTGCGGCAAGAGAAAAAAATGCTGATTATCGGAATTTTCTTCTTTTGCCTCGATCTTTTCCCAAGCCTCTCTGTTAGAGTGGTAGTTTTGGAAAGGGTTAATATGCCAACACTGTACATGTACCACATAATCGTGTAAAGGGAGAAAATGTCAAATTGTCTCCATGTTTTGTACGATTTTGTCAGAGTTTGCAAGTCACTGTCATATTTCCCCATATTGCTTTCTGTGTGTAAAGGGTGGTGTGATACACGTGGAAGGATGTCGGGTCTAAGGGTGTGTTAATTCGTCACACTTCTCATAATTGCTTTAGATTAACCCTTTTAAAAATGAGACTTCGTATTGGTTCGTCAAATCGAAACAGTTGTTGGAAGATAAAAGTTGCTTCAGACGACAAAAAAAAAAAAAATGTTAAATAGAAATGTCATATGATAAAGCATGGATTATCAGCATTTTCATCTTTTTAGGCTTTAATGGGGTGTGAAAACCAGGGGCCCGTATTATCAACGATTTTGCAATCAAGTTTTTGTATAAAATGTGTAACAAACATCTGATTGCACGAGAAATCAGATAGGGCAAAATAGTTTTGTTGTTACAAGTAATTATGCAAAACCTAATAGGGAACGATTTTATTCAGTTAACCGCGACGTAATTTCAGAGAAACAAATAGTATCTCGTATGTTTTGTCATAAAATCTCGTAAAGTTTCTACGGCTTGACAAAAGCCGTAGTCACGAGATTTTATAATAACACCAACGCTATATCAAAAACATAACAGGACACAGAGTCTATTTTTCGCACACAATTCATTGCCATTGTACGATCGTTGTTAATATGGACCCAGGGCTCTCCACACTCTCTGAAAATGGGGAGAAGTGACTTCTCCTCTGACTGAAAATAGGGAGAAGTTTTCCAAGATGGGGAGAAGTGGAGAGAAGTGATCGGGCATGGGGGGGGTTCTATGTTATTACAGGGGTCTATTTTCATTATGGTTGATTTATTTAGGTTAAAACATGTCTTTTGTAATGTATTGCCTTGCAAAACTAGATCTGAAAACTATATTTCTTTAATTTTGGAAAGCAAAGATGGAATTTGTTAAATATGCCAAAATTTATGTTATGACATGCTTGATGTTTAGATATCAGTGTGGAAAATGAATAAATTGCTTACCAATCAGTGACAACCAATTTCTTCATTTCCCAGAAAGTTTTCAACCATAAAAGAAAATAAAGGAAAAAATGCTCTGCCCCCCCCCCCCCCCCCCCCCCCCCCCACACACACACACACACACCCTTCCCATAATCCCCTAAACCCCACCAATTTGTTCTAGGTTTTGCCATCTGGAAAAGGGTTGTGCAAGTGTAGCAGAAGCAAAATGTCATAAAGACAAATTATCCAATTTAAAAAAAAAACGAATCTCCCCCTTCCTCATTTAAAAAAAAAAAGTTGCATCATAATCTATTTTGTGGAGTTGATCAGTTTAAATTCAACTACAGTTCAAAAAGCAGTAAAAAGTCAAAGAATTGATCTGAAATACACCAGAGTTGCCACTCATTAGGTAGTAAAAACACAACAGATTTAGTGCTGATTATAGGTAAGGGTCACGAGTCATGACGTCATGTAAAACTCAACCACCCATGAGATCAAAGAAAAGTCTATTTATGGAAAACCAATTTGTGTTGTAAACACGCACTTTTCAGAGGCTTACAATAATTTGTGTAAAGACAAAGGAATTTCCTTTTTTATGCTTACTTGGATCACATTCTAGACAAAGAATCCATATAGTGGGATTTCCTTTCATTAAAATCAGTTTGTGAAAGTATCCTTTACTCAGTATTCCAGTATTTGAATTTCTTTTTCTGAGACTTAATTATGGACATACACTTACATGAATGGAAAGTATTGCCGATGAAAGGTTTGTAGAAATCAAAACTATAATTTTACTTCACTTTGTTGATCATTTCCTGTGTTATTAAGCAGAAAACTACTTGGTTTTATTTTCGTTTTGTGTTGTTTTCTTTGTCAAAGATCGCGATCCACCGATTCTTGAAGTGCTGATTATTTGTAGCCTACTCGTTTTCCTCATAAAATTAGATCTTGATAGTTATATCGGCCCGATGGACGGACAGATACCTTTTCTTTAGGTAATCTCTAAATTTCATCTGTCCCAGACCGAAAGGCCGACGGACTCGCCATGAATCGCTGATTTATGCGAGAATTACTTTCAGATATTGAATTTTAGATCGGAATAGTTTTCTCACGATAAAAAAAGAAAATTGAATTTCTCATGAAAAGTATTTGTTGAAAAGCAGCAATATTAAGACAACCGACCTATTAACCCGGTTATGCTTAATGCGCACGGCACCAAGAGTTTTCTCTCGCCTTGTCACTGTCAGTTATGTTTCGTCTTTCTTTTGGACTCCGCCTACGTAATAATAACTGCTTCCGATTGGCTGTAAGCGTTCTTTAATGGCACGCCTGCCGCCTTTGTCTACCCGACTTCGATGTTGTACATGTAATAGACAGGTTGCGCATGTGCATTGAAAAAATTGAATGTGTATTATCTGTCTAGTTTATACACTTATGATAGAGGGTTTTACCACCGACTTTGTGCGATGGCCAGCGAGATAACAAAGGAATATTAAACAGTAATTATAACATGTGATTGTTTACCGCAGTTTCAATAGATGACTCGAGACAATTGCAACTGCCAATTAGCGGTTAATTGTAAACAGTAAGATAGCATTCACTATCACTTTAATAACCCTTGACCAGGCGACATCCCGATATTTTCGGGCGACTCCGATTTCGCTTTTATCGGCGGTTCAGGCGAAGTTTCATGACTTTGAGCGAAGAAGTCGCTCAAGTCGCCCGCTTTGGTGAGCCCTGTGGACCCCTGGTCTTGTTTTGGAAAGGGTTTGAGCGAGATCACATTGTTATCAACACTGCACATTACACCTTATCTTTACAGTGGCTACAGTGGCTTTCGACACTGTCTTCTGAATTTACATTAGCGATCATCGAGAGAAAATAGCTCATACATGTAACTGATCATGATCAGCGATCTCTGCTTTTGTTTGGATGTTGTTGCTTTTTTTTTTCCATTGCTAAAATGTAGCGAAAGACTAACATGTAAAATTCTGTTCTCTCGAAATGGACATCTGAACTTGAACCAGGCTGTAATTGTGCCATGTAGTGAAGGGTTATAAGTGCGATAAATTTGTTCAAGCGTAAAGCATTTTAAACATTGAGCGAAAAGAAGAACTGTTTATCTCAGCGAATTCTTCATTTGTCCCAACATTGTTATACTTTTTTCAGATAGCAACGGATTACCATTCATACCTTCATAAATGTAAAAAAAAATGTCTAAAAGTTGTCGTATCATTCATGCCGATGTTGAGGACGACATCTCGCTTGATGTCTAACACTGACAGGGTATGGAAATTCTATCACTTGTAGATTCTGCCATTCTATCCTTTCAAAAAAAGACTTCTGCCAGTACCTGAAAATAGTAAAAAAATAAATCATTGAATAATTGCAAAGGGCATATTAAACTTGAACATACTGGAGTGTCCAAGTTTGGAAATATAAATTTCATAAGTATATCCCGATACTCCGGTACTTCTACATTTCAACCCCAAAACTTTAATTCGGTACGCAATAATTCAACAAGCCGGTTGCAGACGACAATGTTGAAATTATATTGCCAGAGTGGACAAAATCTGTAATTCGGTATTTCCATAAATCGTTACTATCGTATTACAACCCTCGCGTGGAATCTTTAATTCGGTACATAATAATTGTATTGGTTGCAGACGACATTATTCTTTAATCCTTTCCCAAACGACAAAATTTTAGGCAGGTCAAAATGGATGTTAACTAAGATTGAAATTGTGTGTGATATAGCCAAGAAAATATTGAGGCAAAAGGAGAAATTGCTGGTTAGCAGCAGTTTCTTCTTTTGACTCAATGTTTTCCCAAGCCCTTTTTTTTTGGGGGGGGGGGGTATTTTCTTAAAAAGCCCTGTAATTCGGTTTTCCTCAAATTATTACAAGCGTTACTAGATAAAATCTGTAATTCGGTATTTCCCCAAGTTATTAGAAACGCAGGCTACATAAAACCTGTAATTCTGTGCTTCTTCAAATTATTAGAAGCGAAGGCTATATAAAATCCGTAATTCTGTATTCCCTCAAATTATTAGAAACACAAGCTAGATAAAATCTGTAAATTGGTATTTCCTTATAAAAACAAAAACCTGTAATTCTGTATTTCCTCAAATCATTAGAAACACAGGCTATATATAAAATATGTACGAGGGTTGTCCGGAAAGTTTTGAGACTTTGCCTATATCTCAAAAGGTATTTCAAATAAAGTTTTAAAAAGAGCATGATTACAAAGAAAATTATTTTTGGAGCTTTCTTGCAGAAAATTAAGTTTGATTACTCCCTACATGGCAAGAAAATGGTTGCCAAGACAACTACCTCGTCTCGTCACGGAGCACTTTGAAATAACCGGAAATCAAAAAAAGATTATGCGATGTTAATATCTTACATAATATACATTTTAGGCCAAAATGTATGGTCAAAACGTATGACGTCAGATCAGGGATCAAATTTCGCACTCGCTAACTCGCAAAACGCGAGTGAATTTCCCGGAATGCGAGTTGAGAAAATCAGCACTTGCTTTTTCCTGCGAGTCTGATTTTCTGGCTGACCTATGTTGGGTGAAAGTACAAAAGATTTAAAAAGAAAATTCAAAAACAAATAACGGAAGTTAGCCTCCGAAAGCCAATTTATTTTTTGTTCTAGAAATAGGGTTTGAATTGTGAATGAAAGTCGAGGCTTCGCCGCTGGCCGCCGTCGTTTGAAGCTGGAGTAGGCCTACCTGCGAAGCGATTAATAAAATCCTCAAATATGGGTCCTATTTATTGAGGCCACTTCTTGAGGCCAGTATACTAAATGAGACAAAACTAATTTAACAGAATATTCATAGCATACATGTTAAAAGCACTCAGCTCTAGATGGTGTTCTCATCATTTGGAAGGGGTTTTGTTTTTGTCTCCATTTCATACCACTAGGTTGACCTAATAAAAATCGCATTTTGTTGGATTCGAGACTCTCGCTATATACGAGACTTTACATCATGTTGACTCTCGTGAAAGAGGGATACGACAAATCAAAATCGAGCATGGTTTATTGCGTCATCCTTTTTTCGCGCGCTTGCCTGACACGCGGGCTTTTTGTAAACAAACTGTAGTAAACATAACCAAATATGGACAGAATTCGCCGCGTGAATAAATTCACACAATTTTGATTGGCTATGTTAAAAATGACGTAGATTCTGACTACAGAGTGCTGTCAAGCCCTCACAAGATCGATAGTGAAACTGACCTTGATATCACATGACGTAGATAAACCTATTCAAGCAGACGCTTTACGGCCTACTAAGATTGAGGTAATAGACATGAAAGTAGGAAAACATGACTGCAAGTAAACACTGATTTTCGCCGAATAATGCAAGAATCAGCGAGTGTCAGTCATTGACAACTATTTCTGAGTTAAGTGTTACGAGCATAGAATGAATTGCTATGCAACTTGGACTTGTAATTTGGTCATTAGACAGAAAAATTTGCGATCAAGATCGGACAACAAAATGACAGAATAAAACTAGGTCACTGCAAAGCATTTTTATCAAGAACATCAAAAATAGGTATTGTTTTAGCGAGGATTAAACTAATATTGACATGGAATACATGAATAGTCAAATTTGTATGTTTCTGCACATTTTAAGCAAAATCACAAGATTTTCTCCAACACTGCATTTAGCAAGTAGACTTTCCATTTTAGCAAGTTGTAAAGATAAGCACTCGCTAATATTAGCAAGTGGCAAAAAAGTTGAAATTTGATCCCTGCAGATAAACGTTTGTTACATATTTGAAGAAAATTTTGACGTCATGCATCGGAAAACAAGTCTATTAAAAGTAACGGAAGTACACTCAATCCTTTAAGATATCGGAAAAAAAACTCTGACGTTGATGTCACGCACGAAGCAACGCATGGTTATTAAGTACTGTGAAAATGTGGGAATGACTCCTACGGATACATATATGTTTCTAAAAATGGATCAAACACGTCCTAACTGTTCTAGGGCATTAGTATCCCGTTGGCATACACGTTTTAGTGACGGTAATGAAGATGTGAATGATTTAAAACGGAGCGGGAAACCATCACCTCACAAACATAAAAAGCTTTATTTCAGAATTGTATTGCTAAGGGGTAATCGGTATGAAAACTTACAAGACTTACACATGGCAGTACGACCAGCTATTGCACGGTATGAAAAAGATTGATATGGACATGTTTTTACCCAATGAGTTGAACGCCATCGTAAGTATGTGCGTTCCAGTGGGGAATATTTTGAAAAACTGTTAAAATGACGTTACGTCATAATGCACCGAAGTGCTCCGTAAGTTGTTACTTGTATGTTTTAAAATTTAAGTTGTAACGGTTCACATCGTAGTATCTTATTGAAATGTTCAGGAATACTCTGATATATATGCAATTATCTGTAGGTAAAGTTTTAAAAATATCACGCTTGTAGTTCGTTTTTTATTAAGGCAGTCTCAAAACTTTCCGGACAACCCTCGTAATTCGGTATTTCCTCAAATTATTACAAACGCAGGCTAGATAAAATCTGTAATTCGATATTTCCTCAAATTATTAGAAACGCAGTCTACATATATCTGTAATTTGGTATTTCCTCAAATTATTAGAAACGCAGGCTATGTAAAATCTGTAATTTGGTATTTCCTCAAATTATTAGAAGGGAAGGCTATATAAAATCCGTAATTCTGTATTCCCTCAAATTATTAGAAACACAAGCTATATAAAATCTGTAATTTGGTATTTCCTCAAAAGAACCCTGTAATTCGGTATTTCCTCAAATTATTAGAAACGCGGGCTAGATAAAATATGTAATTTGATGTTTCCTCAAGTTATTGGAAACGCCGGCTATTTAACCCTTTCCCAAACAAGACCTGATTTTCACGTCCCTATTAGATAAGGCTTGGGAAAACATTGAGACTTAAGAAGAAACTGCTGATAACCAGCAGTTTCTCCTTTTGCCACAATATGTTCTGTGCCATATCATACACCAATTCCTTCTTTGTCAACATCCATTTTTTCATGTGCAGCAGCTTTCAGTTTGGAGGACACTGAAATGGTGTTGTTTGGGAAAGGTTTAAAATCTGTAATTTGGTATTTCCTCAAATTATAAGGGAGGGTTGGAAAAGCCTTCTGACTCAACTTTAATTTATGACGTTACAGTTAAAGTTTTTCCAACATGTAAGTTTTAAAAATCACTTTCTAAAGTTATAAGTCACATACATGTCTTTAATTTTTAATACGGTAGTTGGTCCAGTGAATTTACCAGTGATTCATGATACTTTGAATTAGATCTACCATCCCTATTGTTCAGACGAATTTAACTTTAAATCATCTTTTCTTTCACTCTTACATTTTATGCTTTTAAATGAACACTGCGGGATTACATGCATGTCTTTCCTTCTGTCTTAAAGCTTACTGCAATATTGGTATTTCTCACGATAATTATATCACACGACGACCTGTGTAATTCGGTATTTCCATTTAGTACTATAATGGGGTATAATAAATGACAAAATTGACACTTTTTTTCTCATTTTTTGTATCATTTATCTATTATTAGTAAAATAAGTATTATATGATAATTAAATGCAAAGAAAATGCTATATTGACCACACTTTTGGGAGTAATTCGGTATAAGAGAGAATAATTCGGTATAATTCGGTAATTCCATGCACCGCTGAATATATTTTATACCCAAGTCCTATTTCTTTGTTTGACAAATTAAATCCTGTCTCTTTAATATCAAAGCAAATGCTGAAATCATAATACAGAAAGAAAGGGGTAGTTTTGATTACAGGATTTAAATGTTGTTAAGGTATCCAACCCCTTATTAGCACAAAAGACCCAGATGCGAAATTTGAAAAGTGTCAGTAATTCCTAAACTGTGTTACATTTATATTCCAAAGACAAACATATAAGCATTTTGAACGGTTTAGAATTTTGAATTAATGCATACTTATGGAAATACAGGGATAAAGACTGACAATTTTAACTTAGGGGCCCAGAATAGCAAAATTCAATACTTTACATTAAGGGTATGGGCATTTTCTCTAAATATTCAGGGGCCCAGCCCAAAATCTAGGGGCCATGGGCGACTGGGCCCCTGCTAGTCTTTATCCCTGAAATATTTGACGAAAATGTTCAAAATTACCTCCCTTGCATATGAATATAGAGTAAAATAATACTTGTAAATTATTTTCTTCTTGAAGCATAATCTTAAAATCCGGCATGGTGAATCAACTTATTTGAAGCGTATTTACAAGTGTGTGTAATTTGGTGCATTTCGTATGGCTAGAAAGTGGTGATTTTTTGAGGTTCTGTAAACCTTAATTGCAAGCATTATCCTGTTTCATTTCAGCTTGGTGGTCCCCCAGGTTATATGGGACCCCCGGGGATGGGTAACAGTCCAGGAGACGGTCATGTACCCCCTATGATGCCCCCCTCTGCTCCTCCAGGTAAGTCACACAACTACAGTCGACACTCGTTATGTCGACATCGGATAAGTCGAATTTTCGCTTAAGTCGAAGTTCAAATTTGGTCCCGTCCTCATCTATTGATATAATGTTTTCAAAACAAAATAATTTCGATCTGAATATAGCCATTGAAATATAGTAGGAAAAGGATAGAAATTGCTCGACACGAGCAATTTCTTTCCTTTTCCTACTATTTTTCAATAATATTCGTACTTGATAAGTTTAAAAAAAGGTCAAATATCAAATATCTCGAAGCCAAACAAAATCGGATGAGTCGAACTCAGGATATGTGGAGGTATTTTGTAGGTCCCTCCGACTTCGACACAAGCTCAGTCGGTTACGTCGGAGTCTGTCAATCCAGGGGTCACGAGTTCGAACCCCGGCTCGGCCAGTATCCATTCTGACATTTGACAAAAGTCATTTGTCTCTCACCAATGGGTGTGAATCATCTATGTAAGAGAGCAGCTGGAGGCTCGGTTTGGATATTGTGGTTGTACTGGTGCGAGAAATACCAGGAACCCACGGTTAGGTGCTCAAGCCGCCGCGATATGACCCTGGTAGTTGAAAACGGCGTAAAACCCCAATAAACTCAAACCGACTTCGACACAACGAGTGTCGACTGTATATAGACAGAGGTACAGATTATAGAGAGTATTGGTTATTCAAAATATAAAATATTTAACCCTTTCCCAAACAACAAAATTTTAGAGTGATCCGCTTCAAAAACTGCTACAAATGACAAAATGGATGTTATTAAAGATAAGATTTGTGTTAAATATGGCACAGAAAATATTGAGACAAAAGGAGAAACTGCTGGTTATCAGCAGTTTCTTCTTTTGTTTCAATGTTTTCCCAAACCTTTTCTTTTAAGGACGTCAAAACCAGGTCTTGTTTGGGAAAGGGTTAAAATATCTTCAGCAAACCGTATCTTACTACCGTATAGCACTTTATTTCTGCGGGGACTTTATTTCTGCTATTTCTGCGGTCCTCATCGGTTCCGCAGAAATAAAATCCGCAGAATTTTACCCTGAATGTTCAGGTTCTTTTCAATTTTAGTCAGTACAAGGACAAGTTAAACAGTAACCCTCTGATGCAAAGCGCAATTTCATAAAAATTAAGTTTTTTTTTCATTAAAAAAATGATGTAACTATAGCTTTGTTACAACCTGAATTGTAATAAAACCGGAATTGTAATAAAATTATTACAAAACCGGTTGGGATGCAAGATTTTTGTTACATTTGGAAGACAACCGGTTTTGTAATAAAACCGGTTTTGTAATAAACTTTTTTCTATCTATCCACGGCACTCAAACAGGCTTATCTATACTCAAAATGATATCTACGTGTATATCCAGTCTATCAATGATCAGTTCTTGCACTAATTACTCACTTTTTAGCTCACCTGAGCACAAAGTGCTCGAGGGGAGCTATTGTGGTCACTCACCGTCCGTCGTCCGTCTGTCCGTCTGTCTGTCCGTCTGTCCGTCCGTCAACAATTTCTTCAAACATCTTCTTCTCCAAAACTAATAGGCCAATTTTGACTAAACTTGGCAGGATTGTTCCTTGAGTGACCCTTCTTAAAACTTGTTCGCGGATTTTTGATTCGTCAAAAAATGTGGGCGTGGCAGGGCGGGGCTTATCGCACTTAGAGAAATCCTAAGAAAATTCTTTAAAAATCAACCATTGTTCCAATTTCAACCAAACTTGGCAGAATTGTTCCTTGAGTGACCCTTCTCAAAACTTGTTCTCAGATTTTTGATTCGTCAAAAAACGTGGCCGTGGCAGGGAGAAAGGGGCTTATCAGACTTAGAAAAATCATAAGAAAATTCTTTAAAAATCAACCATTGGGCCAATTTGAACCAGACTTTGCAGGGATGTGCCTTAAGCCATTCTTTTTAAAATTTGTTCACAAATATTTTCATTTGTAAAAAATTGTGGCCATGGCAGGGAGAAAGGGGCTTATCAGACTTAGAGAAATCATAAGAAAATTCTTTAAAAATTAACCATTGGGCCTATTTGAAGCAGACTTTGCAGGAATGTTCTTTGAGTCTCTCTTTTCAAAATTGATTCACAAATTTTTACATTTGTCAAAAAATGAGGGCGTGGCAGGGAGGAAGGGGCTTATCAACCATAGAGAAATCCTAAGAAAATTCTTTAAAAATCAACCAATGGGCCAATTTGAACCAAACTTGGCAGAATTGTTCCTTGAGTGACCCTCTTCAACATTTGTTCATAAATTTATAGTTTCGTCAAAAAATGTGGGTGTGGCAGGATGGGGCTTATCTAACCAAGAGAAATTGTTAAAAAATTCTTCAAAAATCTTCTTCTCCTTAACCATAGGGCCAATTAAAATTAAATTTGGCAGGAATGTTCCTTGGGTGACCCTTCTTAAGATTTGTTCGCGGATTTTTTATTCATCCAAAATTGTGGGCGTGGCAGGTCAGCATTTACCGGACTTGGAGAAATCATAAGAAAATTCTTTAAAAATCAACCATTGGCCCAATTTGAACCACACTTGGCAGAAATGTTCCTTGGGTGACTCTTTCCAAAATTTTTTCTCAAATTTTTTATTCGTCAGAAAAAAATTGGGCGTGGCTTATCGGACTTACAGAAATCCTAAGAAAATTCTTTAAAAATCAACCATGGCCCAATTTTAAGCAAACTTTACAGAAATGTTCCTTGAGTGACCCTTTTCAAGATGTTGGCAAATTTTGTATTGGTAAAAAAAAGTGGGCATGGCAGGGCATGGCTTATCAGACTTAGAGAAATCATAAGAAAATTCTTTAAAAATCAAGCATAGGGTCAATTTGAAACAAATTTGGCAACGATGTTCCTTCAGTGACCCTTTTCAAAATTTGTTTGCAAATTTTTGATTCGTCAAAAAAAGTGGGCGTGTCTTAAACTTCTTTCAGGTGAGCGATATAGGGACATTCTGGCCCTCTTGTTTTTTAAACTTTGCATTTTTGTCACAAACATATTTACCCAACTATACAATGTCGAAACTGCTGTGGGGTGTTATTTTCGCCGTAATTGGGGTTCTCTAACATTTTACCACGATTTCATCATGGAACAATTCTAATATTCCACAATTAATTTTTAGCTCCACTGGCCGAAGGCCAGCGGGGCTTATGTCATGGCCCTGTGTCCGTCGTCCGTCCGTCCGTGCGTCCGTGCGTGCGTCCGTGCGTAAACTTTTTCTTTAAACATCTTCTTCTCCAAAACTACTGGACCAATTTCAACCAAACTTCACACGAATCATCCTTGCATGAATCTCTACCAAATTCCTTCAAAAGAATAAAATCTGTGCAGAACTTGAATTTTAATTAATTTAATTGAATTAAATTTTCGAAAAATCTTTAAAAATTCTTCTTCTCCAAAACTACTGGACCAATTTCAACCAAACTTCACAGAAATCTTCCTTGCATAAATCTCTACCAAATTCCTTCAAAAGAATAAAATATGCGCAGAACTTGTATTTTAATTAATTTAATTGATTTAAATTTTCAAAAAAATCTTTAAAAATTCTTCTTCTCCAAAACTACTGGACCAATTTCAACCAAACTTCACAGAAATCTTCCTTGTATGAATCTCTTCTTAATTCTTTCAAAAAGATAAATTCTGTGTATAACTTAAATTTTAATTAATTTAATTGAATTAAATTTTCGAAAAATCTTTAAAAATTCTTCTTCTCCAAAACTACTGGACCAATTTCAACCAAACTTCACAGAAATCTTCCTTGCATGAATCTCTACCAAATTCCTTCAAAAGAATAAAATCCGTGCAGAACTTGAATTTTAATCAATTTAATTGATTTAAATTTCGAAAAATCTTTAAAAATTCTTCTTCTCCAAAACTACTGGACCAATTTCAACCAAACTTCTCAGAAATCTTCCTTGTATAAATCTCTTCTTAATTCCTTCAAAAAGATAAATTCTGTGTATAACTGAAATTTTAATTAATTTATTTGAATAAAATTTTCGAAAAATCTTTAAAAATTCTTCTTTTCCAAAACTACTGGACCAATTTCAACAAAACTTCACAGAAATCTTCCTTGTATGAATCAAATTCTTTCAAAAGAATAAAATCCGCGCAAAACTTGAATTTTAATTAATTTAATTGATTTAAATTTTTCGAAAAATCTTTTTTAAAATTCTTCTTCTACAAAACTACTGGACCAATTTCAACCAAACTTCACAGAAATCTTCCTTGTATAAATCTCTTCTTAATTCCTTCAAAAAGATAAATTCTGTGTATAACTTAAATTTTAATTAATTTGATTGAATTAAATATTCGAAAAATCTTTAAAAATTCTTCTTCTCCAAAACTGCAGGACCAATTTCTACCAAACTTCGCATGAATGTCTTCCAAATTCCATCACGATTGGATGAAAAGCTTGGCCGCTGTGGGCTAGGCTTATTTTTTGCTATATGAAACATAGTGTAATTTTAAGAAAATTTTAAAAACATTTCTGCTCCTTAATCATTTATTGGATTTCATTCTGGCGTAGCACGAATCTTCTTTGGATAGACCTCTATTGTATACCTTGAAGAATTTCGTAGTCTAATTGTCTAAAAGCCAGTGGAGCGATACAGGGCCATCTTGGCCCTCTTGTTTATTACAAAACCGGTTGGAATGCAATATTTTTGTTACATTTGGAAGATAACCGGTTTTGTAATAAAACCGGTTTTGTAATAAACTTTTTTTCTACCTATCCACGGTACTCAAACAAGCTTATATGTACTGCAAATGATATCTACGTGTATATTCATTCTATCAATGATCAGTACTTGCACTAATCACTCACTTTTTTTGAAACTTTGCATTTTTGTCACAAACATGTTGACCTATTTATACAATGTTGGAACTGCTCTGGGGTGTTATTTTCGCCGTAATTGGGGTTCTCTAACGTTTACCCTGATTTTAACATGGAACAATTATAATATTCCACAATTGAATTTTTATTACAAAACCGGTTGGAATGCAATATTTTTGTTACATTTGGAAGACAACCGGTTTTGTAATAAAACCGGTTTTGTAATAAACTTTTTCTACCTATGCACAATACTCAAACATGCTTATCTGTACTCCAAATGATATCTTCGTGTATATTCACTCTATCAATGATCAGTACTTGCACTAATCACTCCCTTTTTTTTGAAACTTTGCATTTTTGTGACAAACATATTGACCCAACTATACAATGTCGAAACTGCTGTGGGGTGTTATTTTCGCCGTCATTGGGGTTCTCTAACATTTTACCACGATTTCATCATGGAACAATTCTAATATTCCACAATTGAATTTTTATTACAAAACCGGTTGGAATGCAATATTTTTGTTACATTTGGAAGATAACCGGTTTTGTAATAAAACCGGTTTTGTAATAAACTTTTTTCTACCTATCCACGATACTCAATTAGGCTTATATGTACTGCAAATGATATCTACGTGTATATTTATTCTATCGATGATAAGTACTTGCACTAATCACTCACTTTTTTGAAAAACTTTGCATTTTTGTCACAAACATGTTGACCTATTTATACAATGTCGAAACTGCTGTGGGGTGTTATTTTCGCCGTAATTGGGGTTCTCTAACGTTTTACCACGATTTCATCATGGAACAATTCTAATATTCCACAATTATTTTTTATTACAAAACCGGTTGAAATGCAATATTTTTGTTACATTTGGAAGGCAACCGGTTTTGTAATAAAACCGGTTTTGTAATAAACTTTTTTTCTACCTATCCACGGTACTCAAACAGGCTAATCTATTCTTAAAATGATATCTACGTGTATATTCACTCTATCAAGGATCAGTACTTGCACTAATCACTCACCTTTTTGAAACTTTGCATTTTTGTGACAAACATATTGACCCAACTATACAATGTCGAAACTGCTGTAGGGTGTTATTTTCGCCGTAATTTGGGTTCTCTAATGTTTTACCACGATTTCATCATGGAACAATTCTAATATTCCACAACTAAATTTTTATTACAAAACCGGTTGGAATGCAATATTTTTGTTACATTTGGAAGACAACCGGTTTTGTAATAAAACCGGTTTTGTAATAAACTTTTTTTCTACCTATCCACTGTACTCAAACAGACTTGTCTGTACTCCAATTGATATCTACGTGTATATTTACTCTATCAATGATCAGTACTTGCACTAATTACTCACTTTTTTTTTTAAACTTTGCATTTTTGTCACAAACATATTGACCCAACTATACAATGTCGAAACTGCTGTGGGGTGTTATTTTCGCAGTAATTGGGGTTCTCTATAGTTTTACCACGATTTCATCATGGAACAATTCTAATATTCCACAACTAAATTTTTATTACAAAACCGGTTGGAATGCAATATTTTTGTTACATTTGGAAGACAACCGGTTTTGTAATAAAACCGGTTTTGTAATAAACTTTTTTTTCTACCTATCCACGATACTCAAACAGGCTTATCTGTACTCCAAATGATATCTACGTGTATATTCATTCTATCAATGATCAGTACTTGCACTAATCACTCACTTTTTTTAAAAAAAAAAAAACTTTGCATTTTTGTCACAAACATGTTGACCTATTCATACAATGTTGGAACTGCTCTGGGGTGTTATTTTCGCCGTAATTGGGTCCTCTAACGTCTTACCCCGATTTTAACATAGAACAATTCTAATATTCCATAATTAAATTTTTATTACAAAACCGGTTGGAATTCAATATTTTTGTTACATTTGGAAGACAACCGGTTTTGTAATAAAACCGGTTTTGTAATAAACTTTTTCTTCCTATCCACGGTACTCAACCAGGCTTATCGGTACTCTAAATGATACCTACGTGTATATTCACCCTATCCATGATCAGTAGTTGCACTTATCACTCACCTTTTTGAAACTGCATTTTTGTCACAAACATGTTAACTATACAATGTCGAAACTGCTGTGGGGTGTTATTTTCGCGGTAATTGGGGTTCTCTATCGTCTTAGCACGATTTCATCATGGAACAATTCTAAAATTCCATAATTAAATTTTTATCACAAAACCGGTTGGAATGCAATATTTTTGTTACATTTTTGGAAGACAACCGGTTTTGCAATAAATCCAATTTTGTAATAAACTATTTTCTCTTTATCCATGGTACTCAACCAGGCTTAACTGTACTCCAAATGATATCTACGTGTATATTCACTCTATCAATGATCAGTACTTGCACTAATCACTCACTTTTTTTAAACTTTGCATCTTTGTCACGAAGATGAGGACCCAACTATACAATGTTGAAACTGCTCTGGGGTGTTATTTTCGCCGTAATTGGGTTTTTTTGTTTCCTTTCAAAAGTTTAAGTACAATTTTCCTATCTTATTTTGAAATAAAATGCAATACGACTAATGAGTTAAAATAATTTTTATATGCTCACCCCAACAATTGAACGAAGTATGCAAGTCCGCTAGACAAGAAAATTATAAAATAAAAGCGATTCTCTCATTATTCAAGTTATAGATAATAAAATAATCCTTTAGTTAATTTCAACTTCACCTGTTTATATGAAATATTACGTAACTATACTAACGGAAAAAAGTAACTGTGAACATTTCCTTTCTATATAACATTTTAAATACATAAGTTAAATGAATCAATTTTTACAATTTTGGAAAAAGAACGTCCAACCTTTAAATTTCAATGAGTGTCAGATTGCTACCCCTCTGGTTATCATTGTAACAAGCATGGAAAGTGAGCAGGGGTAAAATTCAAATTCACAAGCCATGTTCGAGTGTGAACACTATTGACACCGATTATGCTCTGTAGCAACGAGACAGCTAACCTGTCACAAACGGCTCTTTAAAGGTTCTTCTTGAGGTGTTGACCAATAGCGGAGCCAACTAGTCAAGCGCTGACGTTGAATAAAACATGACTCCATATGACGTTCCCCAACGCGTTTATGAATGCGAGCTCGAACATGGGACTGTACAAATGTAATCGAGGCGCGCCAATAAGCAATACCTTGTTCAAATCGACCTTACCAAAGGATAGATGTTGTTTAAGCCACTGTAAACGATGTCATCGACGACGTCGTAGCAAGACTAGACGTATCGGAATACGTCTAAGACAGATGTAGCGTTCCATTTACCGATTTCTTACAATCCTTCTGCTGATAGAAATAAACTCTGTAATCAACCTAGCTGTAACGTTTGCCGACAACAATCGATTTCACTGGCGGTTGTTCTGATTATGGTTGACTTGACGGAATGACGTCAGGCATCGACGTTTCGAATGTGGCAAGTTTCTCAAAAGCGCCTAAATGATGTTTCTGTGCAAACCAAAACGCTTGGCGACCTACATCGTCGCAAGCCAAGGGTTACTACCTCCACTTTGTTCCTTACAAACGTAAGGAACAAAGTGGAGGTAGTAATCCTTGGCCTGCGAAGATGGGCGACCTATTGCTTTGGCATTAGGGGGCTACTGTCTAAAGCATGCATTAACGTGCATCTTTGGGTAAACGTATCGCGTTGTTTTCTGTTCAATTAAACAAATTTACATGTTTTTCTGAACAAAAAGCATGTTAACGACAGTTACGCCATAAAAACAAATTTCTACCTCACTTAGGAATAACGCAGTGCAACAAGACACTCAAACGAAAAGGACGTTAACGTCGAACGTCTGTGCATGTGCAGTTGGTGGCATTCGACATTTCGTTAACAAGCGCCTCTTTTGGACAATTGCGAGAGATGTTTCTTTTCAATAGGTCGTATATTTACATAATGAATAAGTAAATAAGCATGCACAGTTACTTTTTTCCATAAGTATATTTAGCATTTTCTTAGTTAAAAATCTATCTCAAAGCAACAAATATACTTAATTTTATGGAACGGAACATTTTTATCTAGTTTTAACACAAGATATACCCATACTAAAACCGGAAATTAGATAGTAAATGACATTCAAGCCACCCTTGCATTTACTATGACAAGAATTAGATGCATGTGTTTGTGTGTGTGGGGGGGGGGGGGGGGCAAGAAATTTACGTAGAACATTTTCCCGAATTTTACTGAGAGTTTGTGTGAAAAGGCGGATAGAAATATTACGTACGCAATAGCCGAACATCTTGCGCGACTTCTCTTGATCTTCAATAACCTCCGTCATTATTGCGCGAATCCAGATGTTTTCGCTATAGGGGCCGTTTTCCCCACAGGTGCACTGCATTAACCACGTAAATTCACCAAATATCACTTTGATAAGCCCTTTTTTACAAATTCGATCGGGGGAGGGGGTGGTGGCTGATCCCACCTCCGGATCTGTGCATTTTTTAAAAAAAAAGCTTAGATTTTATGGTCTGTAACTTTTGCAACAGAGCATGAGGACCCTGATTAGCCTGCACTTATGCACAGTCTGACCTTGAAAAATGAAATAAATGCTATCAGGGTCACTTTCCATATATCGGCTCGAATACGTACACCAATCCACTGTCTGTTAACCCTTTTAAGGAGTAACCCCTTCATCAAAAAAAACTGGTTTTGACGTCTCATATTGAAAAGGATTCGGAAAACATGAGACAAAAGAAGAAAATGTTACTGAAAAAGCATTGTATTTTAAATGCTTAACATTTCATGTGCTATACTGCGAACATACCCTATCTTTAACAACATCCATTTTGTCGTCTGCGTCAGGGAATAAATTGGACCACCCTATTTGATAGGATGGAAATGGTTAATATTCAAGTTTGGACTTTTTGTCGTTCATATAATCATGGTGGAGATTGTGCATCAAGGGATGGATAACGAATACGGACAAAATAATCTCGATTCTGGTAAGATATTTTGCAATAACTTCCTTATTTGTGCGTCAATCTTCAAAAGGTGTGTTGCATGTACCCCGCCTTACCGAGCTCTTTAATCGGATGTATGACATATTAGATAACTCATGGTACTTTTTCCGAAATGTTGTCCCAACCGACCAGAAAGCGAAATGGTAACGACAACGGCCAAATTAGGCCTAACCACGCTTCAGGTAAGAATTTCTGCAATAACTTTCTTATTTCTGCGTCGATTTTCATGTGGTTTGTTGCATGTACTCCGTCTTACTGAGCCCTTTTCTCAGAAGTATTACTTATCTGGAAACTCCTTGTACTTTTCGCAAAAACCGATTCCAACAGACTAGAAAAAGGGCCTGATTTTTTTGTCGTTTTTCTGGTCGGTTGGGATCAATGTTTGGACAAAGTACAAAGATTCTACAAACAAGTAATATATCTGAGGAAAGAGCTCAGTAATGCGGGGTACATGCAACAAACTGCTTGAAAATTGACGCAGAAACAAGAGAATTATTGCACAATTTCTTACCTGAAGCGAGGCAAATTTGTCCGTATTCGTTATCCATCCCATCATGCACAATCTCCACCGTGATTATCAAATTAAGATAAATCTACTCTGAGATATGAAAAGGGGGTATTTCTCACATTTCTGACCAACATGGATCCAGGTTACATGTAGCCTTAGAATACTAGCATTCTGGTTGATATTCACATTGTTCTTCTAGGATTCCCATTATCTAATTGAATTGAACTGTCAGAATTAAAAGCTAGCCCGTGATCACAATGCAAACATGCTGAAATTAAGCCATGGTATGTCCAATGCCCATACTCATTCATTTTGAGAAAAATTGCAAGAAATGAAGGTAGCGCTGATTTTCAGCATTTTTTAATTTTCTTTCAGCCTTTTTTCACGCAATGACATTGATATTTTACGCATTTGTTTTCATTAATTTAGTCGTTTTATATTTTTGCGTCTACTATTTTTGAAATTGTTGTCTGCATGCATAAGCATATTTGAGTTTGTGCAAATCAAGGTTTAATAATTATTTAGTCCAGGATTAGATTGATTTTACAACGTCCTTACCTGATTTCGACTTCACTATCACGAAAGAATTGGGAAATCATTTCTCATTTTGTCTCAATATTTTCTAAGATACATGTATATTGCCCACGAATTATTTCCCTTTCAATATTTATTTTGTCGTCTGCATCAGCTTTCAACTTGGACTTCCCTAGAATGTTGTTCGCAAAATATTTAACACTCTCCCAAATACAACCTAGTTTTGAAGTCCCTGTAATCTAAGTTTTACAAAATATTACGAGAAAAAATGATGATAAGAAATAAGAACATGCTGATAATTAAATCAGTATTTCGTCCTTTTTCTCAAGGATTTCTATGTTAAAACATACCGCACAAAAATCAGCTTATCTTAGAATACATTCTGTAACATGCAATTGCTCTCAATAAGACTAAGACTAAAATTTTGTTTAAGAAACGAATAAGATAGAATAATGAAATCGTTGTTAAACGTTAGAGAACCTCAATTAAGGCTAAAGTAACACCCTAAAGCAGTTCCAATACTGTACAGTTGGGTCAAAATGTTTGTGATAAAAGTGCGTATCTAAAAAATAAAAATCACTGTAATCGTTTTTTCTTATAATCCCCTTTTTTAATAATAGAAATTATATAGGAAATTATGCATTTCTATATGCGATAGTGCGCTATGTGTGTTTTAGGTTATTTATCTTCGGTTGCCGGACATTTCCATATGACCGAGTAGTAGACTGGGCGTGCCCAGGAAGGAACTCCCTTCTTTTGACTTGTTTCCAGCTGTGAATGGTGGAGGAAGACCCCAAGTTGGCACCTGGGTAGAACCACCGACGTTCCGCAAGCCAGCTGGATAGCTTCCTCACATGAAAGTTCATATGTCCCTGGTGGGATTCGAACCCACAGAGGTGAGGGGCAAGTGATCCTGAGTCAGCGACTCTAACCACTCGGCCACGGGCGGCCTAATGTGCACTATGTGATATAATGTAATAATGCCATTTCCTTCATATAGGATATTGGATCTTGATTAGCTCGCACATTTGTGCAAACTGATCTCGGTCTAATTACCAGTATGCTTTGGACAAAAACTGTTTTACGTAATGTTTTTACACAGTCTCTCACGTCGTTTATTTATATACTTCATGCCTGTACATTATTGTCTGTTTTTTTTTTTTTTGTTTTTGTTTGTTTTTTTTTCCCACCGAATTGTAAATCAATGTAAAGTACATGACGTCACATTTGTTTACGTTAATTCAATAATTTTATTTCCTGAAGAAAGCATACGCCGAAACGTTGGAAAAATACGTGATGATGTCGTTTTTACGTTAATATTAAAAATGATGAGTTATTACTGCTAGTACGGGAATCTCCTACATCTAAATACCATTCGGAGTATAGATAAGCCTGGTTGAGTACCATGGAAAGGAAGAAAACAGTTTATTATAATTTCGGCTTTATTACAAAACCGGTTGTCTTTTAAATGTAACAAAATTCTTGCATTACAACCGGTTTTGTAATAAAAAATAATTGTTGTTATGTTAAAGTTCTTTGGTGATAAGATTATGGTTAGAGTGTAGGGAAGCTCAACTACGGCATAAATAACACCCAGAGCAGTTCCAACATTATATAGTTTTGTCAATATGTTTGCGACAAAAATGCAAAGTTTAAAAAAACGTGAGTGATCAGTGCAAGTACTGATCATTGATAGAGTGAATATACACGTAGGTATCATTTGGAGTACAGATAAGCATGGTTGAGTATCTTGGATAGGTAGAAACAAAAGTTTATTACAAAACCGGTTTTATTACAAAACCGGTTGCCTTCCAAATGTAACAAAAATATTGCATTCCAACCGGTTTTGTAATAAAAATTTAATTATGGAATATTAGAATTGTTCCATAATGAAATCGTGCTAAGACGACAGAGAACCCCAATTATGGCGAAAATAACACCCCAGAGCAGTTCCAACATCGTATAGTTAGGTCAATATGTTTGTGACAAAAATGCAAAGTTTAAAAAAAAGGTGAGTGATTAATGCAAGTACTGATCATTGATAGAGTGAAAATACACGTAGATATCATTTGGAGTACAGATAAGCATAGTTGAGTATCTTGGATAGGAAGAAAAAAGTTTATTACAAAACCGGTTTTATTACAAAACCGGTTGTCTTCCAAATGTAACAAAATATTGCATTCCGACCGGTTTTGTAATAAAAATTTAATTATGGAATATTAGAATTGTTCTATGTTAAAATCGGGGTAAAATGTTAGAGAACCCAAATTACGGCGAAAATAACACCCCACAGCAGTTCCAACATTGTTTAAAAAGGTCAACATGTTTGTGACAAAAATGCAAAGTTTTTTTTTAAAAAAAAAGTGAGTGATTAGTGCAAGTACTGATCATTGATAGAATGAATATACACGTAGATATCATTTGGAGTACAGATAAGCTTGTTTGAGTATCTTGGATAGGTAGAAAAAAAAGTTTATTACAAACCGGTTTTATTACAAAACCGGCTATCTTCCAAATGTAACAAAAATATTGCATTCCAACCGGTATTGTAATAAAAAATAAATTGTGGAATATTGGAATTGTTCCATAATGAAATCGTGGTAAAACGTTAGAGAACCCCACTTACGGCGAAAATAACACCCCACAGCAGTTTCGACATTGTATAGTTGGGTCCAGATGTTTGTGACAAAAATTCAAAGTTTAAAAAAAGTGAGTGATTAGTGCAAGTACTGATCATTGATAGAGTGAAAATACACGTAGATATCATTTTGAGTATAGATAAGCCTGTTTGAGTACCGTGGATAGGTAGAAAAAAAGTTTATTACTAAACCGGTTTTATTACAAAACCGGTTGTCTTCCAAATGTTACAAAAATATTGCATTCCAACCGGTTTTGTAATAAAAAAATAATTGTGGAATATTAGAATTGTTCCATGATATAATTGTGGTAAAACGTTAGAGAACCCCAATTACTGCGAAAATAACACCCCACAGCAGTTTCGACATTGTATAGTTGGGTCCAGATGTTTGTGACAAAAATGCAAAGTTTCAAAAAAAAGTGAGTGATTAGTGCAAGTACTGATCATTGATAGAGTGAAAATACACGTAGATATCATTTTGAGTATAGATAAGCCTGTTTGAGTACCGTTGATAGGCAGAAAAAAAAAGTTTATTACAAAACCGGTTTTATTACAAAACCGGTTTTATTACAAAACCGGTTGTCTTCCAAATGTAACAAAAATATTGCATTCCAACCGGTTTTGTAATAAAAAATTAATTGTGGAATATTAGAATTGTTCCATGATGAAATTGTGGTAAAACGTTAGAGAACCCCAATTACGGCGAAAATTACACCCCACAGCAGTTTCGACATTGTCTAGTTGGGTAAACATGTTTGTGACAAAAATGCAAAGTTTCAAAAAAAGTGAGTGATTAGTGCAAGTTCTGATCATTAATAGAGTGAAAATACACGTAGATATCATTTTGAGTATAGATAAGCCTGTTTGCGTACCGTTGATAGGCAGAAAAAAGTTTATTACAAAACCGGTTTTATTACAAAACCGGTTGTCTTCTAAATGTAACAAAAATATTGCATTCCAACTGGTTTTGTAATAAAAAATTAATTGTGGAATATTAGAATTTTTCCATGATGAAATCGTGGTAAAACGTTAGAGAACCCAAATTACGGCGAAAATAACACCCCACAGCAGTTTCGACATTGTATAGTTGGGTAAACATGTTTGTGACAAAAATGCAAAGTTTAAAAAAAGTGAGTAATTAGTGCAAGAACTGATCATTGATAGACTGGATATACACGTAGATATCATTTTGAGTATAGATAAGCCTGTTTGAGTGCCGTGGATAGGTAGAAAAAAGTTTATTACAAAACCGGTTTTATTACAAAACCGGTTGTCTTCCAAATGTAACAAAAATCTTGCATCCCAACCGGTTTTATAATAATTTTATTACAATTCCGGTTTTATTACAATTCAGGTTGTAACATAGCTTTAATTAAGGTATAGAAAGGACATTTTTGTTTATCCATAAATGAATGATTCAACAAGTTTGACTGATTGGTAACAGTTTGACACATCTTTCTTTTCACACCTATCTGTATATGGAATTGTTTCCCATAACGCCTTTATAATGTAGATACTGGTAAATGAATGGGCTTATCCCTTTACCCTAACGGAGTAAATAGAAATTGTCTTTCAAACTATGTCCGACACTAACTAAAACTGATTTGATAGCGCAGAAATAAAATCTTAGATTTTGCAAAATGAGAGACTGCAGAAATATGTTCCGCAGAAATTTAACCCGCCTGATTTCTGGAAAAACCGCAGAATTTGGACCCCGCAGAAATAAAGTGCTATACGGTATATTGTGTGGGTACTCATTTAAATCATTTCCTCGAGATGGTTCAAATGAGTACACATGATCCAGGGGTTTGGACTTGAAATAAAGGACTTGAAATGCCTTTGCACCTTTTGTCAGTTGTTTTGATAAGTAGCCTTGATTGTTTTCATGGTACATTTTGTAAATTCAAATCATTTTATCAAAGCTTAGTGCCCAGCAACAAGTTTAGTTACTTGGAAAATATATTGATATTATGTCTTCCTGTGTTATTCCAACTAGTTTTAAAGAGCAAGATAGTGTCTGTCATCAACTTTTTCTTGCTAGCATTTTTAAAACTTTTAAGTCAAAGAGTAGGACTAAATAACTTTTACTCTATAGTCCAGCAAGATTTACCTGGGACATCTGCATATGTAGTGACCCCACTTCGGCAATGTTTTGTTAAGACGGTCAACTAACATGAGAATTAAGTTGTCCCGGGTTAATTTTGCTGGAGTGTACTAGATTCTGTTGTTTACAACAGTGGCAATGAATTTTGTGCTAAACATATACTGAGTTTACCGTTATGTTTTTATAAAACCTTCGGTGTTGTTTTAAAATTTCGTAACTACGGCTTGATTCAAGCCGTAGTTATGAGATTCTATAACAACGGCTATTGAAATACCATTGTTTGTCTAAACCATCTCGCATTTAACCGGATAAAATCATTCCCTATTATATTACACAGGGTTTGGACCGGGTCCAGGACCAGGCTATCCGCCAGTTATACCCCCACCCGGAATGGGCATGCCTCCATATCAAGGTAGGTGTTTAACCCTATCCCAAACAGTCAAATTTTGAGGTGGTCCAATTTGAAAGCTTCTGAAGGTAACAAAATAGGATTTGGTTGACATAGAATGTGTGTTTATATCTTAGCATAGAAAATATTGAGGTGAAAGGAGAAAATGCTGGTGACCAGCATTTTTTTCTTTTGCCTCAATGTTTTTCAAAGCCTTTTCTGCTAGGGACCAGGTCTTGTTGGGGGAAAAGGTTAAATGATGTGTTCTTTTCTTTTGGTATTTATAACCTATCGCAGCAATTCACACTTTCCCTAACAATTTTCCATGATGCACAAATTGTATGTCATTGTTGCAATTTCAAAACAAATGATCCCTTTGTAAATTACCTACGGGTCATTTATGACACAAGTTTTAAAATCAAGATTTTCATAACAATGATAATTGAGTCCTAAGGCGTTTATAAAATTTCACCCTCTGACCTCAAAATTTGAAAAATGATCACCAACTTTGAAGGCAAGGCGGTCACATTGACCCCATCATCATCATCATCGGAGTTTTGATTTCCGTGCAGGTGGTGGGACTGTTCCAGCGTCTGTGGGGTCCCTTCCAGTTGTCTGGCTCGCTGCACGCATGGCAGACTTGACTTCCCCTCTCCATTTCTTTCTGTCATGGGTGTTTATGGTTGACAGTCTCCATTCTCTGATGTCTTTCTCTGTCAGTTCCTTCCATGATGTCTTTGGTCTTCCAGCAGCACGTTTTCCCTGGACTTCTAAGTCATATGCCGTCTTGATGGCACCGTCGGATCGTTTAACGTGACCATACCAGCGGAGTCTGTCTTTCTCGCAGTACAATGGCGAGGTCGTCAATTCTTATGCCAAAGGAAAACCCTGCCTAATTAACAAAATCATGTACTGCTTCAATTTGAAACTTTAGATAACAAAATGGATGTTGAAAAGGATAGGATTTGTGTAAATATAGCACATAACATATTACTGCTTTTCAACAAAAAACTCATAACTGCAGCTTGTTTTAAGCTGCAGTTACGAGATTTTAGTTGAAAAGTGACACTTTCTTTTTCAAACCTAATTCTCCTGTTCCCATATTGTTTCAGGTAATCCTCAGCTTGCCAACATGCAACATCAAGCCTCAAACTCGCCAGGACCACAGGAACAAAAACAAGAAAAGGTCAGATTGCAGTGATTAATCTACCTTTCTGGGTCAGTGAGTCAATCTGACTCACTGATCTTGAAACTCTGAGTCAAATTTGAAAATCGTGAGTCAAAAATATCGTAATTATAAAAATATGGTTTAAGTTCATGATAATTTCATTTGGTGAATGAAAGTAATAAAGGAGAATGCTTTTTAAATAAAATTTGCCAAAAAAAAGAATTTGAATTGTGAAGGAAAGAAAACATTGTGATTATCTTAAAAGCAGAAATATAACCTTTTCTATTTTCCCAATATAGCTTTCTCTATGATTTCAAGAGTATGGCTTATGTTTTAAATGGTGCGGAATGATACCAAGTCAATCATTGGACAGTAGACAAATATAACCAAAATTTGATTAAGTTTTGTATCAGAATACCCTTAAGACAAATTAGAATAGTTATGATGCACTTCACTCGTAATTCAAACTACTGAAAAATTATATAAATGCTGGAAATGAGATTACGGAAAAAGGTACGTTGAATTTTGAGGACGAATACACAAAAATACGTAATTTCAGATCATGGTTTACACATCCAACCACAATCGCCCTAAAAATATTCTATGATGTATTTTTAATCGGATCGGTCTGTTAAACGAACATCTGGATGGACATTATTTGTAAACTTGGTCGTAGAACCTAGCATAAATTGTCAATTTGTTGTCATTCGTTTCACTTCCGGTTTCGATTCATCTGCTCTGTCGGGTCAGAAAAATGAAAAATTAAGGCATTTGCATAAAGAAACAAATGCAATTTCAATCTTATTTACTAGAAAAATGAATTTATAACTTCCATACAATAACTAAATTCGCGATCGCTTCTTTGAAAAGTTGGATTTCGAATTTTTCTCTTCCGATAATTTTGCCCGAAAACTCTTAGTTGATAACAAGTCCCGCCCATTTATGCAAATTTCTCATTTGGTTATCCTGCAATATGTTCCTTGTATGAAAAAAGACGAACCTTTCGGGGTTTTTTTTACCAGACACCAATTGTGCAATAATTAGGACCTAGTATGCGTGGTGGTTGATACAGATGAACGTGCGTCAGATATACGCTCAGCTTTTTTTTCTTTGCGTCATCTTGAATTTTTTTGCGTAAATTACGCATGACGCAGAGGTAGATAAATCACTGAGATTGATCACAATGTTTCTGTCCATTCTGGATTCTGCTTAACATCCATCAGGCTATTAACCCTCTCCCAAACGACAAAAATTTGGGGTGGTCCTATTTGAAAGTTGTCGCTGACAACAAAATGGATGTTATTTAAGACATGATCTGTGTATAATATGGCATAGAAAATATTGAGACAAAAGGAGAAACTGCTGATTTTCAGCAGTTTCTTCTTTTGTTTCAATGTTTTCCAAAGTCTCTTCTATTAGGGACGTCAAAACCAGTTTGGGAAAGGGTTAACCTTTACCAAGATAATGACATCTGTTGAGTTTTGAAAAGATATTTTTAAAGGCTTGGGAAAACCATGTGGAAAATGAAGAAATTGCTTACACAAGTGACAAACACTGACTAGGATTGATACTTTGCATATTTCCAGTTGGTCCCGTTCTGCTTGACAAGTCACATTACATTAAACATAATAATTGTTATACAGACTATGATTCAGCAAATATTTGCTTTTATAACATGGCATCATAAAAGCATCTCCAAAAATCCAAATTTCTATTTTAAGTACGCTCATTGGTGATTATTAAAAATTATTCAGTGGAGAATGTTATCTGAGCGGTGAATTGTACCAAATGTTCAATATGTGATTAATTGAATGAGAAGGTCATGCGAGGTATTATAAAATCTATTAGGTATTTATAATAAATTTTTATGCCCCCGATAGGGAGGCATCATAAATTTGACTTGTCCGTCCGTCCGTCCGTCTGTCCGTCTGTCTGTCCGTCATTCCGTCCAAAAACTTTAACATTGGCCATAACTTTCTTATTACTTAACATATTCGCTTCATACTTTACCACAACATTCCTTGGTACATTACCTTTCTGTAGGCACATACTTTGGTGACCTTGACCCCTGGATGACCTTGACCTTGAACATAGATTGGCCATAATTTAAAATCAAAGCGGTGTCGGGGGCATTGTCATCTTACAGTGACAGCTCTTGTTTATTGAATGGTTTATCCACAGTCACCATGGACTGAGCACAAGGCCCCGGATGGGAGGACATATTATTACAACCATGTAACAAAACAGTCTAGCTGGGAAAAACCCAAAGAACTACAGACAACAGCGGAGGTAAACACACCTATAATACAGTGTTCTCCCCAGCCCAATAAGCTGTATCGGCCCCACTACAGCTTCATGTAAATCACTGTGATGTCCCTACAGCTTCAAAGTTACCTCTAATTTCTCCAAAATGGTCATCAGATAGACATTTAGAGGTATTTCCTGTCAAAAACTGATGTATAATGGATTCTATTACATTAAGATGTGACAATTCTGTATTAAAACAATAATGGGAAAAGAAGAAATTGCTCAATTTGAGCAATTTCTTCTTTTCCCATTATGTTTTTATTCACACACTATTTGCATGTACACAATTTCAATTTGCCCCTACGGCTTCGAATTATTCTGCGGAGAACCCTGCTATAGTTTACAACCCATTGTCTTTACTCCCTCCTGTCTGTTGCTCTGCAAATTCTTTTTTGATCCACCATACTTCTGTGGATAGATACCGAGCCCGATAGCTCAGTTGGTAATGTCACGATGGATAATCACGTGATATAATATTTTCAGAAAATCTTCAATGATTTTGTAAATACTGGACCGATTTGAATTTGGTTTGAAGCAGAGAATGTGGACAGGCTTAACGCATTAGATTGATGTGTTGGATTTTAAAAAAAATCAACTGTTAAAAAAGTTATTGAAGAAAAACCAAAATATTGGTTTATCTTCAATAACTTTTTTATCAGTTGATTTTCCAAAAATCCAACACGTCCAGCTTATTCCTGGCATTTTCCAACCTTCTCTGCTTCAAACCGAATTCAAATTGGTCAAGTATTAAAAAAGATATTGAATATTATCGGACATTCTGGGTCACATGATTATACACCGTGAATGTCAGAGTCTGTCAATCCTGGGGTCGCAAATTTGAACCCCGGCTCGGCCAGTATCCATTCTAACATTTGACAAAAGTCATTTGTCTCACAGCAATTGGTGTGAATCATCTATGTCAGAGAGCAGCTGGAGGCTCGGTTTGGCTATTGTGGTGGTATTAATGAGAGAAATACCAGGAACCCACGTTTATATGTTCCAGCCATCACGATATGACCATTGCAGTTGAAAACGGTAAAATAGGTCCCTTTCCCAAATGACAAAATTTTTTAATGATCCAATTCGAAAGCTGCAATAGATGATAATATTCAAGTTAAAAAGGAAAGGATTTGCGTACAATATGCCACAGAAAATATTGAAGCAAAAGGAGAAAGTGCTGATTATCAGCATTTTCTTCCTTTGTCTCTATGTTTATAAAACCTTTTCTATTAGGGATGTCAAAACAAGGTCTTGTTTGGTAAAGAGTTAATTAACATTAATTTGCTAGACACATCCAGGGTTCGCACAGTCTTGAAAAGTGCTTAAATTTGAGCCTGTTTCTTGAAAAGTGCTTAAAAACAAAAAGTAGTGCTTAGAAGTGCTTGATTTTGATGCCTCTCTTAAAAAGTTCTTAAAAAGTGCTTGAATTTGTCAAAAATGTGCTTAAAAATGATTGAATGACTAAATCATGGTAAAAAGTAGATGATTTAAACATCTACACTTGAGAATTATTTTGGTGAAAAAAGTAGAGGTATGATCTTGAACAAACCTTCGTCAGAGACTGATACATTTGCAATTCCTCCTCACCCTCCAACTTCTTTGCAAGAATTATGCCCCCTTGAAAGTAATAAATTTGGCAGGTCAGTGTATATTGGGACTGAAGCACTCTTTGTTGAAGACCATCATTAGTGACTTGTGCATGAAGAAACATGCTTGAAAAATGGAATTATGTGCTTAAAAAGTGCTTTAAAAGTGCTTGAATTTTGGCATTGACTGTCTATATGAATCCTGACATCTGATGTTATTTGTAGATGTTGCTTGCTCGATGTCCGTGGAAGGAGTACAAGTCAGATACAGGGAAGATCTACTTTCATAACTCGGTCACTAAAGAGTCTCGCTGGACCAAACCTAAAGAGCTGGAGGAACTGGAAGGTATACACTACACATGTCATTTATATGATTATCATCATAAAATCGTTGAAATGAAATGAGTCAGGATCTGCAAAAATTTTCCGTAAGGCTTTTGAGCCCAACATAGATCTAGATCAGCCTGTGCTTACGCACAGTCTGATCAGGATCCATATTGTTCTCCAATAGCTTCTTCGTGACATGTAGTAACTTATAGAGAGTAGCAGTGATGCGTATTAGACTCCATTTGGACAACAGGCTGATCTTGAAACTCAATTTTGAAAAATGCTATAAGGGACATTTTTCCAGATCCTGGCTCAAATGTAATATTTGGTAGAAAAATATAGTCTGTATCATCACATTGATATTTGTGCCACCATGTCAAAAGATCAGGGCATATTGGTTTGCTCGTGTCTTTCTCTCCGTCTATATGAAAACTTAACATTAGCCTTTTCTCCAAAAGTATTCATTGGCATTGGTGTTTCACAAACATGTGTTGTTTGAGATAGTACAGTTGAGAACATCATGAAATTGACATTTATACCATTCCATTCCGATCAAAATCATTCCACTCCAGCGATCATTCATTCGGATCACAAAAACATTCAAAACGCTCATAAAACATTCACACCGCTCAACGTTCACAAATTACGAGTTAATTAGTTGTTATAAAAAGAAGGCATTTCATTGGCCGAAATATTATCGTGGGCGTTTTATCGATAAACCTTCATACCTATAATATTGGTAAATTTCCAATATCGGGCTGTTGCTATTTAAAGATCATGTCTGATTGGTTGAACGGTTATTGTGGGTGTGTAATCGATTTTTTAGATACACAAAATCATTCCAAACGCTCATTCCATTCATCCATTCATTCGCTCATAAAACATTCCCATTCCACTCAGAATGTTAATTTCATGATATTCTCAACTGTGACTGTATATTTGGTGTTTTCTAACATTACTTTCAAGTTAGTTTTTTTTTGTGATTCAAAATGAAAAGAAAAAATTAGATATTACATTTCAATGTTGTCTATTTGATATTTATAAACAATTTTTAGCGAGCCGGGACTTTAAGTCCGGGGAGCTAATGTCACAGCCCTAGTGTCAGCGTCAGCGTCGGCGTCAGCGTCGCGTCTTCAAAAACTTTAACCTGGCCTATATCTCAGGCACTATTAGAGATACAACCTTGATATTTCACACATGGATACTTCTTGACAAGACTTTTCATTTGGGACCATGACCTTTGACCTAGTGACCTTGACCTTGGAGTTTGACCTACTTTTCAAAAACATTAACCTGGCCTATATCTCATGTACTATTAGAGATAGAGCCTTGATATTTCACATATGGATACCTCATGCCTTGACCTTGAGACAATGACCTTTGACCTAGTGACAAGCGACAAGCTCTCGTATAGACGAGCTACGTTGTCCGCGGACAACTCTTGTTAATTTCTTTGTAGCTAGTATAGAGAAGCAAAAACAAGCAGAAAGGTAAGTTCTGTTTATTTTATGTCCTTATGGCCAGTATCCATTCTGACATTTGACTAAAGCTATTTCACGGTGTATGATCATGTTACTCAGAATTTCCTATAATCTTCAATATCTTTTTAGCTCCACTGGCCGAAGGCCAGCGGGCTATTGTCATGGCGCTGTGTCCGTCGTGCGTGCGTGCATCCGTTAACTTTTTCTTTAAACATCTTCTCCTCTTATACCAGTGGGCCAATTTTGACCAAACTTGGCAGGAATGTTCCTTGTGTGACCCTTTTCAAAACTTGTTCGCGAATTTTTGATTAGTCAAAAAATGTGGGCGTGGCAGGGCGGGGCTTATCAGACTTAAAGAAATCATAAGAAAATTCTTTAAAAATCAACCATTGGGCCAATTTCAACCAAACCTGGCAGGAATGTGCCTTGAGTCATTCTTTTCAAAATTTGTTCACAAAATTTTACATTTGTCAAAAAATGTGGCCGTGGCAGGTTGAAAGGGGCTTATCAGACTTAAAGAAATCATAAGAAAATTCTTTAAAAATCAACCGTTGGGCCAATTTGAGCCAAACCTGGCAGGAATGTGCCTTGAGTCATTCTTTTCAAAATTTGTTCTCAAATTTTTACATTTGTCAAAAAATGTGGCTGTGGCAGGGAGAAAGGGGCTTATCAGACTTAAAGAAATCATAAGAAAATTCTTTAAAAATCAACCATTGGGCCAATTTGAGCTAAAACTGGCAGGAATGTGCCTTGAGTCATTTTATCAAAATTTGTTCACAAATTTTTACATTTGTCAAAAAATGTGGCCGTGGCGGAGAGAAAGGGGCTTATCAGGCTTAAAGAAATCATAAGAAAATTCTTTAAAAATCAACTATAGGGCCAATTTGAACCAAACCTGGCAGGAATGTTCTTTGAGCCTCTCTTTTCAAAATTTATTCACTATTTTTTACATTTGTCAAAAAATGTGGCCGTGGCAGGGGAGGAAGGGGCTTATCAGACTTAAAGAAATCATAAGAAAATTCTTAAAAAATCAACCTGTGTGCCCAAATGAACCAAACTTTGCAGGAATGTGCCTTTAGTCGTTTTTTTTAAAATTTGTGAACAAATTTTTATATTTGTCAAAAAAATGTGGCCGTGGCAGGGAGAAAGGGGCTTATCAGAGAAATCATAAGAAAATTCTTTAAAAATCAACCATAAGGCCAATTTGAACCAGACTTTGCAAGAATGTTCTTTGAGTCTCTCTTCAAAATTTATTCACAAATATCAAGATTTGGCTACCGCTCTGTAAGGCTTACAAGAAATCATGGGATAATTCTTCCACTTTAACCAGTGGAGCGATTCAGGCCCTCCTGGGCCTCTTGTTTAATAGTTGACCAATTTGAATTTGGTTTGAAGCAGAGATGGTGGGAAAATACCAGAAATAAGCTGGACGTGTTGGATTTTTGATAAATCAAATGATAAAAAAGTTATTGAAGATAAACCAAAAAATTGGTTTATCTTCAATAACTGTTTTATCAGTTGATTTTTCAAAAATCAACCATGTCCATCTAATGCGTGACGTCTATCCAAATTCTCTGCTCCAAACCAAATCCAAATCGGCTCAGTATTTACAAAATTATTGAAGATTTTCTGAAAATATTGTATCACATGATTATCCACTGTGTATTTGTCTCTCACCAATGGGTGTGAATCATCTATGCGGCAGAGCAGCTGGAGGCTTGGTTTAGATATTGTGGTTGTACTTGTGAGAGTAATACCAGGAATCTACGGTTAGGTGCACCAGTTGATGTGATATGACCATAGCAGTTGAAAATGGAGTTCAATAAATCTAATCAAATTGTTTGATTGTTGTTTTTCACTTACAACTCAGATCCTTGTCGTATTACTTGTATAAAGACCTTTCCTAAGATACTAAGATCAAAGTTGTCTTTAGCTCACCTGAGTATAAAGTGCTCAAGGTGAGGTATTGTGATCGGTCGTTGTCCGTCGCCCGTCCGTCTGTCTGTCCGTCTTTAAAGATCTCCTCCCAAACCAGTGGACCAATCTTGTTGATACTTGGCAGAAATGATCCTTGGGTGAAGGGCTTTTAAAGATGTTTAAAGAATTTGATTCTGCAGCGCCATGAGGAAAGGGGGCAATAGCCAAATTTTTTAAAAATCTTCTTCTGCCTAACCAGTTGGCCAATATTCTTGAAACTGCACATGAATGATCCTTGGTTGAAGGGCTTTCAAGGTTGTTAAAAGAATTTGATTAATATTAAAACTCTTATTGCAGCGGCATCAGAAAAAGGGCAAAAGAGCAAACACTTTTGAAAAGGCTGAATTTTTGTTGCATTCATTTGAAAAACACAGGAAAAAGGGCTTTATTGAAAAATTTCTTATTTTGCTGCTATACAGGCCAAAATGTTTGATTTCAACAAGGCAAGAAATCTCAGGTGAGCAATCTAGGGCCATCATGGCCCTCTTGTTTTAAATGTCAATATCGTACAGTGTTCAGAAAATTAATAAAATGTGTTCCTGTAGCATTGGTTCATTGAAACCAAGTTACTTTTATAAAGTTACCTATAAAAATTAATCAATTACACAATAGACTGATCCTCGCTTTGATCTGTTCGAGTATTAGCCTTTTCATTTTGTTAACACAAAATACTGTTGTAATGATATTTTTAATGATTGGTCAATCCTTTCCCAAACCAGACCTGGTTTTGACGTCCCTAATAGAATTGGAATTGGAAAACATTAAGGCAAAATAAGAAATGCTGATAATCAGCCTCAATGTTTTCTATGCTTTTTTGTACACAAATCCATTCTTTATCAACATCAATTTTGCCACCTGCAGCAGCTTTTGAAATGTATCATCCTAAAAGTTTGCTGTTTGGGAAAGGGTTACTAGTAATTAATCCATTACCAAACATTGACGCCCCTAAGAAAAATGCATTGGAAAACATTGTGGAAAATGAAGAAATTGCTTGTGACAAGCAATTTCTTCATTTCCCACAATGTTTTCTAAACAAAAACACCTAAAAATGTAAAATTCAAAGCACTTGAAATTATCGTCTGCAACACCTTTCAAATTGGAACAGTCCAAAATTTTGCCGTCTGGTAATGGGTTAAGAAGTACTATGACTGTTTTCTATGTTTTTGTTTTATCAGGGGTTCGGGTGATGCACCTCAAGAACCAGAGAAGCCAGCCAAGCCCCAGTCCGCTATAGAGGCCGCCATGCAGGCCACACTAGCCTCTATAGAGTTACCTCCCCCTGTTAAAGCTGCGGCCTCTCAGCCTGCAACAACTATAGCAGAGAAAAGTCCTTCATCAGAGAGCAGGTAATAATTACACACAGTGTTTTTATAACCAATAATTAAATCTACCAGCCAAGCCTCAGTCTGCTATAGAGGCTGCCATGCAAGCTACACTAGCCTCTATAGAGTTACCTCCCCCTGTTAAAGCTGCAGCCTCTCAACCTGCAACAACTGTAGCAGAGAAAAGTCCTTCATCAGAGAGCAGGTAAAATTACTGTATTCCTTGCCACAGAATAATTGTAAGCTGTAGTGGTAAACCATGAAACAAATAGTATTTTGTGAATAAAAGCATAATGGGAAAAGAAGAAATTGCTCATTTTGAGCAATTTCTTCTTTTCCCATAATGTTTTTATAACCAATAACCAATAATAATAACAGATTATTAAATCTACCAGCCAAGCCTCAGTCTGCTATAGAAGCCGCCATGCAGGCCACACTAGCCTCTATAGAGTTACCTCCCCCTGTTAAAGCTGCGGCCTCTCAACATGCAACAACTGTAGCAGAGAAAAGTCCTTCATCGGAGAGCAGGTAATATTTAAACAAGGTTCTCCACAGATTAATTGTAAGCTGTAGTGGTGAGTTATAGAAGTATCAGTAAAACCATAAAACGCTTGTGTTTATGTTTTTTGTGAATGAAAACATAATGGGAAAAGAAGAAATTGCTCATTATATATTTAACCAATACACAATTTTTTTATAACCAATAATTAAATCTACCAGCCAAGCCTCAGTCTGCTATAGCAGCCGCCATGCAGGCCACACTAGCCTCTATAGAGTTACCTCCCCCTGTTAAAGCTGCGGCCTCTCAACCTGCAACAACTATAGCAGAGAAAAGTGCTTCATCAGAGAGCAGGTAATATTAACCACAGCGTTTTTATAACCAATAATTACACACACTGTTTTCATAACCAATAATTAAATCTACCAGCCAAGCCTCAGTCTGCGATAGAGGCCGCCATGCAGGCCACACTAGCCTCTATAGAGTTACCTCCCCCTGTTAAAGCTGCGGCCTCTCAACCTGCAACAACTACAACGGAGAAAAGTCCTTCATCAGAGAGCAGGTAATATTAACCACATCATTTTTATAACCAATAATTAAATCTACCAGCCAAGCCTCAGTCAGCTATAGCAGCCGCCATGCAGGCCACACTAGCCTCTATAGAGTTATCTCCCCCTCTTAAAGCTGCGGCCGCGCAACCTGCGTCTACTGTAGCGGAGAAAAGTACTTCATCAGAGAGCAGGTAAAATTATACATAATGTTTTTATTACCATATTAAATCTACCAGCCAAGCCTCAGTCGGCCATAGCAGCCGCCATGCAGGCCACACTAGCATCTATAGAGTTACCTCCCCCTGTTAAAGCTGCAGCGGCTCAACCTGTGACAACTGTAGCAGAGAAAAGTCCTTCATCGGAGAGCAGGTAATATTAACCACAGCGTTTTTATAACCAATAATTAAATCTACCAGCCAAGCCTCAGTCGGCTATAGCAGCCGCCATGCAGGCCACACTAGCCTCTATAGAGTTACCTCCCCCTGTTAAAGCTGCGGCCTCTCAACCTGCAACAACTATAGCAGAGAAAAGTCCCTCATCGGAGAGCAGGTAATATTAACCACAGCGTTTTTATAACCAATTATTAAATCTACCAGCCAAGCCTCAATCTGCTATAGATGCCGCCATGCAGGCCACACTAGCCTCTATAGAGTTACCTCCCCCTGTTAAAGCTGCTGCCTCTCAACCTGCAACAACTGTAGCGGAGAAAAGTCCTTCATCAGAGAACAGGTAATATTTCACACAGCGTTTTTATAACCAATTATTATATGTGCCAGCCAAGCCTCGAACCTGCAACAACTTTAGCAGAGAAAAGTCCCTCATCTGAGAGCAGGTAATAATTACACACAGCGTTTTTATAACCAATTATTAAATCTTCCAGCCAAGCCTCGAACCTGCAACAACTGTAGCAGAGAAAAGTCCCTCATCTGAGAGCAGGTAATAATTACACACAGCGTTTTTATAACCAATTATTAAATCTACCAGCCAAGCCTCGAACCTGCAACAACTGTAGCAGAGAAAAGTCCCTCATCTGAGAGCAGGTAATAATTACACACAGTGTTTTTATAACCAATTATTAAATCTACCAGCCAAGCCTCGAACCTGCAACAACTTTAGCAGAGAAAAGTCCCTCATCAGAGAGTAGGTAATATTTCACAGAGTACAGAATATCTAAAACCTTTGAGTGAAGTTTATGGAATTTCCCAAACATTGTAGAAAGAATTTTCCCCAGATTTCTCATTGTTCGTTATGGTCATGAAAAATTATATACAAGATTGATATTTGCACATTTGTTTGTAAAGTTTGACATATGACAGTAAAATGTTATGATGATTCTGGAAACCAAATACAAATATGTTGCAGACAACAAAATAGATATTATGAAATACAGGCTATTAAACATCATTGCATGAAAAGTTGTGCGCTTGTTATCAACATTTCTTCTTTTCCCAAAATTTTTGTCATGCTATTTCTTTTAAACACTTTAAATCTACAGTTAACGTCAATTTTTGGTATTTAACCCTTTCCCAAACAAGACCTGGTTTTGACGTCCCTAATATAAAAGGCTTAGGAAAACATTGAAACAAAAGAAGAAACTGCTTCTCCTTTTGTCTCAATATTTTCTCTACCATATTTTACACAAATCCTTTATTAAATAACATCAATTTTGTCATTTGTGGCAGTTTTTGAAATGGATAAGGAAAGGGTTAAACTCCATGATAAAACATGTTGTTTGACAAAGGGCTAATCGTTTTCCTTTTACCACAGTGAAGAATCCGAGGATGAACGGCCAGTACAGAAGAAGGCACAAACACTCAAGTTTAAAAACAAGAAAGAGGCCATGGATGCATTCAAAGCACTGCTTAAAGAAAAGGTAAAATAGTTGGATGTCCTTAAATGTTTGCTTTCACTGCCTGCTTTATACTCAATTATGTTGGCCAAAAAGTTAAGATTAACTTATTGTAATGTCTCTTTAATTGGCAATTTATTTGATATGAAATAAAAAGTTACCAGGACAAGGGTAAACTTACAAAGCTTCTTTAACCCATTACCAGACAGCAAAATTTTAGACTAGTCCAAATTCAAAGATGTTACAGACGACAATGTCAAGTTTGTGAATTTTCAAAAAAAATCCACTTGGGGTTAGAAAACATTGTGGAAAATGAAGAAATTGCTTGTCACAAGCAATTTCTTCATTTTCCACAATGTTTTCCCAAGCATTTTCTTATGAGGAGTCAAGAGGCGTCACTGTGCAGTAATGTGTTAAGTGTTGTGGACAAGGCTAAAATTACCAAAATAAATGTGAATCGTCTATATGAAAGATTTTGACTACAGACTACATGTACCTTGTCTTGCATTACAGAAAGTCCCGTCAAACGCCACATGGGAGAGTGCCATACAACTGATAGTGAATGATCCAAGATATGGAGCCCTTAAACATCTCAATGAGAGGAAACAAGCATTTAATTAGACATCGCGTTCCCATTTCATATGAAATATTTTGACCACTTGTACGTACATGGTGTTTGGCATAACAGAAAGTCCCGTCAAACGCCACATGGGAGAGTGCCATGAAACTCATAGTGAATGATCCAAGATATGGAGCCCTTAAACATCTCAATGAGAGGAAACAAGCATTTAATTGGACATCGCGTTCCCATTTCATATGAAATATTTTGACCACTTGTACGTACATGGTGTTTTGCATTACAGAAAGTCCCGTCAAACGCCACATGGGAGAGTGCCATGAAACTGATAGTGAATGATCCAAGATATGGAGCCCTTAAACATCTCAATGAGAGGAAACAGGCATTTAATGAGTACAAAACACAGAGGGTAAAGGAAGAAAAGGTAAAGTGATATTGTTGCTTTTGTTGGCTTTGTTCTTATCCCATCCCTGTTTGATGTCGCCTTTTGATGTCCAACAAAATAAATCCTTTGGAAAACATTGTGGAAAATGAAGAAATTGCTTGTCGCAAGCAATTTCTTCATTTCCCACAATGTTTTCTGCACAGATAGACAAAAAATTTAAATTTTAACTCTTTCCCAAACAAGTCCTGGTTTTGATGGGTCTTATTAAAAAGGCTTGGAAAAATATTGAGACAAAAGAAACCGCTGATAACCAGCAGTTTCTCCTTTTGCCTCAATATTTTCTGTGCTATATTGTACACAAACCCTTTCCTTTTCAACATGAATTTTGTCATTTCGAGCAGCCTTCCAATTGGATCTTCCCAAAATTTTGTCATTTGGGAAAGGGTTAATGCACTTGAAATTGTCATCTGCAACATCCTTAATTAAGAACAGTAAAAGAAATTGCCAGTTGGTAATAGGTTAACCATTTTCCAAATCATGGCAAAATTGTATGGGGATCTTATTCAGAAGCTACTGCAGGCCACAAAATGGATGCCATGCCATGGCACAGTTGGTAGTACATCAGATTATTATACCCCCCAAATTCAATTTGGGGGGTATATAGGAGTCAGCTTGTCCGTCTGTCTGTCTGTCTGTCTGTCTGTCTGTCTGTCTGTCTGTTGGTCCGTCTGTTGGTTTTTTGTCCGCTCTATTTCTCCTAAATTGCTGGTCCAATTTAATTCAAACTTCACATGTGAACTCATTACCAAGTGGAGATGTGCATATTAAATTTTTGTCACGGTCCATTGATTTTTGACGGAGTTACGGCCCTTGAGTGAATTTTCTTGTCCGCTCAATTTCTTGGAAACTAATGGACAGATTTCAAAAAGAAATTACAGTTATGCTTACTGGCTCTCATATATGTGCATATTAAATTTTGGTGATGTTTCATTGATTTTTGAATGAGTTATGGCCCTTTGCTGAAAATTGCCATTTTACGCGAAATCAACGTGTGTTAATCGGTTTTTCAATTTTTTGTCCGCTCTATTTCTCATAAACTACAGGGCCAATTTTGTTCAAACTTCACATGTGAACTCATTATCAAGTGGAAATGTGCATATCAAATTTTGGTCATGGTCCATTGATTTTTGACTGAGTTATGGCCCTTGAGTGAATTTTCTTGTCCGCTCAATTTCTTGAAAATCAATGAACGGATTCCGAAAAAAACTTTACAGATTTGCTTAGTAGCTCTCAAATATGTGCATATTAAATTCTGGTGATGTTTCATTGATTTTTGAATGAGTTATGGCCCTTTGCTGAAAATTGCCATTTAACGCAAAATCAAGGTGTGTTGATCGGTTTTTCAATTTTTTGTCCACTCTATTTCTCATAAACTACTGGACCAATTTTGTTCAAACATCACATGAGAACTTATTACTAAGTTGAGATGTGCATACTAAATTTTTGTTACGGTCCATTGATTTTTGATGGAGTTACGGCCCTTGAGTGAATTTTCTTGTCCGCTCAATTTCTCGGAAGCTAATGGACATATTTCAAAAAGAATTTACAGTTATGCTTACTGGCTCTCAAATATGTGCATATTTAATTCTGGTGATGTTTCATTGAATTTTTAATGAGTTATGGCCCTTTGCTGAAAATTGCCATTTTACGAGAAATCAACGTGTGTTAATCGGTTTTTCAATTTTTTGTCCGCTCTATTTCTCATAAACTACAGGGCCAATTTTGTTCAAACTTCACATGTGAACTCATTACCAAGTGGAAATGTGCATATTATATTTTGGTCATGGTCCATTGATTTTTGACTGAGTTATGGCCCTTGAGTGAATTTATTTGTCCGCTCAATTTCTTGAAAATTAATGAACGGATTCCAAAAAAAACTTTACAGATTTGCTTAGTAGCTCTCAAATATGTGCATATTAAATTCTGGTGATGTTTCATTGATTTTTGAATGAGTTATGGCCCTTTGCTGAAAATTGCCATTTAACGCAAAATCAAGGTGTGTTGATCTGTTTTTCAATTTTTTGTCCACTCTATTTTGTCATAAACTACTGGACCAATTTTGTTCAAACATCACATGAGAACTTGTTACTAAGTTGAGATGTGCATACTAAATTTTCGTTATGGTCCATTGATTTTTGACGGAGTTACAACCCTTGAGTGAATTTTCTTGTCCGCTCAATTTCTCGGTAACTAATGGATGGATATCATAAAAACTTTACGAGTATGCTTACTGGCTCTCATATATGTGCATATTAAATTTTGGTCATGGTTCATTGATTTTTGACTGAATTATGGTCCTATTTTGAAAATAAGCAATGTTTACAACATTACCATGTGTTGGTCAGTCTGTTTTTTTGTTTGCTCTTTTTCTCACTTGATCATTTCACAGTTCATAGGAAATGTACATCTCAAAATGCACAAACACAGCGCTTTTGGGGGGTATGATCACTTTCAGTGATATTCTAGTTATTCCTGAGGTCCCTGGTTCCATCCTTAGTCATGTCAAATATCCTTTCAGATAAAATTATCTCCCACCAATGGTTTGATAATTGCTGTAGGCTTGGTAAGGATGTTGTGGTAGTACATTTTTAGCTCGACTTTTCGAAGAAAATGAGAGCTTTTACTGTCACCCGGGCGTTGGCGTCGGCGTTGCAACAAAGGTTAAAGTTTTTTCAAACATCAATAACTTCCATACTATCAAAGGGATTCAACCCAAACTTGGAATACTTATTCACCATCACACCCTTTACCTTACTATCAGGGCCCATGACCCCGGGACCACTCTATTTGGAGTTATGCCCCCTTTATACTAAGCAACTTAGAAAGTCGAGCGCGCTGTCTTCGGACAGCTCTTGTTGTATTTGTATGAAAAATGACAGGAAATCATGGTTAGGTGCTCCAGCCGTGGTGATATGACCATGGCAGTTGAAAGAGGGGTTCATTCCAAATCAATCTGATCAAGATCCATGATGTTCTCTAAAGAAGAGATCAGACCCCTTTCATGCATAAAATGATTGGGATCTTGAATGATCTATGATTTCAGAAAAAGAAACCTCTTTTCAAGATTCGCTCAATGTAACTATTGCATATCTTTCAAAATATTTATACCATTACCACACATTAATGTTTTTTAACCCCCCCCCCCCCCCCCCCCCCCCTCCTCTTCATTTCCACTATATTTTCTTCTCAAATACACCTGAAAATTTGGAATTTCACTCATGGGAAATTGTTTTCTGCAACATCTTTTACTTTGGACCTGTCAGAAATTTTGCTGTATGGGAAAGGGTCATTGTGATTATTGCATATCTTTCAGTATATTTAACTTATTTATGTATGTTCATTAATTTACAGGAAGAGGCAAGGTTAAGAACCAAACAAGCTAAAGAAGATTTAGAACAATTCTTGTTACACCATGACAAAATGAACTCGACCATCAAATATTGGTAACTATCTGCTTAATTGTAAGCTTATAGGGCCGTAATATGAATGGCTGCGGTTGGCCCTTTTCTGCTTGTTAGCAATATCTTGTGTGTGCAATGAACCCATTCTCGCACAATTAATGTCAAAAGTAGGAAAAGTGCATACATAAACAAAGAAAATACTTTGAAAAGAAGAAATTTCTGTTTATCAATATTTTCTACTTTTCTCTCAATGCTTTGTTTCCAAATCTATTTCTACCAATCAGGCAGCCTTTGGGGAAGGATTGATATGTTAAGCTAACCCTGAGATATGATTAATGTAAAGGAAGATAATTACAAAACCGTACCACATTTACTATTACATCTGTAATTCTGTTCTCTATAAATACCATAAATGTAACTGGTAGAATATTGTTCTTACTTTTTGCCCCCTAGGATATGCCAATCATTGGTGCCCCTTTTCCAAATTCTAGCTTAATAATAAAATGATATTTCAGGAAAGCTGACAGTTTGTTTTCTGACTATGATGAGTGGATGTCAGTGAGTGACCGAGATAGGAGGGATCTGTTTGATGATGTTATCCACATGCTCGCTAAACGAGAAAAGGTAAAATATGTTTAAGAATTTACAATGTTTTAACCCTTTCCCAAACAAGACCGGGTTTTGACGTCCAAAGTAGAAATAGCTTTGAAAAATATTGAGACAAAAGAAGAAACTGCTGATAACCAGCAGTTTCTCCTTTTGCCTCAATATTTTCTAAGCTATATTGTACCCAATTGCTATCTTCTTTAACACCAATTTTGTCGTCTACAGCAGCTTTCAAGTTGAACTGCTGAAGAATTTGGTGGTTTGGGAAAGGGTTAAGCCAATAATATCTTGTTTTGATGGGACTATCAGAGATGTTTTCTGAAAATGTTGGTAATGAATGGATGTCACTGAGTGACAGAGATAGAAGAGATTTGAGCCGGGATCTGGCAAAAACGTCCCTTATAGCATTTGAGAACAACATGGTTCCAGATCAGCCTGCGTATACACGCAGTCTTATCATGAACCATATTGTTCTCAAATAGCTTTTTGGTGACTTGAAGCATCCATGAGGCAACAGCATAGATCCCAGTCAGTCTGCACTTAGGTGCATGCTGATCTAAAAACACGGTAGTCTAAAATGCTATAAGGGACCTTTTTCCAGATCTTGGCTCATTTGTTTGATGATGTCATACAGATGCTGGCTAAATAAGAAAAGGTAACAAATGACTATCACTCTCCCATACAAGATCTTGTTTTGATGTCTTTATCTCGGCTTTTGAAAACATTGAGGCAAAAGAAGAAAATGTTAGTGATGAATGGATGTCAGTGAGTGACAAGTGATAGACAGTATTTGTTCGAAGATGTAATGTACACATGCTTGCTAAACGACAAATGGTAACACAAGGATTAACAGTATTTTATCCCTCTTACAAACAAGGTCTTGTTTTCATGTCCGTATTAGAGATAGCTTTTGGAAACATTCAGGCAACAGAAGAAAATGATAGTAATGGATAATTATCAGTGAGTGATATAGAGGCTAACTGAGAAAAGGTAATTTTACATCAGTGGTCCAATGGCCTGGCCCAAAATTATCCTTACCATATTTTTTAATCTTCCCGAAGGGAGAGCATATAGGCGCCGCTTTGTCTGTTCCATCCGTCCGTCCGTCCGTCCGAAGTGGTTTCTCCATAACCCTTGGACCAAATCAATTGAAACTTACCATGTGAACTCCCTATGACATAATGCCGATGTGCTTTTCCCGATTTTTATGCTCCCCGAAGGGAGAGCATATAGTCGCCGCTTCATCTGTCCGTCCGTCCATCCGTCTGTCCGAAGCGATTTCTCTATAACCCTTAGGCCAAATCAAATGAAACTTACCATATGAACTCCCTATGACATAATGCCGATGTACTTTTCCCAGTTTTTATACCCCCCACCTATGAAGTAGAGGGGGGTATATTGGTTTCACCCTGTCTGTCTGTCTGTCAGTCCGTCCGTCCGTCCGTCCGTCCGTCCGTCCATCCGTCCATCCGTCCAGTTGTCCGTCCGTAGACTTTTTCGTTTCGGTGCTCTAACTCAAGAACGGTTTGACCTAGGATCATGAAACTTTACACAGTTGTTGCCCTTGACCCAAGGAGGTGCCCTATTGTTTTTGGGTCACGAAGGTCAAAGGTCAAGGTCACAATCAGACTTTGTTTAAAATCCGTTTCCGTGCTCTAAGTCAAGAACCGGTTGACCTAGGATCATGAAACTTTACACAGTTGTTGCCCGTGACCCAAGGAGGTGCCCTATTGTTTTTGGGTCACCAAGGTCAAAGGTCAAGGTCACAATCGGACTTTGTTTAAAATCCGTTTCCGTGCTCTAAGTCAAGAACCGGTTGACCTAGGATCATGAAACTTTACACAGTTGTTGCCCATGACCCAAGGAGGTGCCCTATTGTTTTTGGGTCACCAAGGTCAAAGGTCAAGGTCACAATCGGACTTTGTTTAAAATCTGTTTCCGTGCTCTAAGTCAAGAACCGGTTGACCTAGGATCATGAGACTTTACACAGTTGTTGCCCATGACCCAAGGAGGTGCCCTATTGTTTTTTTGGTCACGAAGGTCAAAGGTCAAGGTCACAATCGGACTTTGTTCAAAATCCGTTTCCGTGCTCTTAGTCAAGAACCGGTTGACCTAGGATCATGAAACTTTACACAGTTGTTGCCCATGACCCAAGAAGGTGCCCTATTGTTTTTGGGTCTCGAAGGTCAAAGGTCAAGGTCACAATCAGACTTTGTTTAAAATCCGTTTCCGTGCTCTAAGTTAAGAACCGGTTGACCTAGGATCATGAAACTTTACACATTTGTTGCCCATGACCCAAGGAGGTGCTCTATTGTTTTTGGGTCACGAAGGTCAAAGGTCAAGGTCACAATCGGACTTTGTTCAAAATCCGTTTCCGTGCTCTAAGTCAAGAACCGGTTGACCTAGGATTATGAAACTTTACACAGTTGTTGCCCGTGACCCAAGGAGGTGCCCTATTGTTTTTGGGTCACCAAGGTCAAAGGTCAAGGTCACAATTGGACTTTGTTTAAAATGTTTCCGTGCTCTAAGTCAAGAACTGGTTGACCTACAGCACTTTTTCAGTGACAAGGCGCTAGTGGGGGGTATTTGTCCGCTTTGCGACAGTTCTAGTTGGATTTGAGGCCTCGTCATGGGAAAAGGGGACTTAAGGTCAAATACACTTTTTCTCTAATTTCTCATAGTCTAATGGTCAGAATTTGATGAAATTTCATATTTGAGTAGCAAATCAGATGCCCTTGACAATAAACTACTTTAAATTTGCGTATAAAAAGTATGTCATGGAAAAAGGGGGCTTAACGTTTGTTAGCTTAATCTTAGCTCTGCATGGCATACATTTATTGTGACAATGCCTTAATCGGGGAGCATTGTCCGTCTCTGACGGCTCTTGTTGGATTTGAGGCCCCGTCATGGGAAAAGGGGACTTAAGGTAAAATATAGTTTTTCTCTAATTTCTCCTAGTCTATTGGTCAGAATTTGATGAAATTTCATATTTGAGTAGTAAATCAGATGCCCTTGACAATAAACTATGTGAAATTTGGTTATAAAAAATATGTCATGCACTACACTGTTATATTTTCTAGGAGGAGAGTAAATCGTTGAGGAAGCGTAACATCAAAGTGTTTAATGAGATTTTGGAGAGTATGCCCAATGTTACATATTGCACAACATGGTCAGAGGCTCAACAAATGTTGTTAGATAATCCAAGATTTACAGAGGACCCAGACTTACAGAGTGAGTGATCATATTTATATTTTTATATATCATTGCTTTGTTTTGTCACATATCATTATTGAAAAAGAGTAATTTTGTAGTGTCACATAAAAATGCCATGTTTTAGATTGCAACAATTTTTGACAATCTTCAAGGTCAATCTATGCAATATGCCTATAGTTTCTTCTTGATACTATATCATTCGTGGGTGGTCAAAACCTTGTAACTACAGCTTGAAAAACCTTCCATGCTTTTGAATGAGGATAAAATAACCTGTAGATGTACATAGCCTTTACAGATATGGATAAAGAAGATGCCCTGGTATGTTTTGAGGACCACATTCGTCTGTAATTTAGCCCTTTCCGAAGCAAGGTTTGGTTTTGACGTCCCTAAAAGACTTTTGGAAATATTGAGGCAAAGGAAGAAAATGCTGATTTATTTTCTGTGATTGATAATACACAAATCCAATCTTTATTATACCTTCCAAATTCAATTTGGGGGGTTTATAGGAGTCAGCTTGTCCGTTGGTCTGTCTGTCTGTCTGTCTGTCTGTCTGCCTCTGGACAAGACTGGGTGGGATCCGGACGGCAATTTTCGATGCTTTTTTTCCGGGTTTCTTGCAATTTTTTACGTGTTTTGGACTTTTTTAACACCTTTAAATTTTATTTTTTTCTGTCCCTATCCCATGTTACCCGGGGTGAAATTTCGGTCACTCTAGGCATCGCCTAGACAATCAGACAAACTTAAATCTGGCGTTATGCAAATACCGCTTCTTATTTTTTGCCAAAACTTTTGAAATCAATTAATTATCAAATAAAGAATATGTCTACGAAATTTCGTTGAAAAATATCAAAGCATTGGGAAAATATTGAACTTTGAATTTTTAGGAAATATTGACAGACACTCTCTGGTTTGACAGACAACTCTAGGCGATGCCTAGAGTAAAAGGAAAAAGTTATTATCGATTTTCTAATAAACTAATGAATATTTATCCTTGATTTTTTCCACAACATAAAATTTGGTACCAATCAATATTTCAGCCAAAATTCATAAAAAAATCTTGAATTCTTTTTTAATCAAACCATTTTCAAATTTTACTTTTTTATTGACAGACAGTTGCAGACAGCAGAAAATGGCAGACAAACTTTTGTTTTCAAAAATATCTTGAACAATGCAATATTTCGATTTGAAAATTTAGGACATAGCTATGGACTTCGTAGCCAACAGTTTGTGTGAAAAATAAACAAAAATGACAAGCTTTTCTATGGAGGCGACACATGAGGATATGGAATCACTAGGGTCAAGTCAGGTTCACTCGATATGGTTTTCTTTGTATATCTTCATTTCTGCTAAGACTAGAAATAAAAACGAATCATAGTTATCTATGTAATAAATCTATTTATCAAATAAAGTATAAAAGTTTTGGTATAAATGCTCGACTGAAGCTGTGCGCTCTGTATTTGAGCTACACCAACCGACACTTTTGCACCAATCCTAGGTAGCGGGTCCTGTGTTTTGACTATTTCTCTTAATTCTCTCATTTGTTCCTGTTTTTTAATCGTGTAAACCATTATGGCATGTTAAACATCAATTTTAAAAATAGATTTGAGGCCACTGGTCGATATTTCTGATGGCGGGGGCTCAAACATGCAGTTCCTTGAACCCCAAACCGGACATCGGGTCAAAATTTAGTTCCATGATTTTGGTTCTCGTAACATTCCTCCATTAACGCTAATGCTAGAAGTTGAAACAAAACATGGTTATCTAGCTAATCAATCTATCTATTGTATAGAGCACAAAAGTTTTGGCATTGGTACTCAGATCAGCTTGTGCACCCTGATCTTGGGCTTCAAAAATTCTAAAGTTTGGTTTTAAATTAAGGTGATAGGTCCTGTGTATTGGTTATTTCTTTAAATGTTTTATTTGGTTTTTGTCCTCACACTCTGACATTGGCTTGGATTGGCTTAGCGTGCCTTGTCTTGCCTTGCATTGCCTTGGCTTGTCCTGTCTTGGCTAACCTTGTCTTGAATTACATTGCCTTGCCTTGGCCAAGCTTGGCTTGGCTCGTCTTAGCTTGGCTGGCTTGGCTTGCCAAAGGCTTGGCTAGCCTTGGCTTGGCATGACATGGCTCGGCTTGGCTTTGCCTTGCTTGGCTTGCCTTGCCTTGCCTTTCTTTGCCTTGTTTTGCCTTACCTAGACTTGCCTTGAACTGCCTTGCCTTGGCTTTGCTTGGCTCGCCTTGGCTTGGGGTGCCTTGCCTTGCCTTGGCTTGACTAGGTTTGGCTTGCATTGGCTTGGCTTGGCTTGCCTTGCCTTGGCTTAACTTGGCTTGCCAATCCTTGTCATGCCTTGCCTTGCCTTTTCTCTCCTTGGCTTGGCTTTGCATGGCTATGCTTGGCAGGGCTTGGCTTGGTTTGGCTTGGCTTGGCTTTGTTTAGCTTGGCTTTCCTTGTCTTGCCTTTGCTTAGCTTGGCTTGCCTTGCCTTGCCTTGCCTTAGCTTGCCTTGCCTTGCCATTTCTTACATTGGCTTGCCTTGCTTTGCCTTGCCTTAACTTGGCTTGGCCTTTGGCTTTGCTTGTCTTTTGGGTTGGCTTTGCTTGGCTTGGCTTTTGGCTTGGCTTGGCTGGGCTTTTGGCTTGGCTTGGCTTGGTTTGTCTTGGCTTGGCTTGGCTTGGCTAAGATTGCCTTGTCTCTCCTTGTCTTCTCTTGCCATGGCATGGCATGGCTTGTCTTGGCTTGACTTGGCTTGTCTTACCGTGCCTTGCCTTGCCTTACCTTGCATTGCATTGCTTTGCCTTGGCTTTGCTTGGCTTGGCTTGCCTTGGCTTGGCTTAGTTTGCCTTGCCTTGGCTTGTCTTTGCTTTGATTGGATTGCCTTTGCTTGGATTGGCCTGCGTTACCTTGCTTTGCCTTGGCTTGTCTTGGTTTGGCATGGCTTGGCACGGCTTTGCCTGGCTTGGTTTGCCTTGCCTTGGCTTGCCTTTGCTTGGATTGGCTTGCCTTTGCTTGTATTGGCCTGCGTTACCTTGCTTTGCCTTGCCTTGTCTTGGTTTGGCATGGTTTGGCACGGCTATGCCTGGCTTGGTTTGGCGTGGCTTGCTTTGGCTTAGCTTGCCTAGGCATGGCTTGCCTTGGCTTGGCTTGGCTTAGTTTGCCTTGCCTTGGCTTGCCTTTGCTTGGATGGGCTTGCCTTTGCTTGGATTGGCCTGCGTTACCTTGCTTTGCCTTGCCTTGTCTTGGTTTGGCATGGCTGGGCACGGCTTTGCCTGGCTTGGCTTGGCTTGCCTTGGCTTGGCTTGGCTTGCCTAGGCATGGCTTGGCTTTGCTTGGCTTGGCTTGCCTTGCCTTGTCTTGCCTTGCCTGGGCTTGGCCTGGCTTGGCTTGGCTTGGCTAGGCCTGGCTTGGCTTGGCTTGGCTTGCCTTGGTTTGGCTTGTCTTGACTTGGCTTGTCTTGCCTTGCCTTGCTTTGACTTGATTTGCCTTGACTTGGTTTGCCTTGGCTAGGCTTTAATTTGGCTTGGCTAGGCTTGGCTTCGCTTTTGGCTAGGCTTGGCTTTTGGTTTGGCTTCGCTTGTCTAGGCTTTTGGGTAGGTTCTGGCTTGACTTGGCTAGTCCTGGCTTGGCTTAGCTTGGTTTAGCTTGCCTTGCCTTGACTTGCCTTGGCCTGGCTTGCCTTGGCTTGGCTTGACTTGCCTTGGCTTGGCTCATCTTAGCTTGGCTGGCTTGGTTTGCCATAGGCTTGCCTTGGTTTGGCTCGTCTTGGCTAGCCTTGGCTTGGTTTGGCTCGGCTTGGCATGGCTTAGCTTGGCATGGATTTGCTTTGCTTGGCTTGCCTTGCCTTGGCTTGCCTTGCCTTGCCTTGCATTGCTGTGTCTTGCCTAACCTTGCCTTGCCTTGAACTGCGTTGTGTTGCCTTTGCTTGGCGTGGCTTGGTTCGCCTTGCCTTGCCTTTGCTTGGCTTGCATTGCCTTGTCTTGCGTTGGCATGGCTTGGCTTTTGGCTTGGCTTGGCTAGGCTCTTGCCTTGGCTTTACTTGGCTTGGCTTGGCTAAGATTGCCTTGTCTAGCCTTGCATTGCCTTGTCTTGCTTTGGCTTGCCTTGGCTTGGTTTTGCTTGGTTCGCCTTGACTTTGCTTGCCTTGCCTTGGTTATGCTTGGCTTGTCATGACTTGACTTGGCTTGGTGGTGCTTGGCTTGCCTTGGATTGGCTTGACTTGCCTTGCCTTGTCTTCCCTTGCCTTGTCTTCCCTTGACTTGGCCTTGCTTGGCTTGGCTTGGTTTGGCTTGGCTTGCCTTGCATTTGGTTTTCTTGCCTTGCCTTGCCTTGCTGTGCCTTGCCTAGTCTTCCTGTACCTTGAACTGCCTTGCCTTGCCTTGGCTTGGCATGACTATGCTTGGCTTTGCTTGCCTTGGCCTGTTCTCCCTTGGCTTGAATTGGCTTGGCTTGGTCTGCATTGGCTTGGCTTGCCTTGCCTTTGCTTGACTTGGCTTGCCAAGTCTTGTCATGCCTTGCCTTGCCTTTTCTCTCCTTGACTTGGCTTGGCTTTGCATGGCTATGCTTGGCAGGGCTTAGCTTGGCTTGGTTTGGCTTTGCTTGGCTTGGCTTGCCTTGCCTAGGCTTAGCTTTGCTTGGCTTGCCTTACCTTAGCTTGCCTTGCCATTTCTTACCTTGACTTGCCTTGCTTTGCCTTGGCTTGGCATGACTTGGCTTGGCTTTTGGCTTTGCTTGTCTTTTGGGTTGGCTTGGCTAGGCTTTTGGCTTGGTTTGTCTTTGCTTGGCTTGGCTAATATTACCTTGTCTTTCCTTGTCTTGTCTTGCCATGCCTTGACTTGGCTTGTCTTACCTTGCCTTACCTTGCATTGCTTTGTCTAGGCTTTGCTCGGCTTGGTTTGCCATGGCTTGGCTTGGCTTGGGTTAGTTTGCCTTGCCTTGGCTTGCCTTTGCTTGGATTGGCCTGCGTTACCTTGCTTTGTCTTGCCTTGTCTTGGTTTGACATGGCTGGGCACGGCTTTGCCTGGCTTGGCTTGGCTTGGCTTGCCTAGGCATGGCTTGGCTTTGCTTGGCTTGCCTTGCCTTGTTTTGCCTTGCCTGGGCTTGGCCTGGCTTGGCTTGGCTTGGCTAGGCCTGGCTAGGCCTGGCTTGCCTTGGTTTGGCTTGTCTTGGCTTGGCTTGTCTTGCCTTGCCTTGCTTTGACTTGATTTGCCTTGGCTAGGCTTTAATTTGGCTTGGCTAGGCTTGGCTTTGCTTTTGGCTAGGCCTGGCTTTTTGTTTGGCTTCGCTTGTCTAGGCTTTTGGGTAGGCTTTTGGCTTGGCTTGGCTAGTTTTGGCTTGCCTTGGCTTGGCTTAGCTTGCCTTGTCTTGCCTTGCCTTGGCTTGGCTTGCCTTGGCTTAGCTTGCCTTTGCTTGGCTTGGCTTGCCTTGCATTGCCTTGTCTTGGCTTAGCTTGGCTTGGCTTGGCTTTGCTTGTCTTGGCTTGATTGGCCTGGCTTGCCATAGGCTTGTCTTGGCTTGGCTCGGCTTGGCTAGCCTTTGCTTGGCTGGGCTTGGCTAGCCTTTGCTTGGCTGGGCTTGGCTAGCCTTTGCTTGGCTGGGCTTGGCTAGCCTTTGCTTGGCTGGGCTTGGCTTGGCATGGGTCGGCATGGCTTTACTTGGCTTTGTTTGGCTTGGCTTGGCTTGCCTTGCCTTTGCTTTTCTTGCCTTGCCATGCCGTGCCTTGCCTAACCTTGCCTGGCCTTGTACTACCTTTGCTTGCCTTGGCTTGGCATGGCTATGCTTGGCTTGGCTTGGTTTGGCTTGGTTTGGCTTGGCTTGGCTTGGTTTACCTTGCCTTGCCTTTGCTTGACTTGGCTTGACATGCCTTGCCAGGCCTTGCCTTGCCTTTTCTCTTCTTGGCTTGGCTTTGCTTGGCTTGGCTTAGCATGGCTATGCTTAGCATGGCTTGGCTTGACTTGGCTTTGTTTGCCTTGGCTTGGCTTGGCTTGGCTTAGGTTTGTTTGGCTTGGCTTAGCTTGGCTTGCCTTACCTTGCCTTTGCTTGGTTTTGCTTGGCGTGCCTTGCCTTTTCTTGCCTTGCTATTTCTTACCTTGGCTTGGCTTGGCTTTTGGCTTGGCTTGGCTTCGCTTGACTTGGCTTGGCTTGGCTAGGCTTTTGGCTTGGCTTGGCTTGACTTAGCTTGGCTTGGCTATGATTGCCTTGTCTAGCCTTGCATTGCCTTGTCTTGCGTTTGCTTGGCTTGCCTTGGTTTGGCTTGGCTTGCCTTGTATTTGCTTTTCTTGCCTTGCCTTGCCTTGCCTTGCCTTGCTTTGCCTTGCTGTGCCTTGCCTAGCCTTCCTCTGCCTTGAACTGCCTTGGCTTGGCTTTGCTTGCCTTGGCCTGCCCTGCCTTGGCTTGACTTGGCTTGGCTTGGCCTTCATTGGCTTGGCTTGGCTTGCCTTGCCTTTGCTTGACTTTGCTTGCCAAGTCTTGTCATGCCTTGCCTTGCATTTTCTCTCCTTGACTTGGCTTGGCTTGGCTTTGCATGGCTATGCTTGGCAGGGCTTAGCTTGGCTTGGTTTGGCTTTGTTTGGCTTGGCTTGCCTTGGCTTAGCTTGGCTTGCCTTGCCTTAGCTTGCCTTCACAATTTCTTACCTTGGCTTGCCTTGTTTTGCCTTGGCTTGGCATGGCTTGGCTTGGATTTTGGCTTTGCTTGTCTTTTGGGTTAGCTTGGTTTGGCTTGGCTAGGCTTTTGGCTTGGTTTGTCTTTGCATGGCTTGGCTAATATTACCTTGTCTTTCCTTGTCTTGTCTTGCCATGGCTTGACTTGGCTTGTCTTACCTTGCCCTGCCTTACCTTGCATTGCTTTGCCTAGGCTTTGCTCGGCTTGGTTTGCCTTGGCTTGGCTTGGCTTGGCTTAGTTTGTCTTGGCTTGCCTTTGCTTGGATTTGCTTGCCTTTGCTTGGATTGGCCTGCGTTACCTTGCTTTGCCTTGCCTTGTCTTGGTTTGGCATGGCTGGGCACGGCTTTGCCTGGCTTGCCTTGGCTTGGCTTGCCTAGGCATGGCTTGGCTTTGCTTGGCTTGGCTAGGCTTGGCTTCGCTTTTGGCTAGGCCTGGCTTTTTGTTTGGCTTCGCTTGTCTAGGCTTTTGGGTAGGCTTTTGGCTTGCCTTGGCTTAGCTTGCCTTGCCTTGCATTGCCTTGTCTTGGCTTAGCTTGGCTTGGCTTGGCTTGTCTTTGCTCGTCTTGGCTTGACTGGCCTGGCTTGCCATATGCTTGTCATGACTTGGCTTGGCTTGGCTAGCCTTTCCTAACCTTGGCTTGGCTCGGCTTGGCTAGCCTTTGCTTGGCTTGGCTTGGCTTCGCATGGGTCGGCATGGCTTGGCTTGCCTTGCCTTGCCTTTGCTTTTCTTGCCTTGCCTTGCCGTGCCTTGTCTAACCTTGCCTTGCCTTGTACTACCTTGGCTTGGCTTGACTTTGCTCGCCTTGGCTTGGCTTCCCTTGCCTTGGCTTGGCATGGCTATGCTTGGCATGGCTTGGCTTGGTTTTGTTTGGCTTGGCTTGGCTTGGCTTACCTTGCCTTGTCTTTGCTTGACTTGGCTTGACATGCCTTGCCAGGCCTTGCCTTGCCTTGCCTTTTCTCTTCTTGGCTTGGCTTTGCTTGGCTTGGCTTAGCATGGCAATGCTTGGAATGGCTTGGCTTGACTTGGCTTGGTTTGCCTTGGCTTGGCTTGGCTTAGGTTTGTTTGGCTTGGCTTAGCTTGGCTTGCCTTACCTTGCCTTGGCTTGGTTTTGCTTGGCGTGCCTTGCCTTTTCTTGCCTTGCCATTTCTTACCTTGGCTTGGCTTGGCTTTTGGCTTGGCTTTTGGCTTCGCTTGGCTTCGCTTGACTTGGCTTGGCTAGGCTTGGCTAGGCTTGGCTTGGCTTGGCTAGGCTTTTGGCTTGGCTTGGCTTGACTTAGCTTGGCTTGGCTACGATTGCCTTGTCTAGCCTTGCATTGCCTTGTCTTGCCTTTGCTTGGCTTGCCTTGGTTTGGCTTGGCTTGCCTTGCATTTGCTTTTCTTGCCTTGCCTTGCCTTGCTTTGCCTTGAACTGCCTTGCCTTGGCTTGGCTTGACTTGGCTTGGCTTTGCTTGCCTTAGCCTACCCTGCCTTGGCTTGACTTGGCTTGGCTTGGCCTGTATTGGCTTGGCTTGGCTTGCCTTGCCTTTGCTTGACTTGGCTTGCCAAGTCTTGTCATGCCTTGCCTTGCCTTTTCTCTCCTTGACTTGGCTTGGCTTGGCTTTGCATGGCTATGCTTGGCAGGGCTTAGCTTGGCTTGGTTTGGCTTGGCTTGGCTTGCCTTGGCTTAGCTTGGCTTGCCTTGCCTTAGCTTGCCTTGCCATTTCTTACCTTGCTTTGCCTTGGCTTGGCTTTTGGCTTTGTTTGTCTTTTGGTTTGGCTTGGTTTTGCTTGATTAGGCTTTTGGCTTGGTTTGTCTTTGCTTGGCTTGGCTAATATTGCCTTGTCTTTCCTTGTCTTGTCTTGTCTTGGCTTGGCTTGACTTAGCTTGGCTTGGCTACGATTGCCTTGTCTAGCCTTGCATTGCCTTGTCTTGCCTTTGCTTGGCTTGCCTTGGCTTTGCTTGGCTTGGTTTTGCTTTGCTTGGCTTGGCTTCACTTGCCTTGCCTTGGCTTCACTTGCCTTGCCTTGATTAGGCTTGGCTTGTCATGACTTGGCTTGGCTTGGCTTGGTGTTGCTTGGCTTGGCTTGCATTGGATTGACTTGACTTGCCTTGCCTTGTCTTCCCTTGGCTTGGCCTGGCTTGGCTTGGCTAAGCTTAGCTCAGCTTGGTTTGGCTTGGCTTGCCTTGGCTTGGCTTGGCATGGCTCGGCATGGCTTGGCTTGGCTTGCCTTGCCTTGCCTTGCATTTGCTTTTCTTGCCTTGCCTTGCCTTGCTGTGCCTTGCCTAGCCTTCCTGTGCCTTGAACTGCCTTGCCTTGGCTTGACTTGACTTGGCTTGGCTTTGCTTGGCTGACTTGGCATGGCATGGCATGACTTGCCTTGCCTTGCCTTGACTTGGCTTTGCTTGACTTAGCTTGCCATGCCTTGCCAGACCATGCCTTGCCTTTTCTCTCCTTGACTTGCCTCGGCTTGGCATGGTTATGCTTGGCTTGGCTTGACTTGGCTTAGCTTGGCTTTGTTTGGCTTGGCTAGGCATGGCTTGCCTTACCTTGGCTTTGCTTGCCTTGCCTTGCCTTGCCTTGCCATTTCTTACCTTGGCTTGGCTTGCCTTGGTTTGGCATGGCTTGGCTTGGCTTGGCTTGGCTTTTGGCTTGGCTTGGCTAGGCTTTTGGCTTGGCTTAACTTGTCTTGTCTTTCCTTTGTTTGGCTAAGATAGCCTTGTCTTGCATTGTCTAGCCTTACCATGCCTTGGCTTGCTTTAGCTTGGCTTAGCTTGACTTGCCATGCCTTGGCTTGGTTTAGCTTAGCTTGCCTTGCCTTCCCTTGGTTTGGCTTGCTTGGCTTGGCTTGGCTTTGCTTGGCTTTCATTAGCTTGCCTTGCCTTGCCTTGGTTAGGTTTGTCTTGTCATGGCTTGGCTTGGCTTTGTGTGGCTTGGCTTGGCTTGCCTTGAATTGGATTGGCCTGGTTTGGCTTGGCTTGCCTGGCCTTGGCTTGCCTTGCTTTGGCTTGGCTATGCTTGACTTGGCTTGACATGCCTTGCCAGATCTTGCCTTGCCTTTTCTCTCCTTGGCTTGGCTTGGCTTGACTTGGCTTGTTTTGGCTTGGCTTGGCTTGGCTTGACTTGACTTGGCTTGGCTTTGTTTATCTTGGCTTGGCTTGCTTTACCTTGGCTTGGCTTGGCTTGGCTTGCCTTGGCTTGCCTTCGCTTGCCTTGCCTTTTCTTGCCTTGCCATTTCTTACCTTGGCTTCATTTGCCTTGCTTTGCCTTAGGTTGGCATGGCTAGCCTTGGCTTGGTTTGGCTTGGTTTTTGGCTTGGCTTTTGGCTTGGCTTCGCTTTGCTTGGCTTGGCTAGGCTTTTGGCTTGTCTTGGCTTGGCTTGGCTAAGATTGCCTTGTCTTGTCTAGCCTTTCCTTGCCTTGTTTTGCCTTGGCTTGGCTTGCCTTGCCTTACCATGCCTTTACTTGGTTTTGCTTGGCTTGACTTAGCTTGACTTGACTTGGCTTGCCCTGCCTTGTTTTGGCTTGGTTTTGCTTGGCTTGGCTTTGCTTGGCTTGCCTTGGCTTGGCTTGCCTTGCCTTGGTTAGGCTTGGCTTGTCATAGCTTGGCTTGGCTTTGCTTTGTGTGGCTTGACTTGGCTTGGCTTGCCTTGAATTGGATTAGCTTGACTTGTCTTGCCTTGCCTTGGCTTGGCTTGGCTTGGCATGGCTTGGCTTGGCTTGGCTTGGCTTGTCTTCTCTTGGCTTCTCTTGCATTGCATTGCCTTTTGTTGCCTTGTCTTGCCTTATCTTGGCTTAGCTTGGCTTGGTTTGCCTTGGCTTGCTTTGGCTTGGCTTGGCTTGCCATGCCTTGCATTGCCTTGCCTTGGCTTGGTTTAGCTTGGCTCGGCTTGACTTGGCTTGACTTTGCTTTGTTTAGCTTTGCTTGCCTAGGCTTGGCTTGTCTTAGCTTGCCTTGCCTTGCCTTAATTGGCTTGACTTGGCTTCTCCTGCCTTGCCTTGCCTTGTACCTCTTGTATCTCTTTGGCTTGACTTGGCTTGCCTTGCATTGTCTTGCCTTGCCGTGCCTAGGCTTGGCTCAGCATGGCTTGGCTTGGCTTGTCTTGGCTTGCCTTGCCTTGCCTTGTCTTGCTTGGCTTGACTTGGCTTCTCCTGCCTTGCCTTGCCTTATTCCTCTTGTAGCTCTTTCGCTTGGCTTGGCTTGGCTTGATTTGACTTGGCTTGCCTTGCATTGCCTTACCTTGCCGTGCCTAGGCTTGGCTTGGTTTGGCTTTGCTTGACTTGTTTTGCATTGCCCTGCATTGCCTCGCCTTGCCTTGACTTGGCTTGGCTTGGCTTGACTTGCCTTGCATTACCTTGCTTGGCTTGGCACGGCATGGTTTGGCTTTGATTGGCTTACCTTGGCTTGCCTTGGTTTGACTTGGCTTGACTTGGCTTGGCATGCTTTTGCTTGCCTTGGCTTGGCTTGGCATGGCTTGGCTTGACATGGTTGGCTTGGCATGGCTTGGTTTGGCTTGGCTTGGCTTGGCTTGGCTTGGCTTGGCTTGCCTTGCCTTGCCTTGGCTCGCCTTGCCTTGAATTGTCTTGGCTTGCCTTGGCTTGCTTTGCCTTGCCTTGGTTTGGCTTTCATTGACGCCAAAAGCCGTAAATCTGGTCAAAATTCAGTTCCCTGATTTTGGTTTTTGTTACATTCCTCTATTAATGCTTATGCTAGACATTGAAACAAAACATGTACCTAGCTAATTAATCTATCTATTGAAGAGAGCACAACAGTTTTTGCATTAGTGCTCCGATCAGGCTGTGCACTTTGATCTTGGGCTACACCAATTGTTATACGCCCGTCGAAGACGGGACGTATTATGGGATCACCCGTGATGTCCGGCGTCCGGGCGTCCGGGCGTCCGGGCGTCCGGCGGCGTCCACTTCTTTGTCCGGATCATAACTCTGTCACCTTAAGTCCGATTGACTTTAAACTTGGCAGTTATATTCTTCTCATCATTACGGAGTGCAGTGCACAAGAACCATAACTCTACCTGGCTTATTTTTTGAGTTATTGCCCTTTGTTGTTTTTCATTCTTGAATCTTGTCCGGAGTATATCTCTAAAAGTATAATAGCTAGGATCATGAAACTTCATGGGTGTATAGATCTCACTAAGGGGGAGTGCAGTGCACAAGAACCATAACTCTACCTGGCTTATTTTTTGAGTTATTGCCCTTTGTTGTTTTTCATACTTGAATCTTGTCCGGAGTATATCTCTAAAAGTATAATAGCTAGGATCATGAAACTTCATGGGTGTATAGATCTCACCAAGGGGGAGTGCAGTGCACAAGAACCATAACTCTACCTGGCTTATTTTTTGAGTTATTGCCCTTTGTTGTTTTTCATACTTGAATCTTGTCCGGAGTATATCTCTAAAAGTATAATAGCTAGGATCATGAAACTTCATGGGTGTATAGATCTCACTAAGGAGGAGTGCAGTACACAAGAACCATAACTCTACCTGGCTTATTTTTTGAGTTATTGCCCTTTGATGTTTTTCATACTTGAATCTTGTCCGGAGTATATCTCTAAAAATATGATAGCTAGGATCATGAAACTTCATGGGTGTATAGATCTCACCAAGGGGGAGTGCAGTGCAAAAGAACCATAACTCTACCTGGCTTATTTTTTGAGTTATTGCCCTTTGTTGTTTTTCATACTTGAATCTTGTCCGGAGTAAATCTCTAAAAGTATAATTGCTAGGATCATGAAACTTCATGGGTGTATAGATCTCACCAAGGGGGAGTGCAGTGCAAAAGAACCATAACTCTACCTGGCTTATTTTTTGAGTTATTGCCCTTTGTTGTTTTTCATACTTGAATCTTGTCCGGAGTATATCTCTAAAAATATAATAGCTAGGATCATGAAACTTCATGGGTGTATAGATCTCATCAAAGGGGAGTGCAGTGCAAAAGAACCATAATTCTAGCTGGCCTATTTTTTGAGTTATTGCCCTTTGTTATTTTTCATACTTCATTTTTGTCCAGGGCATATCTCGAAAAGTATAATAGCTAGGACCATGAAACTTTTACCAATCTGCTCCCCCTGTCGACATAAAGCAGTGTTACGGGCGTATCTTGTGACAGTTTGACACCTTGTAAAGCTTGGCTTTCAATGTATGTGTTAGGTCCTGTGTTTTGTCTATTTCTTCATTTCTTTCTCTGGTTACTGCCTTATCATAAAAATGATAAATGAATGTTCAATCTCTTTTTCAAGCACAAATTTAAGGCCACCAGCCCATATTTCGGATTGGTGGCGCTCAAATATACAATCTTTTGACCCAAAACCCGGAAAAAGGGTCAAAATTGAGTTCCTCGCTTTTGGTTTTCGTAACATTCCTCCATTAATTCTAATGATTGAAATTGAAACAAAACATGTTTATCTAGCTAATTTATCTATCTATTGAATAGAACACAAAAGTTTTGGCGTAGGTGCTCAGATCAGGATGTGCACTTTGATCTTGGGCTACACAAATTGTAAAGTTCTGCTTGAAATGAAGGCTATAGGTTCTGTGTTTTGGCTATTTCTCCAAATGTTCTCTTTGAATTTGCATTCTCATTGTGGAACTGATAAACGAATGATCAATCTCTGTTTCAAGCACAAATTCGAGGCCACCAGCCCATATTTTAGATTGATGGAGCTCGAACATACAGTGCTTTGACCGATAATGGCAAAATCGGGTCAAAATTGAGTTCCATGTTTTTTGTTTATTCGTTACATTCCTCCATTAATAATAATGCTAGATATTGAAACAAATACGGTTATCTAGCTAATTAATCTATATATTGAATAAAGCAAAAAAGTTTTGGCATAGATGCCCAGATCAGTCTGAGCGCTTCGATCTTGGGCTACGCCAACTGTAATTTTGGCTCCATTTGTTGGTGGTGGGTCCCGTGTATTACTTATTTCACTAAATTCTCTCAATTATTCCTGCTCTCTGTTTAAGGAATATCAAATCCTTATTTCAAGCACGAATTGAGGCCACCGCCCTATATCATAGATCACAGAGGCTCGAACATACATTTCGTTGACGCCAAAAGCCGTATAACTAGTCAAAAGTCAGTTCCATGATTTTAGTTTTCATTACATTCCTCCATTAATGCTTATGCTAGAAATTGAAACAAAACATGTTAATCTAGCTAATTAATCTATCTATTAAATAGAGCACAGCAATTTTGGTATAGGTGCTCAGATCCGGCTGTGCACTTTGATCTTGGGCTACACCAACTGTAAGGTTTGGCTTTTAATGTAGGTGGTATTTCCTGTGTTTTATCTATTTCTTCATTGTTTCTTTTGTTACTGCCTTCTCGTTTTTAAAAAAGATAAATGAATGTTCAATCTCTGTTTCAAGCCCAAATTTGAGGCCACCAGCCCATATTTCAGATTGATGGGGCTCGAACATACAATCTTTTGATCCCAAAACCCAATATGGGGTTAAAATTGATTCATCGCTTTTGGTTTTCGTAACATTCCCCCATCAATGCTAATGCTAGAAATTGAAACAAAACATTTTTATCTAGCTAATTTATCTATCTATTGAATAGAACAAAAAAGTTTTGGCATAGGTGCCCAGATTAGGCTATGCACTTTGATCTTGGGCTGCACAAATTGTAAAGTTTGGCTTGAAATGAAGGCTATAGATTCTGTGTTTTGGCTATTTCTCCAAATGTTCTCTTTGGATTTGCATTATCATTGTGGAAATGATAAACAAATGATCAATCTCTGTTTCAAGCACAAATTTTAGGCCACCAGCCCATATTTTAGATTGATCCGGCTTGAACATACAGTGCTTTGACCCCAAATCGCAAAATCGGAACAAAATTGAGTGCCATGTTTTTGGGGTTTTTTTTTCGTTTTATTCCTCCATCAATAATAATGCTAGAAATTGAAACAAATGCGGTTATCTAGCTAATTAATCTATCTATTGAATAGAGCAAAAATGTTTTTGCATAGATGCCCAGATCAGTCTGTGTGCTTTGATCTTGGGCTACACTAACTGTAGTTTTGGCTCCAATTGTAGGTGAAGGGTCTTGTATTTTGCTAATATCTCTAAATTCTTTCAATTGTTCCTGGTCTCATTTTTGAAACGATTAAGGAATACTAAATCCATATTTCAAGCACAAATTGAAGCCACCGGCCCATATTATAGATTGCAGGGGCTCGAACATTCAGTTCTTTGACCCCCAAAACCGGAAAACGTGCCAAAATTGCGTTTGTTGCTTTTTGTTACAGTCCTTCGTTAATGTTGATGCTAGAAATAAAATCAAAACATGGTTATTCAGCTAATTAATCTATTGAATAGATTACAAAAATCATGGCATATGTGCTCAGATCAGAGTGTGCACCCTGATTTTGTGCTACATCAATTGTAATGTTTGGCTTTCAAAGAAGGTGATAGGTTGTGTGATTTGGCTATTTCCCCAAATTTTCTCTTTTGTTTTTGTCGTCTCGTTGTGGAAATGATAAAGGAATGTTTAATTTCTGTTTCAAGCCCAAATTAGAGGCCACCGGTCAATATTTCAGATTGGTGGGGCTCGAACATACAGTACTTTCACTCCAATAACCCGAAATCAGGTAAAATGAGTTCATTGCTTTTGTTTGTTTTTCTGGTTTCATTCCTCCATTAATGCTAATGTTAGCAATTGAAACAAATACGGTTATCTAGCTCATTCGATTATACGAATATACCGAATAAAGTATTAAAGATTTGGCATAGATTCCTGGATCAGTCTGTGTGCTTTGCTACACTAACTGTAATTTTGGCTTCATATTTAGGTGGTGTGTCCAGTGTTTTAGCTATTTCTCTAAATTCTTGTAGGTGTTCCTGCTTTCTCATTGTAGAAACAATTAAGGAATATAACATATCTGTTTAAAGCACAATATTGAGGCTACCTTCCCATATTTCAGAATGCAGGGGCTAGAACATACAGTATTTTGTCCTCCCAAAAATCCAAAAACAGGTCAAATTTGAGGTTCTTACTTTTAGTTTTCGCTATATTCTTCCACTTAATGCTAATGCTAGAAATTAAAAACAAAATATGGTTATCTAGCTAATTAATCTATGTATTGAATAGAACATAAGAGTTTTGGCATAGATGCCCAGATTAATCTCTGCGCTTTGATCTGAGACTACACCAACTGCAATGTTGGCTCCAATCGTATGTGGTGGGACCCGTGTTTTACGTATCTCTCTAAATTCTCTCAATTGCTTCTGGTCTCTCATTTTGGAAAAGGTTAAAAAATATTAAATCCCTATTGCAAGCAGAAATTTTAGGCCACCGGCCCATATCTATTGATTGCAGGGGCTGATATTCTATGACCACAAAAACTGTAAATCTGGTCATAATTGAGTTCATTGCTTTCGGTTTTCGTTACATAATTCCAGTAATTCTCCGGTGAATATTATAGATTGCGGGGTGCTCGTAGTCGAGGGGTAGAGCGTCGGCCTAGCGACTAAGAGGTTCCGAGTTCGATTCCCGGTAGCGGGAGTTGTTCAAGGCTTCTCATTGGCCCACACATTCGGCGTGAGTACTGGTGGATTTCCAGGAAGCTCAATCGAGAGGGATTAAAATAAGTTGAAGAAACTTGCTTCCCAATCGATGAAAAATAAATGCGTTCAATGGAACGTCTGAAGAAAGAAAACGAAGAAATAATTCCGGAACTGGATTTTATATACCTAAAAATAGAAAAATAATAGATTCTTTTTACATCGATTCAATGTAAAATGATACGCAACCTTCAAATTTTGTACAATAATGAAGGAAACAAGTAAAATATTGTCAGATTATCCCTCTTTTATTGTCCTCTAGGGAACGCCTAGCCTGTCAGACACATTAGTCGGGAGCTGGATATCATATACCTTAAAATGGATAAATATTAGAACATTTTACTTGGATGCAATGTATAATACTACACAACCTTAAGATTTTGTAAAGTTACGAAAGATAGGAAAAAATATTGTCAGATTATCCCTCTCTTTTTGTCCTCTAGGGAACGCCCAGCCTGTCAGACATATTAGTCGGGAGCTGGATTTCATATACCTTAAAATGGATAAATATTAGCAAATTTTTACTTGGATTCAATGTATAATACTACACAACCTTAAAATTTTGTAAAGTTACGAAATATAGGAAAAATATTGTCAGATTATCCCTCTCTTTTTGACCTCTAGGGAACGCCTGAACTGTCAGACACATAATTCTGGAGCTGGATTTTATACCTCAAGATAGAAAATTAATAGATTTTTTACATCGATTCAATGTATTATAATACGCAACCTTCAATTTTTGTACAATAATGAAGGATAAAAATGAAATATTGTCAGATCATTCCTCTCTTTTTGTCCTGTATGGAAGGCCTAGCCTGTCAGACACATTAGTCGGGAGCTGGATTTCATATACCTTAAAATGGATAAATATTAGAAATTTTTTACTTGGATGCAATGTATAATACTACACAACTTTAAAATTTTGTAAAGTTACGAAAGATAGGAAAAAGATATTGTCAGATTACCCCTCTCTTTTTGTCCTCTAGGGAACGCCTAGCCTGTCAGACACATTAGTCGGGAGCTGGATTTCATATACCTTAATATGGATAAATATTAGAAAAATTTTACTTGGATTCAATGTATAATACTACACAACCTTAAAATTTGGTAAAGTTACGAAAGATAGGGAAAAAATATTGTCAGATTATCCCTCTCTTTTTGTCCTCTAGGGAACGCCCAGCCTGTCAGACACATTGGTAGGGAGCTGGATTTTATATCCCTAAAAATAGAAATATAATAGAATTCTTACATCGATTCAATATATAATGATACACAAACTTCACAATTTGTACAAATATGAAGGATAATCTTAAAATATTGTCAGATTACCCCTCTCTTTTTGTCCTCTAGGCAACGCCTAGCCTGTCAGACACATTAGTGTGGAGCTGGATTTCATATATGTACCTTAAAATGGATAAATATTAGAAAAATTTTACTTGGATTCAATGTATAATACTACACAACCTTAAAATTTGGTAAAGTTACGAAAGATAGGAAAAAATATTGTCAGATTACCCCTCTCTTTTTGTCCTCTAGGGAACGCCTAGCCTGTCAGACACATTAGTCGGGAGTTGTATTTCATATACCTTAAAATGGATAAATATTAGAAAAAAATTACTTGGATTCAATGTATAATACTACACAACCTTAAAATTTGGTAAAGTTACGAAAGAAAGGAAAAAGATATTGTCAGATTATCCCTCTCTTTTTGTCCTCTAGGCAACGCCTAGCCTGTCAGACACATTAGTCGGGAGCTGGATTTCATATATCTTAAAATGGATAAATATTAGAACAATTTTACTTATATTCAATGTATATTACTACACAACCTTAAAATTTTGTACATTTACGAAAATATAAGAAAAAGATATTGTCAGATTACCCCTCTCTTTTTGTCCTTTAGGCAACGCCTAGCCTGTCAGACACATTAGTCGGGAGCTGGATTTCATATACCTTAAAATGGATAAATATTAGAACAATTTTACTTGGATTCAATGTATAATACTACACAACCTTAAAATTTGGTAAAGTTACGAAAGATAGGAAAATGATATTGTCAGATTACCCCTCTCTTTTTGTCCTCTAGGCAACGCCTAGCCTGTCAGACACATTAGTCGGGAGCTGGATTTCATATATCTTAAAATGGATAAATATTAGAAAATTTTTACTTGGATTCAATGTATAATACTACACAACCTTAAAATTTGGTAAAGTTACGAAAGATAGGAAAAAGATATTGTCAGATTATCCCTCTCTTTTTGTCCTCTAGGCAACGCCTAGCCTGTCAGACACATTAGTCGGGAGCTGGATTTCATATACCTTAAAATGGATAAATATTAGAACAATTTTACTTGGATTCAATGTATAATACTACACAACCTTAAAATTTGGTAAAGTTACGAAAGATAGGAAAAAAATATTGTCAGATTACCCCTCTCTTTTTGTCCTCTAGGGAACGCCCAGCCTGTCAGACACATTAGTCGGGAGCTGGATTTCATATGCCTTAAAATGGATAAATATTAGAAAATTTTTACTTGGATTCATTGTATAATATTACACAACCTTAAAATTTGGTAAAGTTACGAAAGATAGGGAAAAAATATTGTCAGATTACCCCTCTCTTTTTGTCCTCTAGGGAACGCCTAGCCTGTCAGACACATTAGTCGGGAGCTGGATTTCATATACCTTAAAATGGATAAATATTAGAACAATTCTACTTGGATTCAATGTATAATACTACACAACCTTAAAATTTTGTACATTTACGAAAATATAAGAAAAAGATATTGTCAGATTACCCCTCTCTTTTTGTCCTTTAGGCAACGCCTAGCCTGTCAGACACATTAGTCGGGAGCTGGATTTCATATACCTTAAAATGGATAAATATTAGAACAATTTTACTTGGATTCAATGTATAATACTACACAACCTTAAAATTTGGTAAAGTTACGAAAGATAGGAAAATGATATTGTCAGATTACCCCTCTCTTTTTGTCCTCTAGGCAACGCCTAGCCTGTCAGACACATTAGTCGGGAGCTGGATTTCATATATCTTAAAATGGATAAATATTAGAACAATTTTACTTATATTCAATGTATATTACTACACAACCTTAAAATTTTGTAAAGTTACGAAAGATAGGAAAAAAATATTGTCAGATTACCCCTCTCTTTTTGTCCTCTAGGGAACGCCCAGCCTGTCAGACACATTAGTCGGGAGCTGGATTTCATATGCCTTAAAATGGATAAATATTAGAAAATTTTTACTTGGATTCATTGTATAATACTACACAACCTTAAAATTTGGTAAAGTTACGAAAGATAGGAAAAAATATTGTCAGATTACCCCTCTCTTTTTGTCCTCTAGGGAACGCCTAGCCTGTCAGACACATTAGTCGGGAGCTGGATTTCATATACCTTAAAATGGATAAATATTAGAACAATTCTACTTGGATTCAATGTATAATACTACACAACCTTAAAATTTTGTACATTTACGAAAATATAAGAAAAAGATATTGTCAGATTACCCCTCTCTTTTTGTCCTTTAGGCAACGCCTAGCCTGTCAGACACATTAGTCGGGAGCTGGATTTCATATACCTTAAAAGGGATAAATATTAGAAAAAATTTACTTGGATTCAATGTATAATACTACACAACCTTAAAATTTGGTAAAGTTACGAAAGATAGGAAAAAATATTGTCAGATTATCCCTCTCTTTTTGTCCTCTAGGGAACGCCTAGCCTATCAGACACATTAGTCGGGAGCTGGATTCCATATAAATGTGGGTTAAAATGGATAAATATTAGAAAAATTTTACTTGGATTCAATGTATAATACTACAAAACCTTAAAATTTTGTAAATTTACGAGAGATAGGAAAAAAATATTGTCAGATTACCCCTCTCTTTTTGTCCTCTAGGGAACGCCTAGCCTGGCAGACACATTAGTCGGGAGCTGGATTTCATGTACGTTAAAATGGATAAATATTAGAAAAAAATTTACTTGGATGCAATGTATAATACTACAAAACCTTAAAATTTGGTAAGGTTACGAAAGATAGGAAAAAAATATTGTCAGATTACCCCTCTCTTTTTGTCCTCTAGCATTACACCAAAAGCCCGGTGACCAGAATATCCAAATACTTCTAAACAAAGTTATAGATATGTGACAGTTGCGCATAACATTTAACCAAGAATTTCTAGGTCCAAAATGGTAAGAAATCCACTAAATCAATTGCCTGAGTAATGAATACTTGCTTTGAAGCTGATTTTATGTTATAATGGTAACAGAAGAGTGTACAAAGTTTCAGAGCAATTTCATCAGCAGTAGAAACAAATAATCATAGATTTAAAGACAGTTGCACCTAGAAACTGAACCATTTCTACGCATTGCTCGATCTCTCGAGTAAGATGCAGATGCGCTACCAATTGTTCTAGGGCTGTGCCTGCTCGAGTGACCGGAATATCCCCCCCTATATGCCACTAATAGTCCCACTAAAAAGTAATACAGAATTCAATTTTGAAATGTACATTTCTCTCTCTATATATATCTTAAGTTAATGATATATACCCGGTAATAATAATTTATGTTCGTTCATTTTTTAAAGGGGACGTGGTTTGGGAAAACGACTTAAATAGGCCTACTACAAAATCAAGTGTCTACCTTTTTAACGATATTTCGTTATAACTCTTCCGTAATTATCATAATTTTAAAGTAGGCTGGTATAAAGAGCTGTGTAAGACAAAAATTGTGCTTACTAAGGTAAAAACCATTCATAGAAAATATTGAAGAACAATGAGAAAATTCTGATAAACAGCATTTGTTTCTCTTCCTTCTAGATTTTCCACAACCATTCCCAGAATTTCTACAAAATATCCCACCCCAAAATGTGAAAATCGAAATTATAGTTTTAGTGAAACATTTTAAAAACATTCTAGACAGAATATAGGTAACATTTTTTTCATTTTTTAACTTCAAAAATGAATTTTCTATTAGGACTCTAACGAGAATTGTGATTATCATGACGTCAATAAATATGTAATTTGTTACAGAAAATAAGTGGACGGTCAAAAGTTTTGACCAGCATATTTGCATATCTAATGATTTGTAAATCCATCTAATGATTATATATTGGAAGAATACCCCCCCCCCACACACACACACACACGCGCGCGCGCACACATAGCAAAGCGAAATTTAAAAAAAAAGACCAATTTAATCACTGCGAGGAATTGCGTTACAATTACAACAGCCATTGAAGAAAATATTCAATATGCCTTTTGATACATGACTGATTAGAATTTTGTTTGAGGAAGAGAATATGTGAAAATGTCACGGATGTGTTGGATACATGATGCAGGTCCTATCTTTCAAGAAGCACTCGATAAAAAGTAATTGACGATTAAACAAAAACTTCTTTGTACGTCAATAACTTAAATACCACGAGTTGTTTGAAATATTAATCACATCCATGAAAGTCCATGTATTTTTTTTTCTTTTTCTATGCTTCAAACTATATTGAGATCGGTCATGTATCAATATAATTTATTGAATGTTTTATGCCATGTTGCTGTTATTGTGTCAAACATACAGAATAATGGTACAAAACGCTTGTCATACGTTTCTCATACGCTGAATACATTAGAAGAAGAAGAAGAAGAAGAAGAAGAAGAAGAAGAAGAAGAAGAAGAAGAAGAAGAAGAAGAAGAGGAGGAGGAGGAGGAGGAGGAGGAGGAGGAGGAGGAGGAGGAGGAGGAGGAGGAGGAGGAGGAGGACGACGACGACGACGACGACGACGACGACGAGGATGACGAGGATGATGACGAGGATGATGACGAGGATGATGACGAGGATAATGACGAGGATAATGACGAGGATAATGACGATGATAATGAAGAGGAATGAAAACAAGGAAGGAGGAGAACGACAACTAGAACAACAAGAGCAAGTAAGAGAAGAATTGGGTATCAATTAGTCTGTATGCTTATGACCAATTTATGGTTTCATTGAGAATGAATCCAGACCAAATACTTCAGGAACTGCCTGTGCATACCTCCAGAAACCAATTTTATAGTCCCTGTTCTAACCATTGTGTGATCTGAAGTTGACCTCATACGATGAAAAGTTGTGCAAATAGATATTTTTCGAAATATTTGACACGTTCTTCATACGCTGGTACTATACGCTTCGGTGTGACTGCACCATAAGGTGCAGTCACACCACAGCGTGTGGAGCCAGCATATGGGTAACGTATGGATTTTTGCATACGCTGGTATAGTCCGTAAATATTGACCTGAACCTGTCGAATATACAATGAGAAATTGTGATGCGGAATAATCACGCTCTGACATATATTGGCACGTGAAGCATGTGCAGAGTCACAATGCTTATTGAAACTATCTACTTTGTCTGACAGTGTATAGTTGCTTGCGAGTATTGATTATTCTGTGTCACAATTACTCGTTGCATATTCATCGGGTTCAGGTCAAAATTTACAGACTATATACACTGAAATACGCTGGAAGTACGCTAGGGAACGTTGTCCTACGTTACTCATACGCCGTGTACGTCGGTATACGCTGATGGACGCTAAAGGACAAACTAATTTTTGAACATGCACAAAGTTTGTCAGTGTATACCAGCGCATGAATTTTACGCTCGTCATACGTTTCTCATACTCTGAATACGGAAGAGGTACGCTAAATGTGCGTTACTCATACGCCGAGTACGCTTCTCATACGTTGAGTACCAGCAACGCAAATATGGAGGTTGCCAGCTGTTAAAATTATGCTAAACACGTTGGGGTACGTCGGTGTACGCTGATGCACGTTGAACGCCATATTTTTTAATGTGCACAAAAAAAATCAGCGTAGAAGAACAAGAACAAGGCGACAATGATGACAACGATAAAGAAGAAGAAAACGACGAGCATCAATATTCCCCTAGTTTCTTCTTTTGCCTGAATATTATTTTATCTCTTATCTATTATGGGCGTCAAATGCAGATCTTGCTTGTTTGGGAAAGGGTTAATAAGCTGTGGAAGACCAGAGCTTCGCCTTCTCCTGTACAAACTATACATAGAAACTATTGAAGGAAATGAAAAAAATGCTGATAAACAGCAATTATTTCTCTTCCCTAGAGATTTTCTACAACCATTCCCATTAGGTCGTCAAATGGAGTCATTGTTTGGGAATGGGTTAAAGATAGAGAAACGGGTTCTTACACGATAGTCGCACTTAAAGTGACATTTCAGAATTTTTTGTCATAAATTTTACTTTTATTTTTATCTGTAAGAGCATATTTCCTTATGAAAATTCTGAAAATTTCAAGCCAAAATATTGCGCCGTTTACGAGAAATTTATATTTCTGTGTTAAAATTGAACAATTTGTTGTGGACAACAGTTCGGATTTATATGCAATTTATCGATTATGTCTCAACTTTAAATGCATGTTTCTTGCTTATTGGCAACAACTTAAAAAAACTAATAGTATTTCTACTCATCAGAATAACCAATCTTGGCATCAAGACATACTTTACAAAATTGAAATTGGAATGAAATGTCCCTTTAACATATAATTTAGTAAAAACTCCTAACCGACCTCTTTGAATTTGGATTTCTTTTTTTTCAATTTTTTACAATAATCTATTACCTAATTGGAAGGGCTGGCCACAAACGTTGAGCGACACAAAATTATTACGACATTACATTAAGGTAGAATACCCGTAAAATTGTCATTTTAGATTAATAAAACGTCGGATTTTTTCGAGCGTCGTCGTCACGTATCCGAACCTATCCGGGCGCGGTCGTAAACATTCGGCAACGGAAAGTTCCACCGCCGAATGTTTTCGACCTCGCCCGAATAATTCCAACGTCGAGCGAATCTCCTTAGAGGTAGACTACCTTAAAGACAATTCATCTTTGTCTATGACGCAGGGTTATACAGACAAAAAAATAACAATAAGCGCATAATTATCAGGTCCGTATGAAGCAATTTTATAGGGGTGGGCTCAAGCCCCTGTGTCTGAACATAAGGAGGGGGATAAATAGGATTCACTATAGGCCTACATGTATTTCCAGTGTAAAATAGGGAAATTCTGCATTTTTGCCAACTTTGGAAGTCTTAGTCCCTTCTAGCCCCCCACCCCCGTTCCTACGCGCCTAATTATGTGACCAAGATCATTCTACCAAACTTTTATCAGAATCAGTCAAGTCAGTCAATGTTTGAATTGTGTCGACGAAAACATTTTGCAATTATACCCCCCTTTTCGATCACGCAGCATCTTATGGAAATCTCAAAATTTGACGGACTGACAAAGAAGATGACACCAATAAACAACAATCTTCGGAGGAATGTAAAAGACGTAGACATTATACGATTCATAGTTTTTGTCTAATAGAAAATAATTCATTATGGCGAGGAATCTCGTGACACAATGCATTACAACCGCAATTGTAGAAAATCTTCAATACATTACTGATTTGAATTTTGTTTGATGCAGAGAAGGATCTTGTGAAAATTTGACGAATGTGTTGTTTATGATGGATCTTTCAAATAGCTCTTGATAAAAAGTTTTTTAACGACCGAACAAAAACTTCTTTGGTCGTCAATAGCTTTGTTATCATGTACTGTCCATCTATCCCAGAAAAGTTCATGTACATGTAATTGTTCATCTTTTCTTTTTTCAGACTATATTCAGATCGGTCATTTATTATATTTTATCAACATATTCATTGAATATTTTATGCTGTGGTTGTTGTTGTTGTCGTTAAGTCACTTGATTCCTCGACGTATTTATGAAAACATAAGAAATAATCGTGCAATACCCGTTATTTGCTTCTTATACTTGTAAATTACACAATTAATAAGCATCATGGCTTATTTGAAATCAATTATATAAAGATAACAAAAACTTCGGCTGTTACTGTTTTCATACTATCACTTCAAAGTTGAATTTCAGCATAGTTCGAGTCCATTTTTAACTTGAAAAACAGGATTTGATATTCTCCCCTTAGCCAATAAGTATTTATGCTGTATCTAGGTATTGACAAAATGGGCATATATAAGAATGAAAGAATACTTTTCATTTCTATTGATTTCACTATTTCTGTTTTTGACGGTGGACGGACGTTTTGGCCACGGACGTTTTGGCCAGGACGTTTTGGCCAGGACGTTTTGGCCGCGGATGTTTTGGCCACAATATTTTACAAGGTAGGACCTTTTGGCCACAAAAAATATAATTAAGGAAAAAAGGAATTGAACCAATTAGATTCAAATAATATTATTTTATCTTGTAATTGCACTTTTGAAAGTTGATTTAAGTTCATTATGAAGAAAAAATAAGAATAAATTGTATAAATTATTAATATTTCAATTTAATTTATATTTGGCCAAAAGGTCCTATCTTGAAATATTTTGTGGCCAAAACGTCCGTGGCCAAAATGTCCTGGCCAAAACATCCTGGCCAAAACGTCCGTGGCCAAAACGTCCTACATTCGTTTTTGACATAACCGGAAACGGCGAAATTTTATACTGTTTCAATTTGACAGGAGTTATCATTTGCATGTAGGCAATGTCAAAAGCAGAAAACTAGTATGTTTCAGGAAAATAAGAAAATGAAGGTCATCAGTATTTATTTCTTTGCTCCAATATTCTTGGAAATCTGTACAATTTGGGGCCATTTATCAAAATATTTAATAGGGCGTATGTACTTTTGTCTTACCGATGACATTAAACAAGTTTAGGGCAAAAGACGCGTACCGCAAATCGATCAACACCTGGGTTATGCGATTGTTGTTTTAAGCAATTTTTAAGACTTTGGTAAGTCAAAATTATGTCTTAAATGTTTTGATGAAACAGACCCTAGGGGCTTAAACAACAATCTCATAGCCCAGGTCTTGATAGATTGGCGATACACGTCTTTTGCCCTAAACTTGTTTAATGTCATCGGTAAGACAAAAATACGTCTTAAATGATTTGATTAAACTGGTCCCAGGTCTGTTAAGAAAATTTAGTAAAAACCAATACGATGTTTTAATTGGTTTGCTATGCTCCGCCCATTTTACGCCACTGATTCGCTGAAGGTATTTCAATATGTTAAATTGCCCCGCCCATACATATTGCCAACAGCAATTATTGGATAAACACACATGTAATCCACAACCAAGGCTTAATTTCAGAGAGGGTGTGCTATAGTTTATAGGAATGCAATATTTCACAATTATATTTCTTGAAAACAAATAACCCAATGGGTTGATTAACCTAATACCAAGCGACATTTTTTTTTTACTTTTTCAAATCCAAAATTGCTGCAGGCAACTATTTCAAGTGAATGAAAGTTTGCTTTTTTGGTTTGAAAACGTTTTGGCAAATAAAGAACTTTCTTGTTACAATCAATTCCTTTCTTTATTTTCCACAAAGTTTTCCAGAGCCTTTATCTTGTGAAGCGTCAAGAAGCGTCATCATGTGGGAATGGGTGAACATCTGAATTATTTTAAGGGAAAAGGAATTATGAATTACCGTTTACTGAACGTAAAACAACTGGACTGTTTGAGTTTGAAAGATGATATAGATCATAAATAAAAAGTTGAAAAAATGTGTATATTGGAACACGATTTCAGGAAAAGAAAAGAATACCTTTCTCTTGCACAATGTTGTTTCATCAAGCCTGTTCGAATAGGAGATGTAGTTAATTCACGACACCCCCATGCACATATCGACAAAAAAACTCGAGTTAAAGTCTTTTTTAAAACGTTAATTACGTATGTTGATAGAATACAATACTATTTCGATTTAACCCATTACCAAACAATAAAATTTTAGCCTAGTCCAAACTCATAGATGTTGCAGACGACAAGTTCCATTGAACAAAACTTTACTTTTTTTGGTCTTCCCTGGTAGAAAACATTGTGGGAAATGAAGAAATTGATAGTCACAAGCAATTTCTTCATGGTCCACAATGTTTTCCATAGCCTTTATTTTGTGGGGCGTCCAAAAGTGTTAATGTGTGGGAAATGGTTAAGATATGTCTACCTGTAGATAATGAAGAAATAAGTTTGAATTTTGAATGGACCATAATTATGCAAGATTGATTAACCCATTACCAGACGATGAAATTTCAAACTAGTCCAAATTCAAAGATGTTGCAGACGACAAATTCAAGTGAATAAAATTTTATATTTTTGGTCATTTTGTATAGAAAACATTGTGGGAAATAAAGAAATTGCTTGTCACAAGCAATTTCTTCATTTTCCACAATATTTTCTAAAGCCTTTATCTCGTGGGGTGTCAAAAGGTGTCACTGTGTGGTAATGGGTTAAACCAGGATTTGTAATGACTAAACGTTTAAAATAATTTTCCAAGCACAAGATCTTCAATAGACAGAAAAACTTTATAGAAGAGAACCTCCGGGAAAAAGGTGCTAATGGCGATATATTGATTCCCCCTTTTCTCAAAATGCTTTTTAATTGTCCCTATGTTTAGGAGACAAAATCAGCTTTTGAATGAAAAAGGATTAATTAGACAGAAATTCCTTTGAGCAGATGACAAATCAGTATACTAAACAATTTTTTATCATAATATATACTGGTAAAGACATCTATAAATGATTAATAACGCTATCAAAATATTCAAAAGTTTGGCATGAAAATAGCAACAATCAAAGCATGTCATTAGGCCTATTATGAACTCCTTTTGATATCCCCATATGAATAGCCTGCGAGAATCATTGAAACAAAACAAGAAAATGCCAATAACCAACATTTCCCCTTTTGCGTCAATATTTTCTTTTCTTCAATGCACACAGGTTTCGTATTCATCTACATCCGTTTTGTCGTTTGCAGCAGCGGTGAATTGATACAGTCCAATTTTGACCGTTCGGGAAAGGGTTAACAGGATATTTCTTTCACGTTGAACAATTAAAGTTTAAAGTAAATTCTCTTTCTTTTAACCCCCATGAAGAAACGTTTTAGAATACATTTAAAAAAACACATGCACAAAAAATGATGATAATCAGAATTCCCTCCTTTTGTCATTTTTTCTGCTCCATTTTATGCACAAATCCTGTCTTTATTAATAAACATTTCGCCAGCAACTTTCAAAATATATTTCGGCCATTTGGGAAAGGGTAATCCAAACTTAAATTGATACTATGGATAACGAATTATTTGACTTTAGGGGTCGACGGCTTAAAGCGGTAAGCAACATAGAGATATATCATTGGTTCGAAAACGTCGTAACTACATCTTGTCAAAGCTATGGTTACGCCATTTTTTATCGGAGCGGACTATATGTAACTTACAACAGGGGCCCAAAGTATACATGTTTATTGAAAATTTTATTCTGTCATAATTTTAAATTTAAGGCAAATTTCCCCTTACCCATCTTCACTATGGTAGACTGGTGTAGTTTTTACCCTTTCCCAATCAGCCAGGTTATAAGGTTGTCTAATTCAAAATCTGATGCAGATCACAAAAATTAAATTTTAAAAGATATGACTTGTGTACAAAATAGCATAGAAAATAGTGGGGCGATAGGAAAAAATACTGATTATCAGCATTTTCTTCTTTTTTCTAAAGTTTTACTAAAGTTTTACTGTAAGGGACGTCAAACAAATTCTTGTTTGGGAGAGGATTTATTCGTTCCCTAATCCTTTGGTTTCACGACCCAAATGTCATTTAGAAATTCATTGAGAGAAAAGAAGAAAACAATGATAAACAGAATAAATCTATGTCATCCTTTTCATGCCATTACATACACTATAATATAGTTCCATGTAAAAATAACTTTGTCGTCTGCAGAACCCGTTAATAGGGCCCGATTTTATCCACTTAACCGTGACGTATTTCGGACAAACAATAGTATTTTCTTTGGTGTTGTAATAAAATCTCGTAACTACGGCTTGAATCAAGCCGTAGTTACGAGATTTTGTAACAATACTGGCGGTTAGCAAAACATAACGAAACCCAATCTTTTTTCAGCACAATATCCATTGCCATTGAACAAGTATTTTGGTTGATTCTCGATTTTAAGACATTTAACATCCGTGGCAGAAATGAAAACGTCGAATTTTTAATTCTTTATTTGTAGTATTACAATGCCTTTGGTCAACCATTTTGTTTACAAAAAACAAATGAGAAACAAACAAAAAAAAACTACGAATAATCGTTAACCCTCTCCCTAATAGCGAAACTTGTTGATGAAGATGTTGATACGTCAATGATATATTGATTTACCATTTCCCCCTTTGTTTTGATATTTTCTTTATTACATTTAACACCAATCATGTATCTCTGTCTCTGTTCCTGATTATTTCATTTTCATGTATATTTTCAGTCACAATTCTGTGAAAATAGGAAAACGATCCCCATCATTGACGGATCCAGAAGAGGGGACGTCGGGGAGTTAAAAAGAACCCCCTCTGACGACTGATTATTTCATTTTCATGCAGAAATTCAGTCAAAATTGTATATTATAACGATACGAAGACGAACCCCATTACTTGTATATTCTACCCCTCACCACAGAAATCCTAAATCCGCCACTGCCACGTATTTGAATTATCTACGCCCCTCTATATCCTGGATCCGCCGTAGCAGCTGCATAAGAATTATGACATTCTTAACTTTAGACATTTCTTTAACATACTTTCGGTGCTCCAAATAAAGATTTTCATTGACGAGAACATCTAAGCTACAAAAGCATATGCATTATAATACTTTGCAAGTCTGCCTCTCGCCATACCCGGCACGAGATCCTTTTGGAAAAAAACGGAGCTACGTCTCTTTTTACTGTATTACAAATCCAAAATTATCCATTTACTGAGTCGCTAACAATAATAACGGGTTTGGTTGCTTCCAAACAAAGTATGTCGTATACGGAAAAATCTCAGCTTTAGAATCGTATGCATTGCAGCATCGTCCGAGTGTGCATCTGACTTAGCCAGGCACCAGTTCATCGTGAAGAAACATATTTAAGGCCTATTTACCGTAAGAAAAAACAAAATTTCTCCTTTTACCACATCGCTACACCTAATTATGGGTTTGGTTGATTCCAAAAAAGGCTGTTCGTGGGCGATAACATCTCAGCTTTAAAATTGTATGCATTGCAGCAGTATCCGAGTGTGGATCTGACTTAACCAGGCACCAGTTCATCGTGAAGAAACATATTTAAGGTCTATTTACCGTTAGAAAAAAAAACAAATTTCTCCTTTTACCACATCGCTACACCTAATTATGGGTTTGGTTGATTCCAAAAAAGGTTGTTCGTGGGCGATAACATCTCGGGTTTAGAATTGTATGCATTGCAGCAGTATCCGAGTGTGGATCTGACTTAACCAGGCACCAGTTCATCGTGAAGAAACATATTTAAGGCCTATTTACCGTAAGAAAAAAAATTCTCCCTATACTGCATCGCTACACATAATTATGTGTTTGTTTGATTCCCAAAAAGGTTGTTCGTGGACGAGAACATCTCGGCTTTAAAATCATATGCATTTAAGCAACGTCCGAGTGATCTTCTGTCTGAAACACGCACGAGTTCTTCGTGCAAAACGCGAACAAAGCCTATTTAAGACTATTTCGGGTGATATATATTCCGTTGAAATGGGTCTAGCTATCATACTTCTGGAAAAAAAGTCTGTGAATTTCGAGTTTGTGTACCGAGCTAACATAAAATTTGGACAAGTTGTTCGTCCGTCTCATCGTCTTGGTACAGTCAACGCTAGAATGTCGTAGATATATAGAGTCTTTGATATATATACCGGTATATGTAAATATAAAAAGAGAGAAATTATTAATAACACCACCAAAATATACAAAAGTTTGGCATGAAAATAGAAACGACCAAAGCATATAATTATTACGAACTCCTTTTAATGTCCCCATAAGAATATGCATCGGAAAACATTGAGACAGAAGAAGAAAATGCTAATAATTAACATTTCCCCTTTTGCCTTTTGCATGAATATTTTCAGTACTTCAATGAAC